>OY754307.1:85425256-86025256 GCA_963573325.1 Astragalus glycyphyllos | reverse complement strand
TTATACAAGTGTAATTATGATAAATAATAGTTTGACATTTTGAGTACAGTGTCTTCTAAAGTGAGAGATCAACTAAGTCTCACATCAATATAACAGTTAAATTGAATGACTGATCTAATATAAAATACTACAAGTGGTTGACTGGTATACGGCGAAGGACTTAATTAGTTGATCTATCACCTTAGAAACCATATTTGAGTATGTTGAATAATTATATATGTTTGTAATGTAAGTGCACTTACTATGAGAGAAGGATTTAAAGAGAGAGCTGAAGCAAGCTTAGGACGAGAGAGGACTTGATTGGAGAGACGATACCAAGTTTTACTAACACAAGAAACACTTGAAAAGTCCGAGGCAGGTAATCTGCCCAGAATGTTCTGAAGAATGTCCTCGTCTAAGCGATCAATGTCTTCCATCGTATTTCTAATCAATGGTGATAGTGCATTTGCATGGTTATCGAATTAGCTTATATATTGAACAAGTGTGACGTAACGTAAGGGATGTTGTGTTTCTATCCACTAGGGTGGAAATTTTTCCTACTCAATTACAACTGTGAAGAAATTTAATTACCTATTGTAGATTTAAGAATTGGATTCTCAATTAAATGAATTGGATACTCGTGGATTCACAAGTATGGAATTTTTATGTGAATCGGATTTTCGAATTGGATACAACCCCATTGGTAGTTGGTCAGAATGGGAGGTATATTCGGTTAATTTAACGAATAATTAAAGGGAATTAATGAATGTGTTGATAAATTTAGGTGATAAATTAATTAATTATTTAACTAGAGGAGTCATTTCTTTTTTGTCTCAATTAGAGGATCAACTTCATGTCTAATTTTTTTTTGAGCAAACTTCATGTCCAAATTTTTTACATCCCTCTATTTTAGTCATATATTATTTGAATTTTTTAATTTTTTAATTTAAAATGAGATCAATTTTTAATCTCTCTAAATTATTTTAATGAATTAACCCATTTGTTTGTATTTACCATAAAAAATAATTAAAATTTGAAAGATTAATTCAGTTATATATAGGTGTTCGGATATCAATAATATATTTAAACAAATATATTAGGAAACTGAATCTAATTTGGTATATGAACAAAATAAATTCAGAACAAATTAACTATAGTAATTTTTTAATACCAAGGGATTACATTTTATTTTATTTTATTTTGACATAAACGTATTAAACTTTCTTAAAAAGTACTAGTGGCAATACACATTAAATATAACAAAGAATCTAATAGTGTAATATAACTAAAATAGAAATTTCTGTTTAAGACTAGCTATTAGGTGAATGCCACTTTAATTATAAAACACAAATCAGAACAAATATGTGTTGGCAAACCTTATACTTCTTTTACTATTTGCACCACTTTTTAATTTTTGTTTATGTGTTTGTTTTTTAGATTATAATTATTTTAAATCACGTTTGATTTTGGCTAATTTGACTTGATCTAACCCAATTAATTTATTTTTTACAAAAAATAAAACATATTTTAAGACAAATTGAGTAGATATTTTAAATTAAGAAAAATGTACGTTTTAATAAAAAATAAATAGAAGTGTAAGTATAAGGTGATTTATTTAAAGTGGTGCAAATAGTAAAAGAAGTGGGCTAAAGCCCATGGTCGAAGTAACTAAGAGTCCAAAGTAAAAAAAAAAGTGTATTAATAATAATATGCTAATTACAAAAGAAAAAAAGTAAAAAAGAAACATTAGAATGTTTTTTTTTTGGTTTGGACCAAATGTTTTCACTAAAACACTAATATATGCTCGTGTTTAGGATAAATCTTTGCATTTATTAACATCGAGTTTGTCCATTGTGAGAACCAAACTTCGAAGCACCGGATTGACTCTCTGTGCCCTAACATAGCTCAAGCTACTAGGCCAACAATGTTAATTGTGCACAGAACCATTCTAATATCATAAATAAAACCTATCTTTTATCTTTTCCAAAAGAGAATGTAATTACGTGAGAAGATGCAAAACATGCTGGTACCATGTGATGTTCTTTGTCATATTTTTTATTCACCTTGGACAAAATGACAAACAAAAGTCCACATACACTATGACACTCAAATTTAAACCCAGGAGCCCATATTCATATGTTGTCAAAATTTCCAATGCATCCCTTCGTAGGGAACATGCCTTTTGTCTATAAATGTCCTTTACAATAATGTCTTTTGTCATACTCCATTGTCTTCGTTCTAAGAGGATAGTCGTGCGGTAAAACACATGTAAGTGTTTTATGGATGCTAGAAGTAGAGTTCAAACCAAGTGCGTTTATGTGGACATAGGTAAATTTGGACTTGTCAAATAAAGAGAAGAGAAATATGTGTGTGTCTGTGGTTTTATAAATCCCTTTGCGAGTGTTTTGAGAGCATAGCCTCGTAAAGTACACATGTGAAAAAGGACCTGAAAAAAGAGGACGTTTGCGTTCTATAAGCAAGATTCTTAAACCTAATAAAGCGAAAGTTGTTTTGTCTGAAAATCAATAGTTACACAATAGAGTTAAGAAAATGGAAAGCGTTATGACAAATGTATTGACAATTGATTCAAAATTGATTTGCTGGAGAATATGTGAATGATATTATTGAAGCGGCAAGACAAGTATTATAAACTTATTAAGCTGAGTATATAAGTTGTATTATTTTTATTTTCAATAGGTTACCAGGCCCGTCTAAGACCCTGTGCAAGCTATGCTTGCGCATAGGGCCCAACCCAAAAAATAAAAATTTAGGGCCCCCAAAAATAGATATTAGCTTCAGCCTGTAACCCAAAAAATAACAATATATTTAAGACTGGATTAAGAAGAAGGCAAACACTTCTTTTTATAACTCAGACTCCACGCTGTCATACCCTAATTTTGTCCGCCTAGGTTTAAAACTCTAATTTTCCACAAAAATAAATAAATTGAGAAGTGTGGCGTTATTTTGAAGAGTGTGAAGAACATTGTGCATGCATTTTTGAGTTTTTAGGGCAAAAGGGTATTTTGGTCATTTTCTAAAAATAAGATATTTTCTCATCAAAAATCATTGTGCAATTTTAGAGAAATTTATTTGAAGCAAAACATTTTGGTCATGTATATATGCATGCGCATGCATGCATGCATTATGCACACAAAATTCAAAAAGGCATCAAAAAGGAATGTTCTACAAAAAAGTTTCAAGATGTGATTTTTATGATATTTTTGGTCATGGTGATCTCATAAAATGGCATATTCTTCAAGATACTTTGTATGTGGCTCAAAATGGTTAGATTTATGTACAATTATCTTGAAAGGAATAATCAAAATTGAGAGGATAATTGGAGGGTTCATGGATAGTACAATGGTACAATTGCAAACTTGCAAAACTTGGTGACCAAGACCACACCCTACCCCAATGTTGCGCCATTCCCTCCCCATTTCCTCTCCAATTTTTCATTTTTGTCCCTCATCATGCGTGTTTCAATCCCCACCCTCCATTCAAATTTTAAATGCAATCCTAGAGTGAGATGAGATGCACAATGACCTAAATATCCTTAAACCTAGTTGCTCTCTATATATACCTTAGAAACCTCATCTCACACACACCTTTTTTTTGGCCTCACAATTCATTCACAAATCCCTAGCACACAAACCTCTCCTCTCCTCTCCTCCTTTGGCCGAAACCACCAACAACCATTCCCTCCTCCATTTTTCTTCATTTCACTTCCATTTTCCATCTCATATTAACTTCTACTTCATATATCATCCATCTCTTCTACCAAGATTCAAGTGTTCATCATCCAATCTCAAGAACAAGGCAAGTTGCGCAAGGTTTTGGTGAAGATCTAGTTGATTTGTGGGTTTTCTCTTCATACTCTTTATTTATTAGCTTGGATTTAAGGTATACCTCAAAACTCTTGCATCATTCACTAAGTTTTTTTGCATCAAAATGTAAAAATCATGTTTCTAATCTTGCATCCTACCATATTCATGCATTTTAGTGTTGGTATATTGTTGATTTGTTGATTGTTGTTGGTGAGAGGTGTCTCAAACATTTTGACAAGCACTTAGGGAGGCTTGGGTGTTTGAGATTGCTTCTCACCCTTGAATAAATTGTGATTTGTGTTGTTATCATTTTGTTTGTTGCATTTTGTGAAATAAAATTGTGTTAGGAAGCTATGAATGTTTCGCACCCTTAGTATAAAATAGGTTTAATCGAGTTTTGATGCATTTCTTTATGCAATCTTGTTATTGAGGCTTGATTTTGAAGTTCCCATGTCCAAACATGTTGTTTGATTTTGCCAATATTCATTTTTCATGTCTTCTTACTTTCACAAAAATCAAAAAAATATGAATAGTTGTTGATTTTGGTGTTTGATTGCTTGGATCTTGTGAATAAATGTTCCTAAGTCTTGCTAGTGTCATTTGCTTGCTTGATTTTGTGGATTTGTTGAATGAAATTGTTGTTTGGTTATGTTTTGGTTCGCAAGTTTCTAATAAGTTAGGGTTTTGTTATTTCTTTGTGAAAGGGGTTTGCAATTGTGAGTAAAATGATTTCTCAAATTGTTTTAATGTTGGTCGTTATGTACTTTGCTTGCAAATTATTCTATGTTGATGATTGGCAAGAGGACTCACACTTGTGCCTTAGGCATTTCACTTTAAGTGTTGAGGATTGCCTAAGATGATTCAACACAACCTTGTGCTTTGATTGAAAATTTTGGTTTGCTTGTTAGTAACTTGTTTGCAAAATTACTCTATGTTGATGATTGGCAAGAGGACTCACACTTGTGCCTTAGGCACTTCACTTTAAATGTTGAGGATTGCCTAAGATGATTCAACTTCCTTTGTGCAATTCTTGTTTAAAAATGCAAATGCTAGTTCTCTAACTTGATTAATCAATTTTGGCTACAAAATGACTTGTTATTGCTTTCTTTTGGTCACTTGTGATCATGCAAATGCGATGTTCATTCTAGGTTAATAATTTGTTTTGTGTTGATGATTTGGTAAAAAGACTAGACACTTATGCCTTTGTGCATTGTCTCAAATGTCAAGGATTACCAAAAGGGATTCAACCTTGTGTTTTATCTTGTGTTGATGCCTATTTGAATTAAACTTTTGCATTATCTATTTGTGTGCCTATTCTTGCAATCTATTTGGTTAATGTTGATCTTGCATGTTCATGGCCATTAAATGTTAGATGACTAAGCGTCATTCTTGTGCACCAGTGTAGTAATGGTTAAGGTATATGCTTACGCTTGCATTGTTGATTGTTTTGCTTGCAACTTGTTAAAGTTTACACTTTGGTTCTTGATTTGGAAATTGATTTGAATTCTCTACTTCTTTTTCTTTTGGATGCCACGCCATCCCAACAAACTTTTGTGATCAATATCACCCTCCAATTCTCTTCCTCTCTTCTTCAAGTCATTTCTTTTTCCAAATTATTTTTCAAATTAAAACTTTTCTTCAAATTTTTTTCCTATAGCAATCAATTTTTTTTTTAAAGACCAACAACAAACCTTTTTGAAAATTCATAAGGAGTCAAGTCGGACGTACGGCCGGTGTTGACTAGCGTCCTAAGATTGGAGTTGTACAGCTCAAACATCTGGGATACTTATGAGAATTAAAACAAGTAATTAACAACTTGAACCCTTTTTTTTAAGAAAAAAAATGAGTAAGGAATCAAATCGGATGTACATCCGGGATCGGTTAGCGTCTTAGGGTTAGCGAGCTGTACAGTTCGTGCGAGCCTAAGATACTTGCTCAAATAAAAGTAATCAACCTCACAACAAATCCTTTTCTTCAAGTAATTCAAACCATTTCTCAAAAAGTAAGGGGCACGTCGTCTGTACAGGCAAGGATGTTTGTTGTTTTAGGTCTAGTGAACTGTACAGTTCATGACCGAGAACCCCTACAATAAAAAAAAACCAAAGTTTCTCGACTAAAGAGAACTACGTAAGCTTTGAATTCTCCATCGCACCGGGAGATACATAGGAGCGGGTTACATCCCGTCAAGCACACTTTTAATATATATATATATATATATATATATATATATATATATATATATATATAATAAAAAGATTCTTCTTTTCCCCTGTTTTCAAAAACATTTTCTCAAATAAAAAAAAGAAGTAGAATGAATTGTTTCAAATCAACTCTGTCAAAACCGCACATCAAATTAAAGGTTCCCTTTCGGTAGAAAGGAGGTGTGGGATGCTAATACCTTCCCCACACCTAACCGACCTCCGAACCTACATCTCTAGTTCTCAAAGGACCACCCGCCTTAAAAAGGACCCTTTTTCAATGTTTTGGTCCCTAAATAAAAAATGTTGATGGCGGCTTCACAAATTTTCACATTGTACGATGAAAGGTCCAATCTGGATTTTTTTCGGGGTGCAACACACACCATGTATGCTAAAGTTTTCGATGTGGGACTTCTGTTTGGAGCCAAACTATACAAAAAAGATTTTTTTCATCTTGTATGGCAACTTGTTTAAGCCACAATTGGAGACATATTCTTGCAACCCATGTCATTAATTAGTGAAACATTGCCTATCATATCCTTTGTTTAATTATACATTTAAACTTTTTTTGGCACAATTATACATTCAAATTTTATAGCACTGTGATAGTGAAAAATAATAGTTTTGTTGACCTGTACAAGAATTAACAGATTAATATAATTAGGGCCCTAAAAAATTCATATGTCCATTCAATAAAAGTATAAAAAAAATTAGTATATCAATTCAATAAAAGTATAATTGTTCAAAAAAAAGTTAGTAAATCCATTTAATAAAAATTAGTACTTTAGTGATTTATTTGATAAAAATATAATTAGGGGCCCAGTTTTTAAGATTTGAACAGGGCCTCCAAATTGTTTGGGACGGCCCTGTAGGTTACAGATGCTTCTAGTGTTTCTAGCTAAATGAATTCTCCAAGTTCAGACACTAATAAAGCTACTGGTGCTAATGAAGATTAGAAGCTAATTTTGGTCGTCAGACTAGACTTACAAATTAATCGTATATGCAATCTAATATTTTTGTAACTTTAGAGATTAATGTAAGACATTTTTACATTTTTTGAATATCAAGATGATACTCTTAGATTGACATTTTAAACTATTTTGTAATTTGGCTTGGTTGTAAGACTTGATTTCAATCTAAGAGTATCATCTAATGGATCATACTCTTAGATTTTGTAATTTGGCTTTGTGTAGGTGCATTAGCGGATCATGGTCATGCACCTACACAACAATTTGCCTCCCTACTAATATAAGATAAAGTGATACGCCAACCAGACAGTTGCACCAGAGTAACTACTTCTTGAAGTATAATGCAAATATTGCATTGGATTTTGAAACAACAAGTAAAAAGAAGGCAAAATTACACCAGGGGACCTTTAACTTATTTATTTGTAACAAGTTGGCCCTTTAAGTTTCTTTTGTAACAAATAGGCCCTTTAAGTTACCCGACGTTGACACCGTTGGCCCTTTTAGTAAAATGTAATATCGTTCATTACATCAAAATACACCAAAATATGTTTGTTTGCATCAAAATACATAAGCTAGAGTAGTCACAATATATAAAGTAGCATTACATCAAAATATATAAGCTAGAGAAATCATTAAAAGGGCCTATTTGTTACAAAAAAAACTTAAAGGTCCAACTTGTTTCAAATAAATAACTTAAAGGTCCTCTAGTGTAATTTTGCCTAAAAAGAAACATAATTATTCTTTAAAAGCAACATATATATATATATATATATATATATATATATATATATATATTTATTGAAAAGAATTATAGTAATTAAGATTAAAGATTTTGATAAAATAAAAAAATGGATCATGGCAATTACTGTTCATAAACTCTACTTATTTTAAATTTCTCATACTTTACCCAATTTTAAATTTCTCATAACTCCACTTATGTAAGTTTAGACAATTATTATCATCTACGCATTCCTTTTGTTCAGATTTCAGAATCAAATCCGTTTCTCAAGAGGTTATACAAAAGCTAAAGGGAAAGTAAAGAGGAGAAAAGAGAAAACGACATGTGAAAGAGAGAGGGAGAGGAAGAAAAAGATAGAGGGGAGGAGAAGTAGAAAGAGGAGGAATGAAAACAAGAGAAAAATCTTTTGGCAGGAGATAATGCGTCAAACCAGAATCCTAGCAAAAAGAAATAAAAAAATGCAAATAGAAAGTGACAGTAGTTTTGTCTTTAGGCACGTTAGTAATAGTATAATTGTTAGGCTTTTTTTTTACCCCCAGCTTCTCTCCTATACCCCATTTTATGCAAACGGACCAAAATACCCCTTCAAAACTTAAAAAAAAATACAATTCTCCTCATTTACACATACTAATATGTATCACCCGTGCCAGCATGGGTATACATTTCCTTTTAACTTAAATTTTCAAATTGTTGTTTGGGGATTAAAAAAGAGCCAGCTGAATGTTTACGTATACTATGTCAAAAAAATTGACTACTTTGAACACCTTAGAAAATAAACCCACCATGACAAATTTTAGTAGGACACGTTTATTAGATTAGATTGTATAGTAAAAAAATATTATAGTTAAACTAAAAAAATCATAGTTTAATATTTTAATATAAGATTTAATCCTCCATTTATTTATTGATATTCAAAAAATAAAATTAAGAATAAAAGATAACAGTTAGCACATTTTTATTTTTTATTAATATTTTTAATTAAAAAACACATATAATGTACTCAGATAGCGGAATGGTCTCCGTCCCCATCCTCATCCCAGAGTTGACAGTGGGGGAATTATCTCTCTCATCCCCGTTTCCACATGGAAAAATTCCCCATTCACGCTCCACTGTGGGCAGTCCCCGTCAAATATCGTTCTTCATCCTTCACACAGTATCGTGGCCAACTTTGTTATGATGCTAATGAAGGAAATTCTTCAGAAATTTAGGGAAAAACAAAACCCTAACAAAGGAAAATAGAAGGAGTGATGGTCCATGGAGAGAGAGAAATGCAGTGCTCTGTTTCTTCTGATTTTCTTCTTTCGTTGCTCTACGTTTTGAGTTGATCAAGATGAAATAGGAGATGAAGGACAAACTTTTGTAGTTCATCAAAAAAAGATTCAAATTTTGTGATAGAAAATGAGAGAAACAGAAGGAAGAGAAATGTGCGAATGAGAGATGAAGAGAGATTGTCGAGAGAGAGATTGGATCCACAAAATTAACATTGTATTCATTATTGGATCCACAAAATTAGCATTGTATTCATTACTTGGTTTTGTTTTTTTGAAACAGTCAGCTGCAATCAATGTTATTAAAACCGACCCGGCGATCGACCCGAGCAGGTCACTGGGTCATTGGGTCAATGGTCGAACCGAAGGGTCACTAATTGACCCGCATGACCCGATATCAATAAATTTGGTATTAAATTAATATGAGAATTAGAAAATGTAAGATATTATAAGTCAATATTTTTAAATTTAATATAATTTTGAATTAAAAATAAATTTGAAAATCAATAAAATTACTCATATTTAATAACATTCTAGTTAATAAATATATAGAATCTAAAATCTATGGAAAGTGATACAAAATATTAGATGTCAAATAAATATGATATATAAATGTAATATATCAGTATTAAAATAAATATAAATAAATATAATTAGTAGGTAATAGGTTTTGCTAGAAATAAAAGAAAAAAAGGGTATATATTCTATAATACGCTTTAGTTACAACAAAACGTGGTTGCTGAAATGGTTAGTGTTGGAAGGTGCGGGTGTGAGGAAGGGGGTTCGATCCCTTGATTCTTCATTTTTGAGATATATTGTGGATGCCATCATGATTTATATTACTTATGATTATGATATCCGGAATTTAGTGAGTTTCTCTCCCTAAATTCGGAAGGTTTTTGTTTTTTTTTTAAAAAATTCGTTTTAACTCATTTTTTCGTTTTTCAGTGGCTACCAGTCGAGGAGGAAACTTTGCAGCTCCTAGTACGAGGATCAGATTGGTTAGACAGGCCGGTCACGCTTCTAAGCATCGGAGGCGTGTCCGACAGCAACAAGACCAGGAGCAGCCTGCTCAGCAGCCAGAGATACAGCAGGCTGAGCAGCCAGAGATACCGCTGCCAGACACACCACAGGCTGAGTAGCCTGATATACAGGAGCTTGCTGAGCATCAGGCTGAGGCTGCTGCTGAGAGGCCTTTGTTGCACCGCTTTGTGGATCACTGCGTCAGTCGGCTACTAGCTGGGAAGGTAATTATTTATTAGTTTAAATTATTTATTAATTACTTTTATTTTTTAGTTTAAATTATTTATTGATTACTTTTATTTTTTTACAGGACCGAGGTACGATGAAGGTTGCATCTCACGGGGGGAAGATATCCACTATTCGACCTGAGGTGCACCACCCTCATATTGCAGCATGGTTGGACCAAGCGAAGCTATTTCAGTTGGACGCCACACCTCTCAACAACATCAACCATGAGCTTGTATCTGCTTTTGTTGAGAGATGGCATTCTGAGACTAGCTCCTTTCACATGCCTTGGGGGAGATGACCATCACATTGGACGACGTGGCTGCGTTGCTCCACTTGCCGCTCACCGGCAATCATTTGGCTGAGCCTCTACATCTTTCACATGCTGATGTCGTTCAGGCTGGGGTGGATTATCTCATAGTAGATGGGCGGCCTACTGGACCGAGATTAATGCCTGCAGGACTTCGGCATTCAGATTCAGATTTTTAGATGATGCCTACAGAGATAACATGCATCGGGGGCAGTTTGATCATGCAGCACAGTGCTATATTCTACACTTGTTGGGGGCATCATCTTCTCCGACAAGAGTCACACGTACGTGTCTGCTAAGTGGATTAGTCTCATTTGCAATTTTGACACATGTGGCCAGTGGGCTTGGGGTCCAGCTGCTCTGGCATATCTTTATGACCAGCTGAACTTGGCCGTTTACTGGGACATCAAGCAGATTGGCGGATACGCTTCTCTGCTACAGGTAATTAATAAATTAATTAGTTTTATTCTTTTAATTGGTTTTATTGATATAATTAATTATTTTATTTCAGTGCTGGATTTATGAGTACTTCCCCACTATCGTCCGACGGAGGATGTTCCCTGATACTGGGCTTCCATGTTGCAGCAGGTGGAAGAACTTTAAGTGCGATGATCTGAAGCTTATACATTTTCGGGAGCGGATCGATAACCTGCAGTTGGACCAGGTCATTCTGACGCCTTGGGAGGACCACAGAGTGTACACTCCATTCCACACCATGGCACATTTCAGAGGTTGGCTACTCTGGGGCGACATTGCTGTGACATATATGGCTGACCGGGTCCGCTGGCAGTTTGGGCGCATCCAGTAGATCCCTCCTGCACCCATCTCAGGACCACGTCCATCAGTGATCTCCATTTTAGAGAGATTGTCGGTGTATCCATCCCCAGCGCAGATTTTTTTTCGTACTAGCAGAGTCGCAGGCATGGCGGGTGAGTGCATCGATGACGATCTACCTTAGTATCAGCGGGTGTCCATTCCACGACTGACTGCAGTTGAGGATGTACCAGAGCAGCATGGACCAGAGCAGCATGTACCACATCAATAGGCTGTAGCTGAGGATGTCGGTCCATGGACCTATCAGGATGCGATGGATGCTGCCGCTGGACACATACTGGATGCTATGGATTATGAGGGAGGCATTCCAGCCGATGTATATGACAGTCTCCTTCAGGCTTTAAAATACTTAGACTTTCATCCTTAGATGTATTTATTTTGGTTTTCTTTTTGTATATGTACTCGTGGTTTATCGACTTTATTATATTACGATTTTTTTCCCGTTTGTTATCGTTATCGTACTTTATTAAATTACTGTCGTTATCGTCTAATTTAAACTGATTTTTTAACTAATTTAAACTGATTTTTTTAAAAAAATTCACATTTCCGAATTTATGTGTAAATTCGGAATACAGTTTTTTATACATTCCGAATTTATACGTAAATTCAGAATGTATTTTAAAAAATTGCATTCCGAATTTACACATAAATTCGGAAATTTTCATACCCTTTCCGAATTTATGTGTATTTCTGGAAAAATTAAAAAAAAAGTGTTTTTTTTTAATTTTAAAAATGAGGGTATTTTGGTCTAAAACATAAAAATGGGGGTATGGAAGAGAAGCTGGGGGGTACAAAAAAAGAAGCCTAATTGTTATTATGAGTTTTTCTTTTTCCAAAAGACAGAGATACAAACACGTTGTTACATTACGGATTTATTTACCATCATCAAAGAGATATAAAATCATAATTAAGTAGTCAGTAAACAATAAAAGTAAAACAAAGAGTGAAATTCTCTATTCCCATTGATGATAGGGAAATAGTTGAGGGGCTTCACTACCCTGAGATCCCTCAGAACCCATATTATACAAAGAAGAACAATGGTCACTTTCACTGCCATTAGGGACCATAGACTCAAAGGTATTACCATGAAGACTAAGGCCTAAGGGTTGCATAAGAGTAGACAATGAATGAGGTTGTTGCACCATTTGATTTAAACCATTTCCAGATGATGTATGTGTCTCTGATGATGACAGAAGAGAGAGAGCACAAGGAGACTCTTGAACTGAATTACTAATACTTGTTAATAACATTTTGTTTCTCACCCCACAATTTTCTGACAAAGGACTGGTCCTGAGAAGTGTCTGACAAACAGAAGTAGTAATTGGAAGATGTGGGGTTTGGTTATTCATTGTGGCAGTTGTAGGATTGTCACTTTGTAAGAATGCAAGCTGTTTTCCTTCTCCTACATAGTTTATTGCTGTGGATCCAAGAAAAATATCTTGTTTATCTATAACATGGACTTGTTGGTGGTTCTGGTGTTGGTTGTGGATTTGTAGCCTACTACCTGCACAGGAGGATGTAACAAGTCCACCATTCCAAGTTGGGTTCACCATTGCAGTAGAACTTGAGAAGGGTAGCAATTGGGTGCCTGAATAAAGTAAAGTAGCAGCAAATTTTTAGACATTGAATTTCTTATAATCTGTACATTATCTTGTGGAGGGATTAACCACTCTATCATTATTTGCATAGTTATTAATCTGTACATTATCTTCAAATTCATAACCATAACTCCATAAGCTCCATAACAATGTAATTTTGAGCTTTTGATTTAAAATACGTTCAAGGCCCAACCTGGGTCACCAGGTTGATTTAGTTCAACTGCATGATCTTTCAGCTAAGTGACTCAATCTGACTGTGTGGTTGAGTCAAGGTCCGACTAGTCGGGTCAGCCCGAGTTTGATAACTATGTTTATTTTTGTTAATGGGCAAGGTTTTAAGAAACATCACAGTTTTTGATGGGCAAGGTTTTGTTAATGGGCAAGGTTTAATCTGCGACATCACAGTTTTTGATGTCTACGTGAGCGTAACATGATTACGATTAAGATTGCCTTTGGGAATGGAATAAAAAAACTTTCCTTAAGCTAACAATTTAGTATGCAAATTGCAAACATACCAACACTAATCCACTTATTCCATCAAAACTCCAGTCGTCTGAGAGTAGCACTAAGAGAGGTGATTTTCAAGAAATCCTAGCTTTCCACTTCTTTCATAAAAAAAAATATAGCATGCAATAAATGAACAAGATTTGGTAGATAATACCGGTAGTTTGTCGAGAGAATTTGATAACTAGTAGTGTTTTTGACAGTCTTGATAACAATTTTTCCAAACCAAGATACTGGAGGCATCAAAGTTATGATGTATTATCTTCAAAGACTACAACTTTCTTATTATATAAATGATTGTAATGAGCAAAATCTTAGTGTTTGGTTTGTGTACCGACATATTATCTTAGTTTGAGTGTCCACTATAGATTGTCAATGTCATGAGGGGGGGACATAAATGGACTAATGGCAGCACACTCATTTCTACCTAAGTGAATTGATTCATCACATCACATGAAGCTTCTTACTCTCTTCACTTAATAATTTCTGTACCTATCTTTAGTTTAACGCCTAGAACTAGACACATATGCATATGGGTCCACTCATGTGGTAAAAACTAGAAGCTAGCTATAGCTAACCTTGATAACTGGTTAAAAAACTAGCAGCAGGTCGCATTAGAGGTTCTCCCTGAGGCTTTCTTCTCCTTCTGTTGTGTCCATCTAATCGTTTCCTACAACTTCTTTTTCTATCATCAAATTGCTCCAACGAATGGAACCTACAAAAATGAACTTAGTGACATAACACTAACAATGTTAAGGAACTGAAATTAAGATAAATTGTGACACTTACCTGCTACACTGTTGGCAAAATCTTTGTTTGAGACCAGAAATTGTGACTTCAGGGGTTTTGGAATGAAGTTCACAAACCTTATGACGTCTATGATAATCTCTACAATTACTAAGATCAGAATTGCAACCATCCACAAGACAAAACACTTTAATTGTTGTGTTATTAATGGCTCTAGCTTTTTTAGAAGAAGGTGGTGCCATTTTGGAAACAGAAACAGAAGCAGAAGCAGCACGTTTGGACATAGAAAGTGATGATGATTCAGTGGTGGTTGAATAAGAATTGGTCACATGATGAGTATTATGACCAAGTTTCAAGTCAACAGAAAACTCCCCTTTCATACTATAAACCCCAAATCTGTTTGATTCTTCTTCCATTGTTTCTATGTTCGGTAAGGCTGTCTCATCCCAAGTAGATGTTTTCAAATCCCAATCCATTACAAAATCACTTTTCAGCTTTGTGTCCTCAAAGTTACTCTTTGTAATTTGTTACCATATGATTCACAATTGCATGAAAAGCAACAAAAATAAAACAAGTTAAGCAATTAAATGTGCATAATAATATTAGAATATATAGAAAAAGTTCCAAGGAAAGTGGAACAAAAAATTGAGGTTACCTAACAAGAGACAGTGAAGTAAAACAAAAATAGAAAAAACAAATAATATAGTGAGTGAGAAGAGAAAGAGAGAGTAGTTACTTGGAGACAGTTGTAGCAGAAGGATGGTTCCTTCACTCACCACTCGTTGCCTGACATGGATTCCGTGAATTAGTAGAGTGAGTAGTAAAATTAAATAATCTGTTTTTTACTTTTTTTTTAATTGGATAATAACAAACAACAGGGAAAGTACTGTTAGGTGAGAGTGAGAGTGAGAGTGAGAGAGGGAATCACAAAAAGCATAGATACCTGTTAGTCCATTAAAGAATATGAAATCAGAGATTTGTGCAAACAGGAAAATGGATAGATAGAGGAGCAATGTTGAGTTGAGAGGCAAAAGAACAAATAAATAAATTTTAATATTTTTAATTTGCTAAATATAGGAATTAGGTTGAGAGAGAAAGGAAAGGAAAGGAAAGCAAAGGAAAGGAGGATGGGATATATAATAAGGACAGGCTGTTGGTGTTGGTTGCTTTCAAGTTTGATGAGTCAGAGAAATACAAAGTACACAGAATGGATGCGATGCTTATTTGCTTAAGACAAGGCATGTGGCTTTATGTTTCACATTTCATGGCATGTCTTTCCCCTGGCGCTTCTTTTCTTTACTCACTCCTCTCTTTCTATTTTTTATAAATTACCTTGCGTGTGGTCCCACAACCCCCCTCCACCTAGTGTAGCCAAGCATAATAAACACTTTCACTTAAATATGTTTCCTCACTACAAATATTATCATTATCCAGTTTAGTTTATGTAAAAAATAAAAAAATTTAGTGTGGTGTCTCTATTGACTTTCCGTTCAAAAAAGGTAATGTGGCAAACAGAGATAACATCAGTATGACATCATCAATGACGTCACTACCACATGTCAACATTTAATTGAACATTTGTGCCACGTGGCACTGACATGTTACATCATCGCTGCCACATGCCATTGACATGTCACGTCATCACTCCATATCATCACTACCACATGGCATTGAATGCCACGTTAGCAACCAAAGGTTGACTGCCACATGGCACTGACATGCCACGTCTGTAGCTTATGGATGACTGCCACGTCAACAACCAATGGATGGCTGCCATGTGGCAGATTATTACTAATTGAAAAATGTCTTTGGTGGGAGTCAAAGCTGCATGCTGCTACAAAGGTATCCATCGGCAGAGGATCCAAACTCGTCACAACTACTTGTTTAATTGCTAAGTTGGTGAGCTAAGCAATACTGAAGGAGTGTAAACAAAAGGTCTAGAGTTCATATCATAGAGACTAACATTGACTCGCGTGTCTAACTATTCACCACTAATACTTACCTATAAAAAATGTCACAAGTGGTGTTGTGATTTAGATGTTTTAAAACAAAAAATGAAAAAAATGTAAAGATTTCTTTTTTGGGTCTATAGATGTAAAAATTTCTAAATAGATTTAGTTGTGTGTGATAGTAATGGTGGAGTAGAGTTTGATGCCGGCACGTTAATGATGACGATGGCCTGGTGTGGGCCTTGTAGTAGAAGCCCGTTATTAAGTTGGAAGGATCCAGATTTAGATACTTTGCTTATTTCAGCCACAACAAACCTTGATACCTCAAGAAACGTTCATATGCATAAACGCCTCGAGCATGTGGTCATTTTTACTCCTTATATTTTCAATCACTTGTAGGGACTACGTAATTAGTATTCATGATTCTCAAAGGATTCATATATATATATATGTGTTTGGTTTTGCAGTGAAGAGAATTTTGCTAAAAAAGTGAGTTGAACACAACGTGATTTATGTTAGGATATTCAAGAAAAAAAGGAATTTAATCAATTCAAGTTGCTTGGATAGTTTGGATTTGGATTGAGTGCCTTTAGTATTAGTTGTCTTTTTTGTGACTTTAGGCATATTTTGGAGGAAAAAATATGAGACACAATTACATAAAGATGAAAGAGAAAATATTTGAGAAAAGGTAAACACAAAAACCTAAAGATATGAGTGTCTTTCTCGCCCTAAATGTACACAACCCCTCCCTTGATAGATTGTATCAATTCTACGAGACATTAATTTCTAACTTCTAGTAAAATCAATTCTAGACCGATAAAATTGGTTTTTGGTTCAGGAGTCAAACATTAGTTTACACACTAAAATCGCTTTTAGCTTTCCAAACACACTCCTACAATCTCTAGAAGTGAAACTAAACATATGCAAATTGATTTTGTAAAGTTAAAGCCTGTTTGTTACGTTTTTTTTTTAAAAGAAAATCACTCTTTTTAAAAAATAATCACTTATGACGATATGTTGTCCCTTTTGTTATAGATTCTTATAAAAATGAAAAGCTGAAAATAATATAAAAATCGTTTCATATGAAAAGTTGTTTTGAGCTGCTTTTCATAAAAATCATTCTTTAAGAATGATTTTTTTTTAAATAAGTGATTTTCAGTCTCATTTTCTTAAAAATCTCTAAAAACTAATTTCTAAATTATTTAAAAACAAAATCACTTATTCCCTTAATTTTGGTTTAAAAGTGGGTTGGACGTAACCTGGTTTATGTTTGTGAAAGTGCTAGACGCGGCATGATTTAGAGGATAAGCTTTGATCTTTTTATGATTTTCATATTCCTTATAGGTGGTGTGGACGACAGTGCTTTGCAGCGTCCTCCTTCGAATTGGGTCACTCTTGATGTGGACGACAATGCTTTGCAGCAGGTGAATCAAACAGGTTTTGGAGGTTTGATGAGGGACAATAATGGTAACTTTACTTTTGGTTTCTATGGTGCTTTGGGAGCTTCGACTATTTTACATGCAGAGGTCTCGGGCCTTATGCATGGGTCGGACTTATGCAAACCAGACTTACCATCGGCATGGGAATGAGATTGCCAAGGTGTGAGCTCGAATTGGTAGTGAGGTGGATTTTGGTGCAGACTTACTTGCCAATTTGGGGGCTTTTAGGATGCTGCCTTAGTCATTTTGGAGTTTCCTCTTAGGGAGATGCTGAGCCATTTTGTTAGCTAATGTTTTCGGTACCTGTTTTCTCCGGTTCAATTAATAACTTCGTGTATACAATAAAATTTATCAATCGAACCGTTGAATAATATAATATTATCATTGTAATGATGTATATCAAATTTCAAAAAAATTAGACACTCATAGGTGTGTTATCTAACAACGTGCTTTTATTTATCTTTTAAATAAAATATTAGCCGTCGAAATAAAATAGTACGATGGAATATCAAATGATTTTTGATTTGTATGAAATTTGATATATATGATCTCAAAGATAATATCTCGTTATTCAACCGTCAGATTAATAAATTTCATTATATAGGCGGAGTTATTAATTGGTGTAAGTCAATAAATTTGACATCTGTTGTTAATATATCTTGACTCATATATATATACTAGCCGTGTTATCCGTGCCGTGCACGGAGGGTGAAAAAAAACAGAAGTTGCAACACAAAAGGTCTAAATATTACATTCCCACAGCAATAAAAGTTTCAACAAAGGTTTGAAGATAGAGCAAAATAAACAAAACAAAGATAAAATGTCTTGAAGGTACATACCACTAAAAAAAGTCATTACATAATAATAGGATTGTGAGCACTTTGTCCAACTTCTTCATGATGAGAAGAGTTAGTCCTATGAATGGGACGACAGCCTCGATGAGGGTAGAGCATCTAAATTGGAGGCGGCTGATTGCGCATTATTCTAAGACGAACACGTGCAACAGTCATCGGACAATGGGTTTTGAAGCAACCCTTTGAAACATAGGTTAAAACGACCTCACTCCTAGTAGGTGTTCCAATCAAACCGTCAACACCAAAGAGATTCATAATCTCAGTAGTCTTGGTCTTAATATAAGACACGTTGTGTTGCTATTAGGTTGTTAGCATACCCACCATCGGCATAAGCACCGTTAACATTTCCACCATAAGCATTTTGATTAAGATACTCCACTTAGATGGAAGGTCATTGATTACGCATAACACGTCGTCAACGACGATCAACAATAGTTGTCAAGGAACATGAATATTGAAATGCCCTTGAGATACATAAGTGAAATCAAAAAGTGCAGGACCTTCAAGCAAAAAGATTCATTATAGCAGTGATTTTGGTCTTTAAGTATGATTGCCCAGTCTTATTCACACAAAGAGTATACATCAACATAAAATGTTTCTCAAAACATAAAGAAAGTGATTTTAGAGTACTAAAAATGTCAAGCATTTAGTAAGTGACACACATTTTATCAACTTCCCAATTACTGAGCTCGACCCAAAGTGGGTTTCTTGATGACAAACCCATTCAAATTTATTTACAAATTTAAATATAATTCAAATCAACGGCTTTCAAAATTTAACCCCTACCAAACCATTTACTCGCCCCAAAGAAAACAATCTGAAGACAAATCAAACTCTACTCGTTACAAATTCAACACAAGAAAAAGAATGATATAAGACGTCATCACTCTACTCTCAAAGAATGATACTGCAAACTTTTGTCCCCTGTAGCTTTAACTTTGCAAACTTATACTCGTGCTCAGCACGGGACGAAAGCCCAAAATATGAGGTATAAAAAAATAGAAATTGCAACACAAAAGGTCTAAATATTACATTCTAAAAGTTTCAACAAAGGTTTGAAGATAGGGAAAAATAAACAAAACAAAGATAAAAGGTCTTGAAGGTAAAGAGAGACTACAATCATTACATAATAATAGGATGTGAGCACTTTGACCAACTTCTTCATGATGAGAAGAGTTAGTCTTATGAATGGGACAGCGGCCTCCATGAGGGTAGACCATCTGAATTGGAGGCGACTGATTGCACATCATATTCTAGGACGAACACGGCCAGCAGTCATCGCACAATGGATTTTGAAGCGACCCTTTGAAACATAGATTAAAATCCTCCCTCCTAGTAGGTGTTCCAATCAAACCATCAACTCTAAAGAGATTCATAATCTCATTAATCTTGGTCTCTATATAAGGAACATCGTGGCTATCAACAAAATGAGTAGGAAAACGCGTCCCAGGTTCTGTTTCGATCCAAAGCCTAGAAGGTAACTCATCAAAATAGTCCCTATAAAAACTTTTGGGGACCTTAATGAGATTCTGTTAAATAAATGAAAAAGAAAGGTTAAAGAACATAAGAGGAATTTTACTTCAAAGTAGAATAAAGAAGTAAACAACAACTCAATTGCAGGAATTATTACCGTATCTAAAGAGATGATGAAGGAGAAAGTCTTAGATGCCATGTAATGATTACAACCCTAATTTATAATTGATGAGCAGCAAATCAGAAACAATATTAATACATTTGTAGGTAAGCAAGACTAAATATAGATCTAACCTATACATGGCGATCACTAAAAGTATTATAGAGGTACATTTAATTTTGAGACCAATTTCCCATATATAAAGTCAAAACATATAATAGTCAACATTGTACATTACCCAAAAATTAAAGAGTAGGCGATACAAAAAAGGGAGCAATGGAAAAAGCCAATACTAAACAAAATAAAGAAGCAAATACGATCACCCTAACATTCTATTCAAATGAAGCGCAACACATGTTCGACCTCTTTCGAATAGGATTATGGTATAATCTTGGAGCAGAGACTCCAAACCTAATAGAGTGCCCATCACAGAGAATATGGGCACGCCAAAAGACAAACCAACCTCCTTCCAAATCACAAACGGATCGATTTTGTTGGTCGTTGTCCATACCACAGGTCCATCTACTCCCAAAGCAATCTACTAAAGTGACTTCAAAATTACCAAGTGGCATCAGATGTTCGCAAAAATCAGCAGGTATAAACTGCAACCAATGATTTCAATTATTTAGCAATTTAGAAATATGAATAGACATAGAGTTATAGAGATAGAGTTATAATCACATAACACTTTTCCTAGATTATTTAGCAATTTAGATTAAGTTTTCCTTTCTCCAATCATTTTTTTAGGATCAAGTAATATATGCAACTCAAAATATCCATTTTACAAAACAAATTCAAAATGCATAGCAACATGATTTTTTAGATGTATCGGCCTTACTCATATCCATGATTTGGTTTGATATGTTCTGTCAGTGCTTCTAGAAGACATTGCCTAGTCTTGATTATAAGTAGTACCTCAGAATCAGTTTGGATTTGTCAATTTGCAACACAAAGCTCGAAAAGTCAAGCTATAACAATGCTTCCAAACAATTCCACAGGAGCCTTAATTGACCCTACAAAATAATATAGAAGAATAAATTCTAATGTTAAGATGAAAATGTTTTGAAACAAAAGCTCCCATTCTTATCAGTAGTATAGGTCCAAGCAGCATTCTTCATCAACAGGAATAACATTTCCTTCCCACTGGCATACTGATTTAATACCTGCACAAAGCATAATTCACATGGATTTTAAAAGTCAGACATGGGAGCAAGACCCCTGTAATCAACTTGGTTAGAAAACAAATCAAAAATGATATCAAACTCAATCCATTCCACCAGACCAGAACAATGGCACAGCAAGGGTGCTTGACATGGGAAAACATGGTGGCACAGATGGCAAGTAGTTGAGTTCATTCAAGTCTCAGTTACCAACATGCATGCATGCAAATAAAGCCACAACAAAAGATGCAAAAAGTAGTTCTGGCATGCCTCAAGGTAAATCTGTCTATAGTTTACGATTTAGCAATTATATCCCAAAAATTGTCATTTAAAAAGTGTTCAATTTGAGCATCTATTTCAACTCAGAATCATATATTGAATTTTGGTAATCCAAGTGAACACAGCCCAATAAAAAGTTGAATTTTCTTTTTAAGAAAGCTGTCAACTCATGTTGAGAAGTGAACATTTTAATCTGGATTTTGATAATTTCTTAAAAGAATTAAATTCAGGATGGAAATTAACACTAACACATGCTTAGTAATCTAATCACGATTCACTTTTACCATTAGTAATCTAAAGACACATATAGGGTTAATTAGTCCTTTTATGATTCACCATAAGTTAATATAACCCCTAAAACAACAACCAAACAACAAAAGGGAAATCAGAAAATCAATTTAGCATTATTAACAAACAAATGAATGACAAAGCAAAATAAAAAATGTCAGACCAAATTTGCAATTACTAATCCATGAAATAACTCTCTACTCAGGAAATAGCAACTTACACAACAACAACCCATGAAATTCTTCTCTTGCAGAAGAGTACTGTAAAAAGTAAAAACATATTTCTCTGCCTAGTGAATGGCCTAAGCAACATTTCTTTCTTCCCCCATTCCTTCAACAAAGAAAATAACAAAACCAACTTATAAGAAGTAAATGAAGGTAAGCCAAAAAAAAATAATCCAATGTCAATGATCGACAAAACAACATGAACCAACGTGCATGTTGAGTTCTCAATCAAAACAATGGATGAACCCTAAGATTGAAGAGGAAGTTTAAGAATTAGAATTTTGTAAATACCGAAATCCCTAAAATTTAGGATTTAGGGGAAGGACTCTAAATGAGGTGCTTGTTTTGCTATGACACCAGTGTCTGATCCTATTGCCCACATTATTGTTGAATCATCATCAACACGCCTCAACTGCACAAAGACATGAACATTAACTTATCATTGCATGAAAGGCATGAAGTACTTCATGGAAAGAAAACTAACAAAGGCTGGAAAAAACATCCTATCCGAATGAAGATAATATTTTTTGGTAACTGATATCCTCCAATTGCTAGCTCAAAAGAAGAACATCAATGGAAGTACCTTGATTTCACAACTTCCTAAATAGTCACACTTCACATTGCTGGGAATACACTCGTAAAGATTGAAAAGAATAGATCTTGTATCATCATGCAAAACCATATTAAATGGTGCATCCATCTAGGGGTTGAACCCAGCCTGACATCTGTGCTCCTTGTTAATTCCTCAAAAATCTACCTCTACAAATGTATGCAGATCCTTGTCATTAAAAATGTCTTCTAAATCACCATTGGTTGTTCCATTTTGTTGCCTCCTACGTTATTAGAAATTTCAACATTATGTACAATTATATGCCAATTAAAGCTTGAAACATTTTCATTCCACTAACATTAAACAGAACAAAAAGAGTGCTAAAATCAAAAGCATTGGTCATGCTTTCTATGAATTACCACATGCTGATAAAGAGAGGAATTTTAAATCACCAAGAAAAAATTGAACTAAACTTCAACTTTGGTACTTGATGCTCTCTCATATTACAACCTATGAAGCACGGACTCTGACACGGACACTGGACACGACACAGACACGGACACGCGGACACCACTAATGTCCAAAATGTAGGACACCGGGACACCGCATATATATAATTATTTATTTATTATGATTAAATAAAATATGAACATTACCTACAAGAGATTTAAATTGAGCAATTTATTTCATAACAATAAAAGTTCTTAAACAAAATAAGATAGTTTTTCACATGCATTTTCCATCTACTATGTGGATAAGCTAAAAATGATGTAATCAAATTTAATATTTTTAACCCCTTCCTTGATTATCACTACTTTGACACTTCTTTAACCTTTGTAGAAGTGTCTAAGATGTGTCGAAGCAAAGAAAAAAAAGATTTTTTGAGGACACTTGTTTGACGTGTCGGACACGTGTCGTACGGGTATCGGACACTGACACGTGTCGGACACCGGGACACGCCTAATCTCAGAGATGTCCGTGCTTCATAGATTACAACTGAATTGCTGAAATTATTCAATTCTAATTCACATCACTAATTTCCTAAATTTGATTTCAAAATTGACAAAGGGGCAAATCAATACAGAAGATGATACATTACACAGAATAAGTAAAAAATCACAAAATTAATTACTCAATAAACAATCACCAATTGACTGAAAAAAATTCTTAATTGTTCCAAAAGAACCACAAATCAAAATCGATGATAGTACATTATTATTTTACCTTCCATTTGATAACATATTCTTCTTCCTTCTCAACGAAAAATGCGTCGAACTTTCCAATCTCAACCTCCAAGAGCCTAAAAAAATTACAATGCAAGCATTGAGAACTAAAACCTACATAACATCAATTTGCAATGAAAACAAAAATCAAAACACAAAACAAAATAGTTAATAAGGCATAAACAAACATGAGTAACAACACAAAAGGTGCAGATTTCAAACATTACCCCCTAAAATCCTAAAACATAATCCTACAAAACCTAAATCATTAAAATCCGTAAAGAAAACTAAAATCTGAATTCCCAAAAATCACTAAAACTCTCAATCAATGGAATCCCTAAAATTGGTAAAGATCGTAATAGTTGTTATTAACCAAAAATTAGAATGATTGAACTTATAAAATGAATTAGGGTTTAGTAACAAAACAAATCTTATAAGAATGATGATTCTCAGAACAGAAAACAGGTGGAAATTAAGATAAGATGAATTAGAAGAGAAGGCCAAGAACATACTTGTTTATGCAAAAAAAAAAAATGAAAAAAGGCAAAAACCCACCTCCGAATTCCGGCCACCACCGACGGTGGCCGTTCTCCCAAACACGTCGTCGCCACAACAACCACCGTAGCTTCCCCCTTTCACCGTCAGCAATGAACCCCCTTTCATCGCCACCATGTGGCGTCGCCGGAAACCGCGTGAACTCCCTCCATCGCGTCGTCCTTCAACCACCGTCACACTCTCTCTCAATCACCACTTCCTCGTTCCTTTTTCTATCTCCTGGAACACACACTGTCTCTCTCTCTCTCTCTTCGGGTATGAGAGAAATGACACTGAGGAATGTAGAAGCAGAAAAAATTAGGTTTCCTCTTTTATTTTTTACCCGAATCTGGAAACAAAAAAGTGTGAGAAGAGAAAAGAGCACTGATAGAGAGAGATGAGAGTGGCAAGAGAGAAGAGAAGATAAAACTAATTCCATGTTCTGGTAGAGAGAGGGAGTGAGTCTGGAGAGAGAGGTAGTGAAGAAATTGTAAGAGATTGAAGATGAAAATGGGAGAAGACGAGTTGATGGTGTGGGTTGAGAGAGAAGGAAGAGAGATGGCGAGAGAGGAAGAAAGGAAACGAAGAAAAATGGATGAAAAAAATTGCGTGTGAGAATTGTTCTGTGAGAAAGATCAGAAGTGTTTTTCTGTACATGTTCAATCATAAAGTAGGAAGGAAGTGACAAGAACTGATAAGTGAATGAAATTGTGAGAATTGTGCTGTCAGAAAGATCAGAAGTACTGGCTGACAAGAATCAGGGTGGCACTGAGCTACTGCTGGCATCCAACGTGGAAACACGCGGCAGCATTTGATTGGTGCCAGCTGGTCGGTGGAAGCCGAAAAAAATGGCGGGAGAGCTGAGCTGGAGGATCTCAAGATTTATTGTTTAGAGATATTTGTGTGTGGGAAATTAATTAAAGAAAGAGTAAAGAAAAGGGCCTGGAAGGCAAGCCCACGTGAGGCAATTAACAATTAATGAAGCCCAAAACAATATCAAAAGAAGGCAGCACAGCCACATATTATAAAGAGAAGCAAACTCTACAAAAATAACCGTTAAACTCAAGAGAGTCGTTCATCAAAAAAGAAATTTAAGAGAGCCGTACAATGAGGAACGATATAAAATAACAGTGCTTCAAGCCGCAATCAAGAAAGGAAACAGAACCCTAGGCTTCAAGAAAAAATAACAGTGCTTCAATGTCAATTCAAAAAGGAGCATGCACAAGAATAAAGAATTGGGCGGAGCACAGTTACGGCGAACAGTTCTTGACACGATAAGAGAGCTCTAAAGTAAGAAAAATGTGACTGAAATCAAAAATTTCTCTATCTTTTTTGCCTAGTAGCGCAAAACAGTGTAAGTCCTTTTTATGTTTTTGATTTGTGTATTAGCAAAACTTAGTTTACTTCTCTCTTTTGACAAAGTTTAACATGTGTTCTTGTTATTTTTCCTTTGAGTCATTACCGAATATTACTATCACCAACATATTAGCCTTTTTTTTTCTTGATAGTTATTTTCTCTCGATCGACTTAAAAATTCATCATTTACTTGTTGATTACTCTTCACTAGGTCACTAATAACTCGCAATTACCTCTTTTTTAGCCTAATTCATTGAGTTGATAACATTTATATTATTTTTAACAGTTATTTCTGAATCTATTTAAGTGCATTCCTCTCGCTAGTTTTGAATCCTCAATTGCTACAACATTTGAGATGAGACCGGTTGAATCCTGGGGACTTTCGCTCACCGGGTGAATAAGTTCTTAAGGACAATTTCACGATGCCTCATGTTGAATTTATCTCACGGGCGATTATTATTTTGCAGGTTTATGATTAAACGTTCGTTTTCGTTGGTTATTCGAGTTCAGATCATTTGACGAAATTGTTGTGCAAATTTCAATTACAATGTTTAATAAGCTTGAACATGATGAGCCCTCGTCAGAAGAAATATGGAAGGATATTTCCACCAGAGACGTTGCATCGCAAGAGATATTTCGAAGACGTAAAGAGACTATTGAGAGCGGCAAGTTAAAGGGTCGAAGACTTTTTCAATCAATTGAAGAGGGTGAAAATGATACTACTGAAAACAACTCAGAAGAAACATGGAAGGATATTACCAACAAAGACGTTGCATCGCAAGAGATCTTTCGAAGACGTAAAGAGGCTATTGAGAGCGGCAAGTTTAAGGGTCGAAGACTTTTTCAGTCAATGGAGGAGGGTGAAAGTGATACTGATAATGAAAATATGGCTCCCCATTGTCAAGTGAGATCAATGTCATCTTCCTCTTGTCTTGTCGATGGAACAAAAACAATGTGCGTTGTATGGCTTTTGCTTATGGTTGCATTTGCAATCTGGATGAGTTGGGTGGACATGATTACGATGTTGTATACCAACATTGAAGTGTTTTAAGTTGTTTTCAGGATTGTGGTGATATTGCTCTCTCCAAGTTAATGATTTGATTAATTTGTTGTTCTGAAACACTTGTTTTCATCTTTTAGTGATTGTATTTACTTATAGATTATAGATTATAGATATGGAGAATAATGAAATTAATTAAGTTGAATCCATTTATCTCCTTATCCCAAATTGGGGATTTAAATTTTTGAACGAAACACATTCTCTGTTTTAATAAAAAAGATCTATTAAAATGGATTTAGTTTCGGTCTTTGCAATAATAAAAATAGGAAACAACAAAAGATTACAATCAGTCAAAAAAGAGATTATAAACTCATCTGAGCAATTTTAGCAGAGGTATAATTCGAGAAGTCTCTATCTGGTACTCGGGCCAATCCGTTTTTTCCTTTTTTTTAAAAAAAAATATTTTAATACTTTTTTCCCTCTCATTTTTTGTTTTTTTTTTCACTTTTCCCCCTAATTTTAATTAATATTTATCTTCACTAATTTAAATGTAAGTGAATGGTAAATACTCAAATTGATTCCTAATAAAAAATGCGGAGACTAACTTACTCCTAAAAAAAATGAAAAACTAGTCTTTTTAATTTAATATGAACACTTTTCTACTTAAAGCGAGTATTGTCCACAGCCAATACTCCCTCCGAACCCCCTTTAAATATTTTACTGCTTTTTTGTTTTTTTAAAATAATGTTTCTTTGTTTTTTTTTCTATCTTTACTTGTGGTCCTTATATTTTCTAGTACAACATTTTTCTTAAAATAAAATGTAAGCACAGCATACATTTGGTACTTGCACCAAAATCCTCTTTTCTCTTTTCTAATATTTTAATACTTTCTTTGTTTTTTTTCTTCTCATTTTTCTGTTTTCCTACAGTTTTATTTGTTTTGCTTTTTGTCACATTTTTTTCTTCAATTTTGATAAATATTTCTTTTCACTATTTTAAATGTGAGTGAATAGTAAATATCCAAAATGATTCCTAATAAAAAATATGGAAATCAATTTAGTCCCTAAAAAATGAAATGTACCAATTTAATCCTTGACAATCTTAAAAGTAGTTCATATACCTTCTTTAGGAATAACTTTTCATGGACAATTTAGTCCTTAAAGCAAGTATCATTTGCAATCGCTATTCGCGTCAACTCCATTTTAATATTCTAATGCTTTTTAGTTTTATTTAAGTTATTTTTTTTGGCTTTTGCTTTTTTTAAATATAGCGTTAAACACAATTTACTATTAACACATTTTTTTTACCTACGGTAATCATTTGGGCGATGAGCTTTATTCTATCTCTTTAATTGTTTCACCACTTTAAAAATTCAATTTATATTTATACTTCTTTCTTCTTAGATTTTATAGAAAAACATTTTTCTAAGCCTAAACTATCTTCTCAATCTATTGAGTTTGGTAACTATACAAATCCCAAAGAAAGAATCAATTTCTATTTACATTTCTTCTTCTGTTTGGGTTATGGGCTTTAGCCAATTTCAATTACTAATTTACTACTTCAACCAAAATTCAATTTATATAGTAGAAAAACCAATTTATATTTAAAATCCCTCTCTTAAATTTTTTTAAAAACCATATTTTTCTTAACGAAAAATATCTACTCAATCCATTTAGATACTGTTAGTAGTATTTCTATTGGAACTTAATGAGCATAAAAGGTGACTTTATTTAAGTTGTTATTGACTTTATTGTCTTTTTAGGTTTATATCCTTAATTTTAAATTCATATTTTCATATACAGAATTCTTTCCTTAACCATATATATTTTTCTTTTAGTTTTCTATTGTTTTTTTGACTGTTTTTCTATTGTTATATATATATATATATATATATATATATATATATATTGTTCTATTGTTATATTCATACAAGATAAAAGTCTTCATCTATATAATATATATGAAATATTTGACTTACCTCGATCATTGTCTCTGTCAAAAAATTACTTTACTGTGTTTTTACGCTCTTTTATAATTCAAGTCAGACATTTAATAATTTGTATAATTATACATTATATGATATGAAAAGTTGCCTAGAAAATGTGAAAGAGCAAGTCCTTTTATTTTGTATTTCAATGGTCTCAATAATCCAATGGTAAAACACAAATAAAATGTTATGAGACATTGGGAATAGAGTTTCAACCAGCTACGTTGTACTTTCTACATCTCCACTCCACTTGACCGTTTATACTAAAGACCAAAATATTGTGACTCAAGTGTGTATTCAGTTTGTAGTGCTTATAGATTGATTATAAACAGTATTTTGGATGTCGGGCATCTGCATGTTGAAGGTGATTGGCGTAGTCTTTGGAGGTTGAAGATCCCATCAAAAGTGAAACATTTCCTATGGCGTATTTGTAGAGAATTTTTGTCAACTAGATTCAATTTGCGTCATAGACATATTGAGAACTCGTATCCTTGGTGTGCTCAATTCTCTGAATATGCCCTTCGTCTTTTTATCTATTGTTCCATATAGCTCAAGCTTGCTGGAGGAGCCTAGGGATGCTTGACGTTATTATGGCTAATGTTGTCGGTCCTGCGAATTTTTGTGCAGTATTTTTTTTTCTATTTTGAATACCTTGCAGGGCGCTAATCGTGAGGCGTGCATGGCTCTCTGGAGTATGTGGCAAAGCCGTAATGATCGTGTTTGGGAGAATAAATCCGTGGATGCAACCTCCATTGTGTGGGTTGGTAATAGATTGTTGAATGAATGGAAGGGGTCTCATATTACCACTGATGCGCACCTACCTCTGGGTCCGCCTGCTGCTGTTTGGTCTATGAAATGTAACGTTGATGCATCCTTTTCTTTGGTGGTATTGGGAAAAACCCAAGTCCCACATTGACTAGAGATATGGTCTCAAAAGACTTTATAAGTGTGAGGCAACCCTCACCTTACAAGCCGGTTTTATGGGGTTGAGTTAGGCCCAAACCACATTCTAAGATGGTATCAAAGCCTATCCTAGATCCTTCGGCCCACCCACCATTATAATCCACGCACCAAGCCCAATAGTGCTGCGCGTGAGGGGGTGTATTGGGAAAAACCCAAGTCCCACATTGACTAGAGATATGGTCTCAAAAGACTTTATAAGTGTGAGGCAACCCTCACCTTACAAGCCGGTTTTGTGGGGTTGAGTTAGGCCCAAACCACGTTCTAAGAGGTGGCAAATTAAGTTGGCATTGGTATGTGTGTTAGGGACGAATACGGTAACTTCATCGAGGCTAAAACTCTTAGCTACTCCCCCATTTTGGATGTTCCTTTTGGTGAAGCTTTGGGGTCTTCATTTAGCTATTATGTGGGCTCGGGAGTTGGGCTTCAAATATGTCATTTTTTTAGTAAGATGCAAAATTTGTTATTGATGCTTTTAATTCTAGGCGTGATACGATCTCTTAATTTAGCTCTCTTATTAGAGATTGTAAAAGCCTTTTACTTTTTTTTTTAATTATAACTCTCATGTTGAGTTTGCTAAGAGGGATGCTAACAAGGTTGCTCATACCTTAGCAGGGGTGGCATTGTTGTCAGCTAGCCTTCAAGAGTACTCTATTATTCCTTCATGTATGTCTTTGTTGATTATAAATGAAATTCACCGAGTGCTTATTGTCGGAAAAAATTGTTACTCAATGAGTTAAATGGATTTAAAACTTATTTAAAGCAATTAAAATCACTACTTAAGAGTATTTAATAACATTATATATTTTTAGATAATGAGTAATAAATACGCTTATTCTTATTTAATTATAATAATATATTAAATTAGTAAATAAAATAATACTCTCTTTGGCTCTTTTTGTTTGACATTTTAGTTATAAAAAATTGTTGCATTTTAATTGTCATTTTACATATTGGCAAAGTATAGTTTTCACGAGTTCTAGAGTCTAGGCTTACGAATGACAGAAAAACTTGTTTATATAAGATAGCTGATAGCGGAGAAGTTAGCAATGTAAATTAAAGTGCATGTATGCTAAAATTAGTGATTGAATTAACTTATAAATATTAAATTATATAAATAAATATTTTAATATAACTAAATTAAAATGAGAGAAATTGTTCATTTATTGCATGATAAACAATTAACTAAACTAAAACAATAGGATTAACAACGAGAGGAAAAAAGGTACGGTACAAGCTATAAACTCAAACACTACATCAAATGACATCTAAAAAACTTAATAAGCTAGTGAAAATGGTTGGTTTTTACCGGTTAATTTTATTATCAGTAAAAACAAATGGTTAAATATTTTTTTGATTTTTAAAAAAATTGTGAATTTTATTTTTAGTCTCCATAAAAAAAATTTGTACCTCTTATTCTCCACATTTTTCCTTCGTCAATGCTTTAGTGACGCTTGGGTTATGACAGTTTCTACATGACTTGCTTTTTTTCTTTTTTGCTGGAACATTAAATAAATTAAATAGCAATAAATGATTATTTATACATTAGTAAAAAGCTAATGTGTTTTAGTCAAAAAAATTAATGTGATACAGTCATAAAGTAATTTTAAAAAGTGAGAGAATTAAATAGGGTTTATCGGTTTATCATATATATAAACACACACCGTGCAAAAGAATAACAACAAAGTAGCAGCTCTACGAGTTTCTCTAAGAGATAATAATAACAACAATGGTGGAGGTCTTGAAAATTCTTTCTAACATTCTTTCTGAAATCACTGTATTTAATCAATTATATGTGTTCGTTTATGGCCTCGCTTTTTTTTATCTAATCCCATTGTTTTTTGGTTTTGATTCTCAATATCTTTTGGGTGTGTTTGTTTATTTGTTTAGGAAGAAAAGAAACCGGAGGAGATAAAGCCTGAAGAGCCCAAACCAGAAGAAGAAGGAGAAGAAAGCAAGCTCATGGAAAATCCAGAAGAATCCAAAGGTGACGAAGCTGTTGTTGCTCCTCCACAAGAGATTTTGCTGAAAGTGTTGATGCATTGCGAAGTGTGTGCTCGTAGAGTTCGTCGATGCCTGAAAGATTTCCCGGGTGTGGAAAATGTAATCACAGATTGCAAATCTCACCAGGTGATTGTAAAAGGTGAAAAAGCTAATCCGATGAAGGTTTTAGAGAGAGTTCAATCTAAAAGCAAGAGCCTAGTTGAGCTTCTTTCTCCGATCCCAACTCCGCCTGAGGAGAAAAACCTCTCGGATGAAGAAGAGAAACCCTACCCCCCTGAGAAGGTTAATTTACGTTTCATTCGATTTTTAATTTCTCTCTCTTCCCTTTTCTTTCAATTAATAATGTTTTATTAGTTTTCTTTTTTTTTTTTACTATATGTAACGCCTAACACAATTGGTTGTCGCTTGTCACACTAGATATTTTATGCGGGTATTTAGGTTTGTCTGTGTGAGTTTATTTGTGGTATTTGCGTGAGAAATTTTTTGTTTGCATGTGCAGCCTAAGATTGTAACTGTTGCTTTGAAAGTCGACATGCACTGTGAAAAGTGTGCTCAACGGATGAAAAAACGGATCCAGAAAATGAAGGGAGTCGAAGCGGTGGAAGCAGATTTGAAGAACTCTGAATTTACTGTGAAGGGAGTGTATGATCCTACGAAGCTGGTTAAGTATGTGTACAAGAATTTTGGGAAGCAGTCAGTGATAGTGAAGCAACAACTCGAACCTGAGAAGAAAGAGACTAAAGTTATTTCTTTTTTTGATATGTTTATTTTCTTCTTTGTGTTTGTCTCTTTTTTTCCAATTTTGATAAATATTTCTTTTCACTAATTTAAATGTGAGTGAATAGTAAATATTCAAATTGACCCCTAACAAAAAATATGGAGATCAATTAATCCCTAAGTAATGAAATATACTAATTTGATCCTCAACAATATTAGAAGTAGGTCATATAAGATTGTAATGTTTTCTGGTTTTATTTAATTACCGTGCGTACTCGAGCCAACCCCCTTTTAATACTGTAATGTTTTCTAGTTTTATTTAAGTAGTATTTTGTTTGTTTTTTTTTAATTAGTGTGTGAAATCCAAATTTACTAACACATATTTTATTTTAAAAATTCAATTTATATTTATACTTCTTCTCCTTATATTTTATAGAAAGACATTTTTTCTAAACCCAACTATCTATTCAATCTATTGGGTTTGGTAACTATGCAAATCCCAAAGGAAAAATCAATTTATATTTACACTTCTTCGGTTTGGGTTATTGATTTAGCCAATTTTTGTTACTATTTTACTACTTCAACAAAAATTCAACTTATATAGTAAAAAACCAATTTATACTTAAACACTCTCTCTCTTAAATCTTTTTAAAAACAAAATTTTTCTTAATGAAGAATATCTACCCAGTCAATTAAAATATTATTAGTAGTATTTCTGTTTTTCACTCTACATTCTCTCCATTGTTTAGAAAATTGTGACCAAAGTTAATCAATAATAGTATTGACAAAAATAAGAGTCATTGAAAATAGGGGGTCGGCGGGGGTACTATTAAAGAAACAAAAACGGAGGGTCGGTGCGGGTACTCGCAAAAAATAAAAATAAGAAGAAATACAAATATAAGAAAAATAAGTATAGAAATAAGTTATATTTTTAAAGGGATTTAAGTACGCTTCTAATACCTGTTGATGTGAAATGACCAAAATAAGGGTCTTAAAAAACGGCCTATCTCCGAGAGTACATCGATTTTTTTTCTAGACTCTAAAGTATCTTAATTAAAACACACTATTTAGCGTCACACTTTACATATTTTAATTGTAATAGAACTATTTTTTTACCAAACCGGTTATTGAGAAAAAAATGCAGCGTATTTGAATATCTAATTTTTCAGGACTCTAAGTAATTCAAAACACACTGCTTAGCATCGTACTTTAAGCATTTTGTCACGGGCGTTTTTTTTCTTTCCATCAAACCAGTTATTGATGAACGAACTTCACGTATTTGAATAGAATTTTTTTTCTGAACTCTGAAGTACCCCAAAACATACTACTTAGCGTCGCACTTTGAGTATTTTGTCATGAAATTATTTTTTTTCTTTTCATCAAATCGGTTATTGGGAAACAAACTTCACGTATTTGAACTATTGAATTTTTTCTAGACTCTGAAGTACCCCAAAAAAAGTCCTTAGCGTCACACTTTACATGTTTTGTAGCAATTCTTTTCAGCAAGGCAATTATTGAGGAACAAATTTTGCGTATTTGAACATCTAAATTTTTTTCTGGACTCTAAAGTACCCTAAAACACATTGCTTAGCGTCACAATTTATGTGTTTTGTCTCAAAAATAATTTTTCCACCAGACCTGTTATTAAGGAATTAACTTTGCATATTTGAACATGTAATTTTTTGGGTCTCTAAAGTGCCTCAAAACACACTGCTTAGCGTTATATTTTACGTATTTTGTTACAATTTTTTTCTCACCAAAGCCAGTTATTGAGGAACGAACTTTTGCGTATTTGAATATCTATATTTTTTACTAGACTCAAACACCAAAACATGTAAAAAGAAAAAAAAGAGCAAAGAATGCTGAAGTTTGGCGCGCATTGGCGGCTGAACACGAATTGGGTTTTTCCTTCCATGTGTATATCTACTGGGTTTGTAGCTTCGGGATGCTGGGTCATACTTCTTACAATCCCCTACTCATCACACACCCTTTAATTTAGAAATTTCCAAAAATACCCTCACGTGGGAACTTAGAGTATGAGTAAAATTACGAGTTGGTGATGGGTTCTTCGGTAGTGGCAGGGTAGGTGTGGAACTTGTAGTTCTAGTTTGGGTTGGTTTCTTTGTTAATCGTGGAGTAGGAGTAAAACTTCTACTTTGGGATGGAGTTGAGGTCTTTAATACTGGTGGGGTAGGTCATTTGCGAGACTGAGCAGTTTGATCACTCTACCTACTAGCTTGATCAGAAGCATCAAACCTTCTTTGTATATAGCTTCAAATTCAATCTTCATATTCAACTCATCATTTGGGGTTCTTGAAGTTTTCTCAAGAGCCTCATGGGATATTTTGAAATTAAGTGTCTTCCAGTGACGATGAATCGTTTCCAATGGAATGGGGGTGAGGTCAACCATGCCCATGTACCTAGAAAATAAGTATTATTTTTTTTACAACAATAAACTTGACTGATGTGCAAAACTAATGGATTCACCAAAAAGATTTACCTAGCAAGATCACACGCACATGGTAGACCATGCATGGTTCGGATCGTGCATCCACATTCATATGCATCAGTACCAATCATGTGTGGTTCTGCCATTTTATTCTCCAAAGTGTGTGCAGAAACAGAAGACAGGTTTTAAAAAATAGCTTCTAGACATTCTGATTAACTGCTAATGTAAGGTTTCAAGATTCTGAACTGGTACAATACTATGTCCCCGAACGGGTTTGGTAGCATATTGTTGTGGCTTTTGGTCTTGAAAACATCCCCTTTTACAAATTTTTAATTGTACGGTGGTTTGATGCCGAAATGGTTTGGTACTATATATCTTGTCGAACCAAGCGCGAAACTAGAAAAATAAAATAAATAGATAGACAGGGTTGGTGAGGAGGTTAGGGTTTGGAGTGGAGTGGAGAGATGGGAGGTGTGGGATTTAGGAGGGCGCGTGTAGGAGATGGAGGGGAAGAAGGAGGAGCAAGGATAGGAGGGATTTTTAAGAGTGTCAAAGGTAGTTAAGTATATATTCATAGGGTAAAAAGGTGCATGGTGAGTAGGGGGTTTTAAGAAGCATGGCCAAAATTTTATGTTCTCCTGTTAGGCCCAACAGAGTTTTCAATGAGCCCCTTTATTCCTAGACCCACTTTGCTTATTTTTCCCTGCCAGCGGATTACACACATTCTCATTCCTTACATTTAATTCTTTTATATCCAGCTCATAATCGTAACGTTAATTAGCAGTAAAAGAATTGTAACGTTAATTTCCTGCTTTTGCAAATCTAATACTACTAGTGGAGGAGCGATATTTTCTGGGAAGCGGTTACCACAACGTTACATTGAGAGCGATGATTAGATCTGCACAACGTTAATCTCGCTGATCCTAGTAGTATATATATTAGATTTGCATGCACGCATTTACTCTTGCTTCACAAAAACAGAACACTAGAAAAGAAGGCGATCCCATGGAAATCTTCGAAGTACTTGATGAGATTTACTTGAAACTTGAACAAGATTGGCAGGCTTTTAAGGAATCAACAGCTTCACCCAAATATACCACTCCTAGAGAAAACCTAATGTTTAATAAGCTTCAACATGACGAGTCCTCATCAGAAGAACCACAGAAGAGTATTACAATCAAAATCAAAGACGTTTCAGCGCAAGAGATCTCTCAAAAACATAAAGAGGCTATTGAGAGCGGTAAGTTCAAGGGTCGAAGACTTTTTCAGTCATCGGACGAGAGTGAAAGTGATATTACCGTTGATAACAACAATATGAGTCCCCATTGTGATGTGAGATCAATGTTTTTCCATTACTCCTAGGATGAACACGAGAATATTAATGAAACCTGTGGCAACTCTTATTCGTCTTCGTCCTTGTCTTCCTTTTCCTATTGGCTTGTCGGTGGAACAAGAACAATGTGCGCTGTTTTCTTAGGTGGGTTTCTGCTCATGGTTGCATTTGCAATCTGCATGAAATTGGGTGGACATGATTACAATGTTGTTTTGATACCAACATGAAGTGTTTTAAGTTGTTTTCAGGATTGTGATATTGCTCTATCCAAGTTAAAGATTTTATTATTTTGTTGTTCTGGAACACTTATTTAATTTTCATCTTTAGTGATTGTATGTCAAAAAATATCTATCTTTTAGTCATGATTGTATTTACTATGGAGAATAATGAAATTAATTAAGTTGAATTCATTTATCTCCTTATCCCAAATTGGGGATTTAAATTTATGATGATTCCTTGAGAAATTCCATGCACAATTTACGGATTATATATAATACCATAACCATCCATGAAAGCCTTAATTAGCATAATATATTCACAGGGTGTGTGTGTACTGTATTGGAACCGTATAATATCTTGAAATGGAGTATATAAACAACCATGTACATTACATCTGAAAATGCACATTACTGCTCATAGTAATTGCATCTGAAATATATGCATGAAAATCATGTGCTAGTTATTAAACTTTTTTTTTTTTACAATTATTAAACTTAGGTTTTATTTTGCAGAATTGATCACTGTTGTAGACATGCTGCATTAGGCAGTAAAAAGACAATATATAGCAGTAGTTCTTTAATGAATCATTGTGTTAAATTAAAATAACTACCTTCTATCAGGTTATAGCAGGTTTAGATGTTTTACTAAAAAAAATGACTGAGGGTGAGGGGCCTAAGCTACAATAATTTTTGATTTGAGTTAAGTGTTTAACTTTTACTTTTATAACAGTTTGGGTGTCCGTTTGCATCCTGTTTAATATAATTTTTGGTTACAAAAGAAATACTAAAATTGAATTAAACCCAAACAAATCATTAACAAGTTGGATTGTATAGGGTTTGGGGGTTATGTAAGATAAATAACTCTTAAATTCTTAAAAGAAGTGATTCAATCAACACATTTATAGTACTTTGAGCATTCAAAAGTTGAATGAAACACATATTCTCTAAAACAACAGTGAATCGGGAGGTCTCAATTTGAATAAAAAAGATGTCTTAAATTAGATTTAGTTTCACGACAATAAAAAATTAAATTTATGATGGGTTATAGGTTTTATTTTTTAAAAAATAGATTATATATATATATATATATATATATATATATATATATATATATATATATATATATATGTCATGAGGGTGAGTTCATGAACTTGCGGGTTCAAAATGTTAAATTTGCTACCCAAACCAAATTTTACCTTTGAGTTTGAATGGTGATTGAGTTGAGTTGGTATAAATATGTGGGTTTGCGGGTTGACTCGTGCTCGTGAATAACCTAGCTAAAACATGGTATAATTATTATCTTTTTCACCTAATCAATAGTTGCAATTATAAAGCGAATAAAATTGTTTTAGCATTACAATATTCCAGAAACAACAAAAGATTACAATCAGTCAAAAAAACAAAACATTATAAACTCATTTGTTCAATTTTAACAGCTCTTTAAATATAACGCGATAAGTCTCTATTTGGTACGTGGGCCAATCCCTTTTTTAATATTTTAATATATTTTTGTTTTATTGTCAAAAAATTTTGTTTTTGTTTTTTCCTCTCATTTTGTTTTTGTTTTTTTCACCTTTTTTTTCTTCTAATTTTAACTAATATTTCTCTTCACTAATTTAAATGTGATTGAATTGATTCCTAACAAAAAAATGTGGAGACTATTTTACTCCCAAAGAAATGAAAAACACAAATTTGATTCTCAATAGTCTTAAAAATAGGTTAAACTAGTCTTTTCGAGATAACTTATTATGAACATTTTACTCCTTAAAGTGAGTACTGTCCACATCTAGTACTTCCGCCAAACCTCCCTTTAAATATTTTAATGTTTTTTTGTTTTTTTAAAAATAAAGTTTCTTTATTTTTTACTATCTATTTAATAAAAGATATAGGGTTTTTTAAATTACCATAATACGCCTACATCTATTTCTAAACATTTATTATTTATCATATATTGGTTTTCTTTTGGGTCACGATTGGTAAACATAATAAGTGATTTGTTTAATTTCATTTCGATAAGTACATAACAATATTTTAAATCACTCTATCAAACAACACGGTACAATTTGCGCGTATGCACAAATATAGTGCTAGTTTTTCTTAAAATGTGAGTACCGCCTACATCTGATATGGTGCCAAAATCTCCCGTTTTTCTTTTTTAATATTTTAATGCTTTTTTGTTTTTGTTTTTTCCTCTCATTTTTTTGTTTTTCGTTTGTTTTACTTTTTTTGTTTTTTTGTCAATTTCTTTTTCAATTTTGATACATATTTCTTTTCACTAATGTAAAGTGTGAGTTAATAACAATTATCTAAATTGATCCCTAACAAAAATATGGAGATCAGTTTAGCCTCGAAGAGTTGAAATTTACCAGTTTGATCCTCAACAATCTTTTTTTTGACGAAATCCTCAACAATCATAAACTATACAATTCCTTTATGGATAACTTTTATGGACAATTCAATCCTTAATGCAAGTACCTTTTGTGATTGGTACTCGCGATAACTCTCTTTTAATATTAAAATGCTTTTTAGTTTTATTTAAGTAATATTTCTTTGTTTGTTTTGTATTTTTTAACTAGTTCGTTAAATACTAATATACTACTAGCACATTTTTTTTACTTATGATAATCATTTCGGCGATGAGTTTTTTTTATTTATGCTGATTCGGCGATGAGTTTTATCCTACCTCTTTAATTATTTCACCACTTTCAAAATTTAATTTATATTTATACTTCTTTTCCTTATATATTTTAGAAAAACATTTTTCTAAACCTAAGCTACATAGTTTTTTTTTATAAGCAAATCCCAAAGAACAAATCAATTTATATTTACATTTCTTATTTTGTTTGGGTTATGGGCTTTAGCCAATTTTGTTACTATTTTACTACTTCAACAATAATTCAATTCATATACTAAAAAAACCAATTTATATTTAAACCGTGCCTCTCTTAATTTTTTTTAAAAACCAAAATTTTCTTAACAAAACATATCTACTTAATCCATTTAAACATTATTGGTAGTATTTCTCTTCCATTCTACCTTCTCTCCTTTGTTTAGAATATTGTGACCTTTGTTAATCAATAGTAATTGATGTTGATGAAATCCCGGAACTTAATAAGCATAATGATGACTTTATTTAAATTGTTATTGATTTTATTATTTATTTCATGCCTTTTAACTTTCTCTTAGAAGTGTTTTAATTATTACCTCATTGCCTCTGTAAAAAAATTATTTTATTGAGCTTTCAAACTCTTTTATAGTTCAAATCAAACAATTAATTTGAATAATTACACAAAATTTATTGAGTCTTAACCTGCTACGTTGTACATTCCACATCTCCACCCCACAAAATTGTGACTCCATGAGTTAATTGGGGTTAAAACTTATATAAAGCAATTAAAATCACTACTTAAGAGTATTTAATGACATTATATGTTTTTATATAATTAATATTAAATATGCTTATTCTTATTTAATTATAATAATATATTAAATTAGTAAATAAGAAGATATTCTCGCTGGCTGTTTTTGTTTGACGTTTTAGTTTTTTTTGGTATCGGACCCTCGCGAGCGACCCACGCAGTGTCCCAACGTTGTCAACGAAGGACTAATCTGCGCTCGCTACTTGGGACTCTTAATCATTTCGCTGGCCAACACCCTATTTGACGTAGGCGGGAATCGAACCCGGGAGCAAACCTGGTCGACCCCCACCACGTCCCAGCAGGAGCCTGAACCACTGGGCTAGGAGTGTTGGTTATTTGACGTTTTAGTTAAAAATAACTTCCACATTTTCATTGTCATTTTACATCTTGCAACGTACAATTTTCATGAATTCTAGAGTTTAGACTAGCGGATGATAGAAAACTAACTTAAAGCGGATAAGCTAGCGGATGACAGAAAAACTAGTTTATATTGAATAACTGATAATGAATAAGCTAGCAATGTAAACTAAAGTGTGTAGTAAAATTAGCAAATGAATGAATTTATAAATATTAAATGACATAAATAGACATTTTAATTAATTCTTAAATATGAAAGAAACTGTCCATTTATTGCACGATGAACTAAATTAAAACAATATATGAGAGTAAAAACAAGACGAAAAATGGCACGCAACAAGCTATAAACTCAAACGCTACAAGTTATATAAACAGAAACACTACATCAAATGACGTCTAAAAAAATGTTATATAAAAGTTAGTGAAAATAAATGGTTCATTTTTATTGGTTAATTTTATTATTATTATCAATAAAAACAAATGGTTAAATATGGTTTGGGTTTTTAAAAAATATGCAAATTTTCTTTTAAGTCCTTATAAAAAATTTCACTATATTTTAGTCTCCATATTTTTCTTACGTCAGTGCTCTAGCGTCACTTGAATTATGACAGTTTCCACTTGACATTGCAAAAATGAGCGCAAAGAAGGAAGTCCCGAGTTCAAACCCCGGAAACTAACATTTCCCCCACCCCCACTAACATTGTCTATAAAAAAAAGTTTCCACTTAACTTGTTTTTTTATATTTACTGTAACATTAAATACATTAAATAGTAATAAATGAGTATTTATACATTATAAAAATTAATGCGTTTGAGTCAAGAAAATTAATGTGTTACAATCACAAAATAATTTTTTTGTAACAAAAAAGACAAAATAATTTTTAAAAATGAGAGAACTAAATAGGGTTTATTTGTTTATCCTCTATATAAATAGACTAGTAGTGGTGGCCAAAAGAAAAACAGCAAAGTAGCAGCTCTACAAGTTTCTCTAAGCAGTAGAGAAATAATAGCAGCAATGGCGGAGGTCTTCATATAACTCTTCTTTAACTTTCTTTCCCAAACCATTGTGTTTAATCAATTATATGTGTTCATTTGAGACCTCATTTTTATCTAATTATGTTGTTTTTTGGTTTTGATTCTCAGTATCTTTGGGGTGTTTTGTTTATTTGTTTAGGAAGAAATGAAACTGGAGGAAATCAAGCCAGAAGAGCCCAAACAGGAAGAAGATATCAAGCCAGAAGAGCCCAAACAGGAAGAAGAAATCAAGCCAGTGGAAAACCCAGAAGAACCAAAGGATGGCCAAGAAGAATCCAACGGCGACCAAGCTACCGTTGTTGTTGCTGTTGCTGCTGTTCCTCCTCCTCCTCCGCCAGAGATTTTGCTGAAAGTGTTGATGCATTGCGAAGCATGTGCTCGTAAGGTTCGTCGATGCCTGAAAGAATTCCCAGGTGTGGAAAATGTGATCACAGATTTCAAATCTCATCAGGTTATTGTAAAAGGAGAAAAAGCTGATCCGATGAAGGTTTTAGAGAGAGTTCAGTCAAAGAGCAAAAGCCTAGTTGAGCTTCTATCTCCGATCCCAAATCCTCCTGAGGAGAAAAAACTCTCAGATGAAGAAGACAAGCCCAGTCCCCCTGAAAAGGTTAATTTACGTTTCTTTCAATTTCTAATTTCTCTCTCTTTGCTTTTATTTCAACACCTGGAATTAATGATGTTTTATTAATTTTCTTTTTTACTATCTGTAACGCCTAGGTCTGAACATGTGATTTTCACCTTGTCTGTGTGAGTTTGCGAGTGGTATTTGTCATTTTGTCTCTGACAAACTTTTTGTTTGCATGTCCAGCCTGCGATTGTAACTGTTGTTTTGAAAGTCTACATGCACTGTGAGAAATGTGTACAAGGGATGAAAAAACGCATCCAGAAACTGAAGGGAGTGGAAGCTGTGGAAGCGGATTTGAAGAATTCAGAAGTTACTGTGAAGGGAGTGTATGATCCTGCGAAGTTGGTTAAGTACGTGTACAAGAAATCTGGGAAGCACGCAGTGATAGTGAAGCAAGAACCAGAACCAGAACCAGAACTGGTGAAAGAGACAGTAGTTGAGGAAGCAAAAGAAGAGGAAAAGAAAGGTGAGGAAGGTGGGGAGAAGGAGAATGAAGGGGAGGAAAAGAATGAGAAGAAAGAAGAGGGTGAAGCTGAAGCACAAGCACAAGCACAAGCACAGGAGAAGGAAGAGGGGGTGGTTATGGTTATAGAAGAGGCAAAGGTGGAGGAACCTGAAGAGGAGGTGAAGATAATTGAGTATTATCATAACATCAACGTTCTTGAAAGAAATGGCGTGGAAATGCAAGCATACCCTGACTACTACAAAATATACCCACCCCAGATTTTCAGTGATGAGAATCCCAATGCCTGCACTATCATGTAGTCAAACAAATTATTCAGCATTCTCACAGGGGTATATGGGACAAATTAATTAGTCATGTTATCTTGCTTTTTGTCTACACAGAAGTCTTAGGACTTGTCAAAAAAGTTTGAGTATTTTGTAGGATTTGAACTTTCTGTTTCTAGTATCGTAGCAGTAGTTGTAGCAGTGAATGGGGATTGGGGTGGAATGCTGAATAATAGTCTGTTGGATGAGTAGTTACTCCATATCAATAAAATTGAATTATTTAGAAAATGTCAATTTTTAAGTTACTATTTAGTTTAATATTACTTTATTTCATATTGTGATTTCTTATAAAAATTACCAAGTTGAAACAAGCTTTTCAACTTGTATGTACATAGAGAAGGCAAAGAGGCCGGTCCGCCCGACCCGAAGTGAGCCCACCAAAAATTCGATGGGTGGGCCACCAACAAATAGTGGGTTAAGAAATCAAATTATTTTACTCCCATACTCCTATTTAGCTCATAAAATATATAAAAATAATAAATTATTTCTAAAGTTTGTGACATCCGTTAAATACTTTCTAAAGTTTCATAAATTTTAAGTTTTAAATTAAGACTAATCTGACATAATTTACTAACTTCAGATACTATTATTTTTATATATTGTAAGAATTAAGTAGAGGATAAGATTTAATTTCGGGAACTAAACGAAGAGCTCACTTTTTATTTAACTATCGGAACTAAAAAAATTATAAATTTAGGTGTAAAATTTAGAATCCCAATGGGTCAAAATAAAAAGTATATAAAAAATTAATTGTAATTTTTTTTTTGTAGGGAGTGTCAAGTGCATCCCTAGAGGTTGAAATCGCCAATGATCTTAAACTTTACTTAATTACCACATGTTTTGTCTCTCGCTCTCTCACACACCTTTCTAATTAGTTCATGAGAAAATTTTCTATTTAAACACACATATGACAACATAAGTTTGAGGGACTACACTATGTAGAATCACGATTCATTTATGTTAACTCCTCATCCTTTCTACTTTAGCAATTTCTAATCACCAAAAAGATACATCCTAGAGTGAGTTCAAGTTTTTTTTTATTTTTATATAAGCAATACTTTCATTGAAAGGGAGCACAAGGGGTGCCCAGCCCTTACAATGGGGATAAAGGAAAGGGGGAGGGCCTCCTCAAAACCTCCCTAAGCCAAAACCCATTGGGAAAAAGACTCAGGGAGGAAAAAGAGTACCTCGTACAACCTGCACTACAGTGAGGATAAGCAACCTAACTCACTGTTTCTCCCCCTAAAGACTACAAATTGTTTAAGCATTGTAGTGGATTTCACCACATTGAAATGGAAAAGGAGGAATTACAATTCAATCTATAAATACACCAACACCAAGATAGACTTTTAATACGATTCACCACCGTCTCGATATTTGGCTCCTCATTATTGAAAATAGCTCCATTCCTCGCCAGCCATATGCTCCAACAAGTAGTTAACAAAACCACGTGCTTTGTGCGTTTTGCTTTCTTACCCTTACACAAGCAGCAACAATGGTGAACAAGACCAACAACATCCAAAGACAAATCAAGAGCAACACCAATCCAAGATGTAACACACTTCCAAACCGAATTCGCGAACCTGCAATGGAGGAACAAATGATTCACGGACTCACGCTGAACGTGACAGAATGGGCAACGAGCGTCGTCTTCCAAGTGGAGAACATTCCTGCGCAATAGTTGCTGGCGCACCGGCAACGCATCCAACAGCAACCGCCAGCCAAAAACCAACACTTTCGAAGGCACTATTGATTTCCATAAACCTGCAAAAAATTCGGCTGCACCGAGACATTAGAGGATAAATCAACAAGGACCAACTGAATAAAAGGTTTTAACCGAATAATTCTTCGATTGATCGAGCGGCCAAATCCAAGAGTCCATCTTCATTCTCGTTGGAGCCATGCGCTGGAGAATATCTCGCAGAATGTCTGCCTCAGCTGTTTGGACAGCATCATTACCGAGATGCCAAGGTTCCAACCAATGCCAAGAATCATTATGCCAGACACCGGATTCAGCCACCGTTAAATTCTGCTGTCCAACACCATTATACAGGAGAGGAAAGACCTTAAACAAAGGGTCAATCCCAAGCCATTGGTCTTTCCAGAAATTAATTGAAGCACCATCACCCAAACCTCTTCTAACACACCAAGCAAACCTTCTTTGTTCCTCTACATTAACATCCAAGTTCACCAAGTCCCTCCACCAAATGGATCCCGTGTCCCTACGACGATTAGCTTCCACCAAATCCTGAACTAATGAAGAAGCCAAATCTCCGTACCTACAAGATAACATACGACTCCAACTCACACAGGGATCCGATAAAGCTCTCCATTTCCACTTAGACAACAAAGCTATATTAAATAATTCAAGGTTTTTGATCCCGAGACCTCCCTCTTCCTTTGGTTTACAAATACTATCCCAAGCCACCCAACACATTCCCCTCTCCCCCTCTTTGATACCCCAAAGAAAATCCCTTTGGATTTTAACCATCTTCTTGATTACTACCTTCGGAGCTTTACAGAAAGAAAACATATATAATGGCATGCTATTAAGAACGGAGTTTATAAGAGTTACCCGGCCTCCAATGGATAGAAAACGACCATTCCACAAAGACAACCGCTTTCTAACTGCTCCTAAAACATAGCTCCAAGTTGCTTCCCTCCTCGGATTAGCGCCAATTGGGATTCCCAGAAGCTTGAAGGGGGTGGATTCCGTTCTACAAAATAGGAAAGTGCTAGCTCTCTCCAAAAACCCATCCGGAGTGTGGATACCTATAAGCTTGCTCTTGTGAAAATTTACCTTCAAACCGGAAACAAGCTCAAAGGATCTCAAAATAGACTTGATACTCCAAAGATTTGCCCAAGAAGCTTTGCCCACAAACATTGTGTCATCCGCAAATTGAAGAATAGAAAAGTTCAAATCCTGATTGAAAGAAAAACCTTGATAATCACCAATATCCACCGCCTTCATCATCAACACCGACAAGGCCTCAGCCACTATAAGAAAGAGGAAAGGCGACAAAGGGTCCCCTTGTTGTAGACCACGCTGAACTTTGAAATCTTGAGTTGGGCTACCATTCACTAGAACCGACATGGAGCTAGTACACACACAAGATTTAATCCAAGCAATCCAACGTTGGGGGAAACCCATTCTAGTCAACATGTAAAACAAGAAATTCCAAGAGATGGAATCATAAGCTTTTTCAAAGTCCACCTTGAACAACATACATTCTTCCTTGCTTCTTTTGGCATAATCAACCAACTCGTTCGCCACCACTACACCGTCAAGAATTTGCCGCCCCCCTATAAATGCTGATTGATGATGAGAAATAATACTTGGCATAAATTTCTTGAGCCGAGAAGCTAAGACCTTGGCCAATATTTTGTATATGCACCCAATCAAGCATATAGGCCTAAACTCCCCCAAACCTTGCGGATTATCGTTCTTAGGAACCAAAGCGATGAATGAAGCCGAGATAGCTTTGGGGAGGAAAGCATTCGCGAAAAACTCATTGAAAAAACCTACCACATCCTCTTTCATGAAACTCCAACCAGACTTAATGAAGTTGAGATTGAACCCATCCGGACCCGGACTTTTATCCCCATCACACTCCCAGACACCCATCCTTATTTCTTCCTCAGTAAAAGGTTGAATCAAAGAATCCGCGTGAGATGAAGTCAAACGCTTGAATTGAAGACCGCCCAAAAGTGGCCTATTATGATTTGCCCCAGAAAAGCACTTCTCAAAGCTAGCTGGTACTGCCGTGGAAGGGTCACGTGTTGTTAAGTCTCAAGAAGTGGTTTCCCAATCTTGCGCATCGAAACATCTCACAGGTTGTCAATCTCTAGATCTCCCTTCAATTCCAAATGTGCTTATTTCTCCAAATCCAGGTCATGCATTACCGAAAAGAAAGCAGAGAAAATTGTTACGAGTAGGATTCAAAAGGAAACTGTCGTCCGGTAAACTGAAGAAAGTTACCCGAGAGCTTGCCGAAGTCTCGGGTGAGTCTAACCAGGCAGCTGTTGAACCGCAACCGTCCCATCAAGTAAGTAAGTATGATTCATCTTTGTTTTCAGCTGGCACAGTTTTATGTGTGGGTTCAATCTCGAGTGGAGACATTGGTTTGTGCAACAATAAGTTCTGGGCCCTCCAGAGTAAGGGGGTAGCAAGAAAAGTCTGGGAAAATGCCAAGCGCTTAGGGGTTGAAGGTAACTTACCGGATGATCATTATATTGAGTTGATTGAAAACGGGGAAAGAAGAGACGAAGTAGAGAGTAGTAGGAGGGTGCATAACAACCTGAATCCATGAATATATTATCTTTAAATATTAGAGGGTGGGGTGACCGCGGGAAGCGTTGCCAATTGGTTTGTTATAAATTTATGTTCTTTCGATTTTGTTTGCATTCAGGAGACGAAAAGGGAGGTGATGGTAGAGGGAGAGGTTGGAATGTTATGGGGGAACCGATCCTTCCAATGGCTTCATCAACCCTCAAGTGGTTCTTCGGGAGGGATTATTTGTTCTTGGCTTGAAGGGGCCTGTTTGGTGACGTCGCATTTTTCTGGTGTTGGTTTTTTTTGGCATTAGTGCGGTTGTTCGTAATAAAGTTGTTCATGTGGTAAACATCTATGCACTGTGCTCTGCGGGTGCGAGACGAAGGGTGTGGGCTGAGTTGGTAGCTGTCAAAAAAAGTCTAGGGGCTGGAGAGTGGTGTATTGTAGGGGATTTTAATGCTGTTTCTAGCAGTTCTGAAAGAAAGGGTAGAAGTGGGAGTACCTCTCAAGTAGAGTTAGACGATTTTAACAGCTTCATTGTAGACATGGATCTTGTTGATGTTCCGGTGTCGGGGAAGAAATTCTCTTGGTTTTGCTCAGATGGAATCTCTATGAGCAAGTTAGACAGGTTTTTGATTTCAGAGGGTCTTATGGCTGATTTCAGAGGGTCTCAACGCATGGCTGAGTCATGATGGCTTTTTACCTTTTGTTCAATCTTGTTGGAATGGTTTTAGCAATACAGGTCATAAGGCTTTTGTTTTAAAAGAAAAGTTGAAGTCTCTCAAAGGAAGCATTCGGAGTTGGAATAAAGTGGTTTTTGGTAAAGTCGACTTGAACATTGATACTCTAGTTCGGGATCTGAATTCGTTGGACGATATGTTGTGTGAAGGGTGGGATAGTGATGGCGAACAGAAGAGAAGTTTCTGCCTCGCTTTGGAAAGAAATTCGTGCGAATGAGTCTTTCTTGGCTCAAAAGTCTAGAGCAAGGTGGATAAAGGAGGGGGATATGAATTCAAAATACTTTCACTCTCTAATGAGGTATAGAAGAAGACGGTGTAATGTGGTTATTCTTAGAGATAACGGGGAGCAAGTGGAGGAGGTGGATGCGGTGAAAATATTTGTAAAAGAGTGAGTTCAAGTTCTTCTTCATTTATTATTCATTCATTGAGTGTACAGAAGCCAAATTAAATGAAAGAATACGGGAATATATAGAGAGAAAAACTATAAAGTCAAAAAATCTTTTCTTTGTCTGATCATACTTAGCGTGATCTCGGCTCTAGATGGGGCAAGTCGTAGATGAAACAATTGAAAAACGTGACATAAAAAGGGAGATTCAAATTGGAATGTGAGTCGGGGTGATTGAGTCGAGTTAGATTCATATTGGATGTCAACCATATATAGAATTGAATAGAGAGTCTGAACGAATCTAGTATTAGGTATCCAAACTCATTACCAATTTATCACAATATTAAAGGGCCTAAAGATCATCAAATGAATCATAACATTAGCCCCTTTTTAGCAAACCAAAATTCGTAATTGATTTTACCCCACAAAAATTTGCTAGAAATTTTCGCCCCTTATTCGTAATTCAATCATAAATCATTAAAATAAGGTTCACATGTACATGTAAATTTTTTAATCAATCGACATGTTCTTATTTACATTAATTTCTCAGGGGATAATATTTGTAAGCCGCAAAGTGAAGGAGGACTCGAATGAAAAACCTTTCACTATTTAATACTGCTCTACTGGCTAAGTGGAAGTGGAGATGTTTATCAGACAACCAAGCTATTTGGAGGCATCTTTTGACTTTCAGATATGAGAATTTGTGCTCTAAATGGGTTTATGATGAAGAGGGGAGGTGGGGTAGGAAAGATTCAATATGGTGGCGAGATATCATAACTTTGGGTAAGAATTTGAATGAGGCCTTTAGCTTCTTTGTTGATGCTATTAATTGTGTTGTTGGGGATGGTAATTCTCTAAGCTTTTGGTCTTCAAAATAGTTGCTAGTATTCCTTCCAAAAAGAGTTTTCCTACTTTGTTTGATATTTCTCTACAGAAGTACCATTCCATTGTTGGTATGAATGTTAGAATAGATGCTCAGTTGAGTTGGGATTTCAAGTGGAGTTGTGCTCTTAATGCATCAAAGGTGGATAATTTTCCTCTTTTATCTAACATTTTGTGTGACTTTTGCCCAACTTATGATTCTGTGGACAGATGGAGCTGAAAACCTAACAAACCACTCTTTTAGTGTCAAATATTGCTATGTTTCTCTTGATTAGGTGTTTCGACCAACCGGTAGTGATGATGTTTTGAAAGACGTTCTGAACTCTTTGTGGTGCTTATCAGTACCGTCCAAGGTCAGTATTCTTGGGTGGCGCGTTCTTCTTTGTAGGCTTTCTACTAGGGATGCGTTAATTGCTAGAAATGACATTGTTGGTGCTCATGAGACTGTTTGTCTGATTTGTTTCAGTCAAGAGGAATCTATATCTCACTTGCTTTTCAGGTGCAAGGTAGGAGCCACTATGTGGAAATTGGATATTTGTGTGTGGATGGGGGTTCAAGAGGTGTCCGCTATAGAAGGGGCGGCTCATTATAATTATTTTGCTGATTTTGTTTAAGGGAAAAAATCTCATCGTGTGAACAATATTATATAGTTAGCAGGTGTGTGGTGTCTTTGGTTGGAGAGGAATAATGTCCTTTTCAAAGGAAGTGTTTTTGCCTATTCTACTTTGTTAAACAGGGTCAAAAAATTTGTGTGGGGCCAATTTATTTGTTGGGAGAAATCTAAATCTTCCGGTTGCTGAATGGTGATCAAATCCTATCAATTGTTTGCAAGCAATATGATTTGCTTTGTGTTGGGCGTGGATTTAATGTTGCAGTACGTCAGAATGTTCTCTGTTGTCAAGGTTCAGTCACATTTATGCAGATATATTGTTTTGGTTTTTTTAGATAAGCAAGCAACTTTATTGAAAGGAGTACAAGGGGTACTATAACCTGTACAATTACAATAATCTGGGGCCTCGTTAAAACCTCTCTGAACCAAAACTCTTTTGGGAAAAAAACCAAGAAGGAAAAAAAATACCCTAGTCAAGACATCAAATACAATGATTGTTTTGGTTTTTTGTAGGTTTGCTGTGTTATATTGTCCGTGGTATACAACAGTTATGTTGTCTTGCTGTATTGTTTATGTAGTATTAACCTTTGGATCAAATGTTTGTGGTTGTATCGTCTCATTCTTCTTGGGGTACTCTTTTTCCTCCTCAGATCTTTTTTCCATAGGGTTTTGGCCCCAGGAGCTTTTAACGATACCGCAAGATACCACTTGTAGTTCCCTTAATAGTATTTTTTCTTATAAAAAAATTACATTAACTTCTCAATGTATCCTCAAAATATAATTCTCATCAAAGAAAACATTTACAAAGCATTAATTGACAAATCTAATAAGCAATAAGATTGAAGGATCCTATAATTAAAAACCATAACAAGAAACATAATATTGTAATAGGGTATACATGTTGTATAGATTCCAAATATGTTGGGTTTTGTCTTTGGTAGATATCATTGTTGCTTTTGCTTCAAATGCCATTCAGTTCTAGCTCGAACAACATCTTTTGTATCCTTTTGAAGACGAAGGAGGTGTGTGTATTGTAGGTCAGGTTTTCTATTAATGGAATTATTAACAGACTCACTATTCACCCTTTCTGTTGGACTTGTCATGGATTCCAACATATTTGATTGTCTACATTCACGTCGAAACTCTAAAGTCATACTTGTCATGTTATAATCTTCTAGAACTTTTATTGGCACACTCTACAAGTAAATTAACAACATTAATACATCAATCACTACAATTTTTATGTCCTCTTGTAATATTTTTAATTAATTATATCATTTGATACGTACCTCTAAAATCCATCCGATGTATTTCACGTTGTTCACATGCTGGTTAGCATCCATGTCATTCCACCTTGGCTGTGTTGCATAAAAAAAGAAGCTGTTACTGTTAGCACAATGATCTAAACAACAATCTAAGGTAACTTTTGTAACATGAATGGACAGAACATAATAGAATGTCTTGCTTTGTTTTGTTCTCTTTAGTTTTATTGTTTATGCTTTGTTCTGTTCTAATCAAACTTATTTATCAAAACTAGGTCAGTCAAGTTTCATATAAAGAACATAACGCTACACATGCGTATGCACAAATATATAGCTAGTTGACATATAAAATGAACTAGTGATCAAAGTTTAAAAGTGTGGACTCGTGTCGCAGTCATGGTAACGGTGGCATCGCTACTCTTGATATTTCAGAGAGTCACAATAAAAAAAATTGTTTGCAGCCTATTTTACGATTCCCTTGTGGTCAAGGCAATATCAAAAATCATGATGTTGCGACTGCGAGATGGAAACCTTTTTCAAAATCTAGTAATCTAGAGAAAAGAAGGGTGTAAGAAATAAAGCATTACATGAAGTATCAAACTTACAGCCAATCCAGATTGAGTTCTTTCAGTAGTGTCATCAGTGAGCTTTTCTATCTTTTCACAATCTGTTTCTTCAATAGCAAGTGCAAGCCTATTGATGTAAAAAGGAACAAGCTCTAGTTTAACTTCTTCAGGTATCTTGGATAGTCTTCTTGTCTCTCTATTCATTATCACCCATGTACTGTAATTGCATGAAATAGTGTTTTCTTTTAAACATATCTTGAGGAAACTAAATCTTTATGTCAGATTGGTCAATAAAAAGAATGAAAAATTGCAAGCACCTTGTTGCTCTTGTTATGATCTCTCTAGTATAACGGTCTCTAATTATCCAATCTCTTCGCATTCCATTCTTTCCTGCTGCATCAACCCAAGTATCAACTTCAATTTCATCTCCCCTGTAATAAAATTTATATTTGGAAGCATAAATCATATAATCTAAGTGTTTTTTATCCAAGGGAGGGATAGAAGCATATATATTTAAAATATTTACCATTTGTTATATCTTTGCACTTGAACCTGAATTCGAGTAACAACCCAAATGAGTTTTCTAATGCTCATTTCACGAGTAGCTCCAAAGCCATCTCCCCCTATCCCAGAGCTAGTAACATGATTTAAAGCAGTTTCCTGAAAAAGAAATATAAGAGTCTCGTTAAAACTTTCTAATACAAGGGAAAAAATCATCGACAAAGAAACACTCTAAAATCGTGGAACTAACCTGAAGAAAATTCATGAGTGTCTCCATGGTGGCAGTTTTATCTGGTCCAATTTCATAAGATCTGATTACAAAATTCTGTCTATACACAAACCTTCCTTCCACAAACATTCCATTTGTGACAAGAGCAACATCTGTTGTTCTTTCATTTGTCAATTTTCTACTTGCTATAGGAATCTCTTCCACGTTTATACCATTCACCTTGGTTCCATTGATTGTGTGCACTTTATGAGGACTACCGTTACAACTTGTAATCACCAATGAAAATCTTCGTTTGTTATTTTCTATGTTATTGTTGCTTGTAGAATAAAAACTCACCTTCAAAGCTTCTCTTGCTGTGATTGCATTTTTCTTCTTTGCATTGCTCAGATTCTTTGGAAATTGCAAATCAATGTTGCTTATGGTCTCCATGATGTTAATTTTTAAGAACTTGAATCACAAGGAAATTAATAGGCTAGTTGAATTCAAGAAATAAGAAAAGTAAAAAAGTAATATTGTTAAATATAAATCTAGTTCATGTTTCTTGTGGAAGGGGAAATGATGTTGTTTTTTATCCCAAAAAGAGTGTAAAATTTTGTAGGTGTATCCACTGTTGAATTATTAGAAAAGAGTAGCTTGATTAAGACAAGAAAAGGAGGAGGAGAATTTGTGTGTATAAGAGTGAAACATCTATCTATCGTTAACTTGCATGGTTAAAATAGAAACATGTGAGAGGTATTGCTTGTGTGTGAAACTAGGCATGTTTCTAATTTAGAAAATCTTATAATGTCCTAGAGAATAGGGGAGTTTCCAATTTAATTCTAAACAATTGAAAGTAGTTTAGAAGTGGAAGACAAAATCAATGTTTTCTTACAATTTTTTCCACATCAAGCAATTTTCTTGGTGAGAAAAATAACTAAGTTAACAAAAATATTTTGTTAACACCCTTAAGAGGTGTGTAGTCGATAGGAAAAAATAGGTTTAGAAAATAGATAAATTAACAAATCTTATCAAAGTGGTGTGATGGAAAACAACAAAGAGATTGTGAAGACTTGAGAATATATAGTCTCCCTCACCAACGTTTCTAACTCTGTTTTCCCAAACAGAGATTTAATCTAAAAGCTAGCAAGCTCTTGTTTCTTTCAATTCCACACTTTTTCTTTGTTGTTTTCTATCACACCACTTTTTCTTTGTTGTTTTCTTTGTTGAATATTATTTTAATTTTCTAAGTATTTATATCACTTCTACTGGATTTTTATAGTAGGAGAGATAAAGACTCAGAAATTAAAATAATATTATTTTAATAATTGTGTCTATCGCTTTCCTATTGGGAAAATTCAATACCAAAGAGTATCTAAATCTTTTTTCTTGAGGCTGAGGAACATTTCGAATATCGAGCCTATGAAAAGAAAAATGACACTAGTTGAATCATCTTATGAACATGTTTTATCATCACTATGTTGTTTTTACTAGAAATTCTTAGGTAGAATTGTCTTATGTTCCCTGACTTTTAAATTACTAATAATGCAGCATTTTGTGCTTTTCATTATTATTATTGATATGAATTACTATATTGTCTTAAGAATTTATGTAACAAAAAAATATTGTCTAAGAATTTACTTTTGTTCCATATATATGCTCTCCTCATTATCTAATTAAAACTCCCTTTATTGTCAAAAAAAACTTTAACGCCCAATATCTACGGCTAAAGATGCATCCACTACACTATCAAACGCTTATAAAAAATACAATTTCAAACTATAATGTTATCATTTATAAAATCCATGACGAAATCTGCTAATAAAAGTTGGTGAAAAGTCTGTGACCATCACCACTACGAGCACTGCCACCGCTATCACCACTCCCGGCCCACCACCCTGTTCTCAAATCTCTCCCTTATGTTGCAACTTCCATCTTCTTTCTCGGCGTTACTTCTCTCTCACACTAGTGCATTCTATCTCTCTCCTTGCATGTTCTCTCCCTCTCCTCCCTCTTGGTCCACTTTTTCTCTCACTGCTGCTCCATCTCCCCCATTCTCGGACCACTCTCTCTCTCTCGCATCACTCTCTCACAATTTTTTCCCCTCTATTTGTGTATCTCTCGCCCAGCTCTCTGCCTAATGGACTAGGGTTTTCAATCCCTTTTGTCCTTCTCCATTATTTATTTTTTTGAAGCACTTCACCATCATTATTATTATTATTAGGCTAAATACCTGTTTTGGTCCTTTATGTTTGGGCGAAGTTTCACTTTAGTCCTTTATCTTTTTTTTGTTCCGTTTTAGTCCTTTATGTTTCATTGTGCAAGAAAGTGAGGGACCAAAACGAAACAAATTAAAAACTGAGAGGGACCAAAATTAAACCAAACAAAAAAGCAGAGGACGAAAATGAAACAAATAGTGTCAACGGTAGGGACGAAACCGAAACAAAAATGAAACATAAATGACTAAAACGAAATAAAAAAAAAGATAAAGGACGAAAGTGAAACTTCGCCCAAACATAAAGGACCAAAACAGGTATTTAGCATTATTATTATTAGCACAAAGACAAGCACTATCGTGCCTGCCTTTTCGCTTTATAATTGTTTATATCTATGCATAAATAATAGTAAAAAAGATTGATTGAATAAAAAGAAAAAAGATTCGGTCGATGAGAAGTTAAATAAAACAACTATTGGTGAATATTGGTTGAAATGAGGGTATTATGGGAAGAAAAGTAGGAACCAAAATGGCGGTTATCTCACTTTATTTACTTTTTTCGTCGAGACCAAGGTATCCACCGCCACAGCTGGCCCAGAGATTTAAAGTTGCTCTATACCCAATGCGATGATCGAACCCTCGACACTTAGTTAAGGGATTGAGCCACAACCGCTCAACTACACTCCTGAGTTTCACTCAATTTACTTTATATATAGCTATAGATTATTATTATTATTGTCATATCTTTTCGTTTCCTTGGAGTTATGGATCAATGAGTTTAGGCCCATAAGTTCTTTTTTTGGTCAAGGCCCATAGGTTCTTTAAGTAGAGATTTGAATATATGTTGGCCCAGGAATTAGGCTGGCAGAACCCTCTTATTTGTACCCTTTTTTATGGGTTTTTGTTTTACCCCACAATATGACTCTATACCCCCACAAATTTAAAATGTAAATCCATTTTTGTCCCGAATTAGTCTTTACTTTTTAGCGGATTTACCAAATTAAAATGTAAATCCGTTTTGGGGAAAAAACCAAAAACGGATTTATCTAATTAAAAGATAAATCCGTTTGGGGAAAAAAAATCCAAAAACGAATTTATCTTTTAGTTAGATAAATCCGTTTTAGAAAAAATGCATAACGGATTTAACCCTCACCATAGATAAATCTGTTTTTGTTGTTTTTTAATAACGGATTTATCTAATAAATAGATAAATCCGTTTTATAAAATAATTAATAAATAAAAGTGATAAATCTGTTAAAAAATTAAAATAAATTTTTAAAATAAAGTAAAATAGATATGAAGATCAGTCGTCTTTTGGATCCCTTGTGTGTAGATATTCATTAACACGTGACGATGTTGTACGTCGTGTGAATAATTTAGGTTAAAAAAATCAGTTTTCGAGCAACCTACTCTGATTGTAATAAATCCACAACCATTAAATCCGGGAAAAAAAATCAGGGATCAAGACACCCTATTGGGATTATGGGGCTCAAAATCCCAAATTTCATCGTTTACTATTTTTTAAAATTTTTTTTTGTTTTTTCATAATCTCCAAAAAATCTAAAAAAAATTGCATAACCTTATTTTGGTTTTATTAGATTTTTAGTGGTGTTTTTATAATTTTTGGATTAATTTTGACTCTTTAACAGATTTTTAGTATTGTTTTTATAACCTTTTTTAAAAAATTTCAATAAAAAATGTTATTTTTTAATACACAACAGATTTACCTATTTATTAGATAAATCCATTTTAAATATTTTCAAAACGGGTTTATCTAATAAGTAGATAAATCCGTTATTATAAATTTACTAAAACAGAATTATGTGTTGCTTAGGTAAATCCGGTTTGCAATAATATAAAAAACGGAATTATGTGAATAAACAGATTAAAGATAAATCCGTTTTGGAAAAAAAAACCAAAAACTGGTTTATCTTTAAATTAAATAAATCTGTGTGAAGAAATTTATAGGGGCGTTCTGGGAATAACAAATTTTGTGGGGGTATAGAGGGGTATGGTTGAGGTAAAAAAAAAACCCCTTTTTTATGCATCCCCCTTCTTCACTTCAGATCGTAATCTTTTTGGTTAAAACCCTAGGCTTTCATTATTTCTGGACTTTTTTGCCTAAAAATATTATTTATGAACTTTACTTTTTGCACCATTTATTTTCGGTTTAAATATTTGATCCCCTGCAAATATACCCATTTCCCATTTACCCCCTGTAAAAAAAAGTTTACGGTTACCCCATGCAAATATAAATAGTTTTCGGTCACCCCCTCTGTTAGATTATGTAGTGTATAATGGGTATAAACCAGGTACGGTTACCCCCCTGCAAAATATAAAAAGTTTACGGTTACCCCCTGCAGGGGGTAACTAGAAACACTTATTATTTGCAAGGTTGATTTTAAAACTTTTTTTTTACAGGGGGGTCAATGGAAAATTGAGATATTTACAGGGATCAAATATTTAAGCCTTTTCTTTTCATTCAAACATCCCCTCTCTCATAAAAATACAAACTTCTAATGATTTGGGTTTTGGGTCTGATCTGTGTTTGAAAACAGCGAATCACACCTCTTTTTTTCTCTTTTCACCATCCATTTTGTTTTACTATAAAAAATTGTTTAGTTCATATTTAATTCTTTCAAACTTTAAATACATTTTCCCCATAAAAAATAGAAATTGGTTGAGATGTGACATTTTATCGACTCTGATCCAAATAATTAAAGTCAACCTGTTTACTGTAGTTTTTGGTAAACACCGCTAGTTTGAAATTTCTTCTGCTTGCAGGATCAACTAGTAAATCCTAAGACCATTTGTGTTAAAGTTTCTCCAGAAATTATGAATGTTTTTACGGTTTTAAAGAAAAGAAGGAAGATAACTGGCAGTTTCGCGTGAAACTGTTTAAGTTACTTCAGACAGAGATGAAGAGAACAAATAAAAATGCAGAAAATTGCTTAAAGAAACAAAGTAAAATGCATTAATTGAAAAGAGAGTTGGTACACATGATCATACATTCTTCTCTGACTCGTTTTCTCTGTGATGTTGGAAGTTAGAGCGTGAGAATCTGTATATGAGTTTATGACCTGTTTTTCCTATGAAAAACTACTATTTATACAAGGAGGGAAAACTATAACTAACTAACTGTACAGAGAATTCAAAAAAATAGTAACTGTTATGTATTTTTGACCAAGATAACTGCTAACTGCTTCAACAACGAGCACTTGATTCTGGTCTACCACTGAACTCTAGCTTCCTTCTCGTAGAACCACCATTCTTCAATTCTTTATTTTCGCTAAGTCCAAAGCTTTGTCGAATTTACCCTCGGATACAACTCTTTAGTGTCGAAATAAACACTACCCCTTGAAATCACAAGTCAATCCTCGTTGACTGCATTTAATTGAGCCTGTCGAAAATGCAGGCTAACAAATTGCCCCTCAAAAAATGTCTTTTTCGACTGAGTTTTTAGGTGAAGAAGAAAATGACATTTTTTTTTGAAATTTTTTTAACTGCTCTAATGACGTCATCAGCATCATGTTTCAGAATTGATGAGACATTTCAGCAAAAGTCACTTTATGGCGCCACCATTTCAGATTTAGTGGGCCACGTTTCGCATTGGAACTCCCCACTACTCATTCCAAATAACTGTTCCCTTTAAAAAGAAACTTAAGGGTTTATTCTCTTTCTTCTTTCAAACAGCTATAAAAACCAAACCTTTCCCCTTCATTTCATTTTTTTCTGAAAACTTTGAAATTGCAACTCTTTTTCTTTCTTCTCTTCCTCTTCTTCACGAAACAAACAGCAATCTGCGAACTAGAAATTTCAATCGAAACCCTATTAACGTTTCACGAAGCTCTATTCGATCTTCGTTGAAATTCCTCAGAGCTACCGTCAATGGCGTCTTCATCCAAAGCTCAAACTCCTGGTACTGTTTCTGGCAAACAGCAATACGTTACTGAACCCACTTTGACAGAAGAAGAAGCAAAAATTCTGCAGTCTCAGGTATTGATCCCTTTTCCTAAACCTTCAAAACATGCATTTTTAGGGCCTGTTTCACCTTCAAGTGATAACACTAACAAGATTAAAGAAGTGTTTCCTAGCTACCACAGATATAGCCCTAGGAATTTTCTAAAGGAAACCTATGTGATGAATTTCATGGGTAACCCAAATAGGGTCTTTAGATCTTCATCAACAGTTGACAAAAATCACCTACCTTACCTCAGCTGGCTTAGCAAGATAGAATCGAAAAAAGGAGAAATTTGGAAAGAACGAGGTATTTTTGACCTAATTCAACTGTCGAAGTATGGTCCAAGATATCAGCAGCCCTACATTTTTGGGAACTCACCACTAACAGCTTACACTTGAAGTGTGGTATGCTCACACCCACTTTGCTAGACGTAGCTGCTATTACTGGTTTGAAACCAACAGGGGAATATTCGACCCTAGCACAACTGGCAACAACCATGAATTCGACTTCAAACGTTCTTCTTTCAAAGGATATATTGAAGATAACCATGTCACCAACACTGAAGAAGTTTCCGACACAGAATATATTGCTTTCCTTACTTTGTGGCATTCATTTTATGTCTTCTGCTCTTCGTCACTCCAAGTAGCTAAAATGTTCATTCCTTTGGCCATCCAACTACATTAGCGTCGAAATGTGAACATTGGCCAACTTCTTCTAGGATCACTTTATGAAAGTTTACGACAAGGAGTTCACGCATTGAAAGGACTCAAACCTGAAGAGAAATATCTGGTTTCTGGACCAATTTGGTTATTCCAATTGTGGCTTCTTGCCACTTTTGAGTCAAAACTCCAAATGTATATCCCAGATGACTACGCTGAGGTTGTTGAGAAAAGAAGCGTCGAAGGAATAAGGCTTGCACTTTTGAAGCCTAGAGAAATTGGAGTGTCTCCAAAGGATTTATTTGCAACAGCTTTCAATATGTTTATGAATTTCAAAGTCTTCACTCCTTCGATGGCTCCTTTTACTAAAAGACCAGCTTGGTTTACTAGTACTTTTCCTGCAACTTCTCTGGTCGAAGAAGTAGAAAGCAACCAAATTTGGGAAGCCTTTTTAACTCCAAAGTTTCTGTCAGCAAGAATAGCACCAGCAAAATCTGCAACTATGTTTGGTATATATGCATATCACCCAAGTCTTGTTGCACGACAATTTGGATTGTGTCAGCTTCGACCCAGTCCCTTTTTCAGATCTAGGACAGACATGATACTTCCAGAAAATGAAGAGGAATGGAAAGAATTCATCAACAGCTTCGCCAACAACCCTTTTACTTTTGAACCCATTGAATTTGAACCTTTATTTGCTTGTACTAAAGAATTTTCCAAGTGGTGGAAAGATTACTTCAAAAGTAAATTCGTTGATGTCGAAGAAGCTACTCTACTGTCAAATCTAATTTCTGCTTTTCCTCTTCCACAGAAAAAGAAAACCAAATCACAAGGTATGCACATTCAGGAAATTCAAGCATTCCAAAAATATTTTGAAATTATATATGATCCAACTAATCTTAGTCGAACTGTTTCTCAAGCTGCAAGAGTTTTAAAAGAAAAACTTATTGAAAAGATTCCAACTATGGTATTTCCACCATATGTGTCGAACAAATATGCTTTCGCATTAGCACACGATAAAATTAAATTTCCATGTTTGCCTACCAGTAAATTGGCTTTAGCATTTCGACCACCACTTCCTCAATGGTTGATGTGTGGCTCGACCTTGGCATTTAAAAATTTCTTTTCAAATAAAACTGCTGAGAAAATAGTCCCGACTAAGTGCGACATATATACTTTTGACGGTCATCTCCATTTCGACATTCAACATGTTCGAATCGTGTCCACCATTGCAACAGGTGATGTATAAGACTCTTAGAACAAACCATCCTCTTTTTATATATGATTTATTAACATACTTGTCGAATGTTTGCAGCTGTTCCATTGTCACCCACTCCAACAGAAGAAACAATAACAACAACCACAAAGAAAGTAACAAAGAAACATACCAACACCTCTTCGAAAGACAAAACACCACAATCAAAGAAACAAGAAGTAAATACTTTCATTACTCTTCGTTTTTACATCGAACTATTGAATTCACCATTCAACGAATCTTTTATTTTGCAGAGTAAGAAAATATCAAGTAGTTCAGCTACTGCCACTCCTCCAAAGAAGAAAAGAATTAAGCAAATAACTGTGAGCGATGAGTCAAAGGTCGAAAAGTTTAAAACCTCATTACTTCTTTTTTCAACACTTATATATTTCTTTGTTTTTTACTAACATGAGTGTCGAACTCTTCAGTCCGATGAAAGTCCAAAAGATGCCCCAAAGGTTGTCTCCAAATCTACCCAACCAAAGCCTGGCAAGAAACAACAAGAAAATAAAAGCATGCAACAAGAGAAAGCTTTAGAGAAACCTATGAAGAAAAAGGTCCTCTCGAAGCCTGCGAGTGCACACTCTCGTGTCGAAGGAGACACTTCAAAGGTAATTGACAAACCTTCTATTTATTTTCTTTCAATAGTTTCAAGTCATAATGACATATAACTTCATCTATCAATTTTAAAACAGGAACCTCACAGCAACCCTGTCGAAGTACCAACCAAGCAAACAACACCAACTTCAGCTCCAACTGTTTCTGCACCAACCAAAGACCAAACTGTCGAAGAAACACTCAATGAAGATGCCCCTATTAATACAACACATGAAGGTGTTCCAATGAACATTGATGACCTCCCTATTCAAAAAGATACAACTGAGGTCGAAAACCAAGAACACGGGGGTGATAAAACGATGGTCGAAACTCATGACCAAGGTTCACAGCAAAAGAATGATGAAGAGTTGATCGAAAACATAGATCAAGATCAAACTCAGAGAGGTGATGAACACATGGTCGAAGACAATGACCAAATTCAACAAACCGGAGGTGACATAACAATGATTGAAACAAGAAACAATGATCCACCTTCTCCTTAGAATCAAATTGAAAGAAATGAAGAAGAAAAAGAAGAAGAAAGCAAAGAAGAAAAAGAGAGTAATGAAGAAAGTGATGAGACCAGTGAAGATGAAGAAATCGAAGATAACTCAACACGTTGATGAATCTCCCACCAAGGATGATAAATCGACTAGATTTATGCTCTCGACTGGCACCACTATGAGCCAAGATGGGTGGGAAGAACTGAAAAGCAAGAAACCTCTTGAAGCTCTACAATTGTTATTAAAGAGCAAAACCTCAAGTGAACATAAATCAGTCTCTTCGACTATTTCTGCTGGTGAAAACTCTGAAAGTTCCAAAGAGAACCTCCTACAATTAGCTTCGTGCAAGAGTTCTTGAAGTGGATTTGTTTCAAGCGATCGAAGAAGACCACATGATCACTTTCAAAATCAAAACCTTGCTGCACAAACTCAACAATCCAACAGCCAGCACTTCCCTCATTGGGTTTCTTATTTCATTTGAACCTCTTTTGGAGAAAATCACAAGAGACTTTGAAAAGAAAAAGAATCATGCTGCAATCAAAGAACGTGAAGACAAGCTAATTAAATAAGCATGGACTGCTGTTGAAACATCAAAGAACAAAATTTCTTCTCTGCAGGCTCAAGTAGAAGCTGACGTGAAAGCTGTAAGTGAATATGATGCTGAGATTGCAAAATACCAGAAAGAAATCGAAGAATTGGAGTCAAAGATTAAAACAGCAGAACAGAAAAGAGCTTCGATCTTACGAAATATGAAAACCTCAGATGCTTTGGAAGCTGAAGTAAATAAAGAAGCAGTTCTTTGGGAACACTTGGAAAGGTTTAACAACTATGAGACCACTCTTTACCAGGTGGTCGAAGAGGAGAACTTCATCAATACAAGATAAGAACAAGCTAAGGCTCTGTTTGAAAATTTGAAAGCCAATCTTATCTTGTAATTTAGAGATTTAAAACTTTCCTTGCTTTTGGAATCTTTGTAATTTACTTTGCATTTCGACATCTTGTACTTCGACAATAGCCTTTTTGGCATTTGATCTTTTGACATGCCAAGTTTAAAGTTTTCTTATTTTCAATCTTGCGTTATTTTAATTTCTTGTAATATTGGCTTATACCTCTTTAAGTATTTGCCATTTACACGCAAAATTCGACTATCAGCACCTAATTCTTCGATCTCGTAGGCACCGTTTGAGAATACTTGTAAAATTGTAAAATTTTAAATGGTCCCTCCCAATTTGGCGACCATTTATCTAGGACTCTATCTTTTTTATCCATAGGCAAAATTACTTTCCAAACTAAGTCTCCTAAGACAAAATTTTAGACTTAAACTTTTTATTGTAGGCCTTGGCCACTCTCTCTTTTTGCCTTAAAAGAATATTTAACGCATTTTAGTCTCTCTTCGTCTAAATCAACCAACTCATCCAACATCATATTCCAATAATAATCTGAAGGGATTTCGAATTGCCTTTGAATTCTGGCTGATTGTAAACAAATTTCGACTGGTAAGACTACATCATGTCCAAATGTGAGTCTAAAAGGAGTAGTATTAATCGACTCTCTAGGAGAATTTCGACAAGCCCACAAAACTTGGTCAAGAGTCATATGCCAATTCTTGGGTTTTTTCCCAATGTGTTTCTTAATCAAATTAATGATGATTTTATTAGCTGCTTCTACTTGACCATTGGCTTGAGCATAATATGGTGTCGAAGTCAGTAACTTGAAACCAGCTTCAGAGGCAAAATCCACCATTTTTCGACCAATAAAAACTGTACCTTAGTCTGTAGTAATGGTTTCTGGAATTCCAAACCTATACAAAATATGGTTCTGAATAAAATTGATTACTGCCTCTTGATTAACATTAATTAAAGGAATAGCTTCTACCCACTTAGTAAAATAATCTATCCCAACTAATATGTAATGATGGCTTTTCGACGAAGTTGGCTTAATCTCACCAATTAAATCTAAAGCCCAACCTCTAAATGGCCAAGGTTTCACTATTGAATGAAGTTCACTTGCAGGCACGTGTTGAACTCCTGCATGCCTTTGACACTCTTGGCAACCTTTAGCGAACTCTTGGCAACATTTGCCTATTGGTTGTCAAGTCGAGGCACATGCTTAATTTGAACACTATCGAAACGTTTTAACAATGTATTGGCAGTAACAAAATATATTATTAGGTTTTCTTTAATGCACTTATACTCTTTTGTTAATTGCTTCACAACTAGTTCTGAATTACCTTTAATTTCGACATGTTTTGCCCCCAAGTCTAACAAGATCTCAAGTCCTGCTATCAAGGCTTCATATTCAGCCTCATTATTGGAGCAAGATCCTTCGATTTTAAACTTATACTTTGTTGGAATTTTTGTTGGTGAGATAATTAAAATTCCAATTCCAACACCGTTTTTGTGGCTTGAACCGTCGAAATATCACTTCCAAGGTTGAGTATCCACTAAGTTTACTGTGGTTTCGTCCAATGAATGGTCAACAATAAAATCAGCCACTATTTGGCCTTTAATAGCCTTTAAAGGCTGATAAGTTAAGGAGTACTCAGAAAGAGCTAAAACCCATTTACCTATTCTACTATGTAAAATTGGTTTCGACAGCATATGTTTAATAATATCATAATGTGAATAAACATACACATCAACAGGCTTTATATATTGCTTCAGTTTTGTACAAGAGAAATACAAGCATAAACACAATTTTTCTATAGGATGGTACCTAGTTTCTGAATCGTTTAAAACCCTACTGAGGTAATATATGGCTCTTTCGACACCATTTTCATCCTCTTGTGCTAACATGCATGCTACCTATAGATAATTCTGATGCTGCTACATACAATTTCATTACTTTATTCCTAATAGGAGGTAACAAAATAGGAGGCTTCATCAGGTATGCTTTAATCTCGTCGAAAGCTTTTTGGTGTTCTGCATCCCATCTGAACACATCTTCCTTCTTCAGTCGAAGCAACGGCGAAAATACTTGAGTCTTGCCACTTAGATTTGAAATAAATCTTCTAAGGAAATTAATCTTTCCTAATAATGACTGTAACTCTTTCTTTGTCGAAGGAGCTTTCGTTTCCAAGATTGCTTTCGTCTTGTCTTGATTGATTTCAATGCCTTTTTTGTGTACAACGAAACCCAAAAAATCACCTGCACGCACACAAAAGGCACATTTGAGTGGATTCATTTTCAATCCATATTTTCTCATTCTTTCTAATGATTGTCGAAGATGGTCTAAATCTTTGCACTAATATATGTTGGACTTTTTATGGAGCCATCTCCCAAATCAATCTCTTCTAAGGGATCTTGTGCCTGAATCCTTTTGGTCGAACCCAATGGACCCTTTTCAAAACCTAGAGGCTCATCATCGTAGACGCAATCAAGCCTCTGGTTTTCGACAAAGTTGTCTTTATTTTCATTTTCAATGGCTTCAGCAACCATTTGTTGTTGTAACTCGGCTTCTAAAGCCGCTTTTTGTTTGTTTTTGGCCACATAGGCCGTAATTCTATCCCATGCAGGCTTATCCATAAATAATTATTTATGGTCCATCCCACCCTGTAGGCTTGACAAAGCCTTGTGGGTGGTTGTCTTCATCTATAACCTCTCTCTCCCAAATAAATCCATAATTGGGGTGGAGTGTAACGGAAGATCTAATATTGTCTTGATGTTCATATCCAATTTCAGAAGATGCACATGGCGCAATATTCGCCAGTTGTTTGTCGAAGGTTTTCTTAGTTATAGCATTTACCTCAGCTTTGAAATAACTCTGATCACCTTCATTTTTTCGACCAAACCATCTTCTTGCCAAATGATAAGCCTTTGGTGGACAGTCGAAGGTATTGCCCCCACACCATGTATCCATTCCCTTCCTAGCAGCAAGTTGTAATTTGCCTTTGATGGAACTACCAGAAACAATGTTGGTCTCTTAATACTTCCTACAGCAAACTCGACTTCAATGGCCCCAAGTGAATGGCCACTTTTGCCTTCATAGTTTGTAAGTATTACATTGTGTGTTTTCAAATCAGTTTCACACTTTCCAATTTTCTTCAACATATGTTCTGGTATCAAGTTTACAGCAGCACCACCATCGACCAGGATCTTGTTGACACCAATGTTATTCACTCTTGCTTGAATGTACAAGGGTTTGAGATGATTCATCATTCCACAATCTGGTCTCTCAAACACAGCATGTTGTTCCTCCACGCAATCATTCTTCAGCACATAGTAACAGATTGGCTTATAAGTAGTCTCTTCATCGAAATCTTCTTCGACGTCATTCACTTCAGAAACTACATCATACTCAATTGGTAGAATTGAGATCACGCCACATAAGACGTCGAATTCTGACCCAGAATCGGCAAAATCTGAGTCCATTTCTTCATCTAAGTTAAGACCTTCTTTGATTACTGAGAGTGGAGGAAATATCCTTTCAGTAGCTAGCTTTCTAGCCATTTCAAGAGGCTTTAAAGGTACTTGCTTACCTTTACCTTTGCTAGAATTCTCTACTTGGCCTGCAGCAACAGCAGCAGCTTTCTTCTGACGTTGATACCTGCGCCATTGTGTTCTTGTCATGGGATTTTTTCCTTTGTAGTTATTATTATAGGCATATTTGTTAGATTCAAATGCCTTATTCTGGCCAGTAGCACTAGTACTACCTTTGACCATTTTTGCTGATTTCTGCTGATTTCCAGCATTCTTTCCAACATAATATACTGGGTAATAGCCAGTACTATTTTCGCCAGAATGTACCCATTGCTCGACAGGAGACTTTGCTGGAGGTACATAGGTTTTGATCTGTTCTTTTTTAGGATTCTTTGTCGAAGTGACCTTGTACTGAATACCTCTGTTGCTGTAGCTGAACTTTGGCCTCTTGTCGACCCATTTTCCTTTGCGCTTCAGTTGAGGCTTAAAACCCTCAAGATTTTTAGCAGCCTCTTTGTCGAAGACAGAACTACATCTTGGACAAAGCATCACTTCAGTATTGTTAATTTTGCAGCGATTAAGGAAATCAATCAATTCTTCCTCTGCCATTGGGTAAACTGTCTTCATTTTTTCAGCATATTGGTCTTCAGTGACCATTTCGACATCCACTTTGTCAACAACTTTCTCCACTTTAACATCTTCAGCAACAACTCCTGTGATTTCAACCACGTTGATGTCAACTTCGACAAGCAATGCATCGGTTGTTGGTACAGGATCAGCATCAATTTTCATTGGTGGCTTCGATTTGTCACCAAATTTCAGTCTTCCCTCATTGAGGGCTTTTTGAACCAAATCCCTGAAAATAACACAACGAAAAGTGTTATGGCCTAAGAAATTGTGAAATTTACAAAAACCTCTTTTCTGTCGTTGTTCCAATGGTGGTACTTTCAGGCCCGTAGGCACCAAAATTTGACCATCAGCAACTAACAGATCAAATATTTCATCGCACTTAGAAACATCATAAGTATAAGTTTTTGCAACAAACTTATCATTTTTAGGCTCAACAGGGTTTTTTCCATTTGAAGGCTTTAACAGTTTACAAGTATAAGGAGGTCCTGATTTTAATTCTGCTATATTAACCTCCTCTTCGACATCCTCATAAGATATATCGAATTCTTGGTCACTGTCATTAGTTTCGACATATGCAACCTTTTCTTTTTTATTTTGGAACCTACCTGTTCTGGTCTTTTCAGCTTTAAGTCTTTGTACTTGTCGAACTCTATTAGCTAATTGTGCCATATCTCTTAAGTGCAATGTATCAAGCTTCTTTCTTATAGAATAATCTAGACCACCAGCAGCCATTTCGACTAACTCATGCTCAGGCACTTGAGTAAAACACCTTGCTTTGAGAAGTCTAAATATATTGAGATAATCATCAATAGATTCTGCCCCCTTGCGTCGAACACTAGCTAGTTCCTTAAGACTAATCTTGCACTGCCCATATAGAATTGTTCGTGGAAGGCCCTTTCTAACTGATTCCAACTAAAAATAGAATTTGGAGGCAAAGTGGTGAACCAGGTAAACGCATTCTTAGTTAGAGAATTTGGAAAATACTTCATTCTTAAATTCTCATTATGCGCTATATCACCAGCCTCAGTAAGATAACGAGCCACGTGTTCGACAGTGGATTCGCTAGTTTCTCCAGCAAATTTTGTGAACTTAGGGATTTTCCATCCCCTAGGTAGCTCTGTTTATAAGGTGTATTCCGACAAAGGTGATACAAAATTAGGCCTGTGCAAGCCTAAGTTAAGGCCAGTCTGGGCTAGAATGTTTTCGACCAGGTTAGCCAAATTATTTTGGGCCCCAAAATTGTTTTGTTCCACTTGTCTGACCACTTCGTCTGCATTTTGGTTTCTATTTACTAACACAACATCAGGGATTGCCTCTATCCTCATAGGCTCTTCGACAACATGTTGTTGTCCCTGATTTATGGGAATTGCACTGTTAGGCCTTTCTAAAGGGATTTCGACAGGCCTAACATTTTGAATTTGGGGAATTTGCTGGTTATGCACCGGTGGAGTGCCAAAGAAATCAGCAATTCTTCCCATTTGTGTCGCCAACATCTGGTAACTATTATTAGTGTTTTGTATTAAAGGATTAAACACAGTACCAATTTGTTGTGTTAACATATTAACCATATCATGGTTCATATCATCCATTTGTTGCCTTAATACCAACAAAGATATTGTAGTCAGATTAGGTTGGGCATTTCGACTATGAATGCCCTCTGATGAACAATGAGTAGGAGAATACCCTGTGATTGTATTATCTGCAAATGTAGACGAATTTGTCTGAAGGCCTGCCATCAATGCTGTTGGCATGCCATATGGGAAAGCCCTACCACTCATACTAAATGGCATGTTTTCAATCAATGGATTTGCCATTAAAGGACTTGTTGGTCCTAATATTGGTGGCATAGAAACCATAGTATTAACATTTGTTAATGCTGCAGTATTAACATTTGTTAATGCTGCAGTAGTCATCATTGACACAAGAGTAATTATGGGTGAAGTTATGGCAGATACTCTCATTGTTGTCGAAGAAGGCATAGCAACGGTTATGCTGCAACATTTGCAGCGTTAGCGTCACTAACTGACGCTTGTTCTTGTGAACTTGGTGTATTTGATGCAGAAGCATTATTTGTACTAGAGCGCGCCATCTTTGAAAGATGTTTTCCACTCCTTAAACGCATGCACAGATAAGCACAATTTTTTAAGATTTCAACGAAAAACTTTAAAAATTAGCACAAATGTCCACTGGGCGTGCCAATTTGTTTACCGTGGTTTTTGGTAAACACCGCTAGTTTGAAATTTCTTCTGCTTGCAGGATCAACTAGTAAATCCTAAGACCATTTGTGTTAAAGTTTTACCAGAAATTTGTGTTAAAGAAAAGAAGGAAGATAACTGTCAGTTTCGCGTGAAACTGTCGAAGTTACTTCAGACAGAGATGAAGAGAACAAATAAAAATGCAGAAAATTGCTTAAAGAAACAAAGTAAAATGCATTAATTGAAAAGAGAGTTGGTACACATGATCATACATTCTTCTCTGACTCGTTTTCTCTGTGATGTTGGAAGTTAGAGCGTGAGAATCTGTATATGAGTTTGTGACCTGTTTTTCCTGTGAAAAACTACTATTTATACAAGGAGGGAAAACTATAACTAACTAACTGTACAGAGAATTCAAAAAAATAGTAACTGTTATGTATTTTCGACCAAGATAACTGCTAACTGCTTCGACAACGAGCACTTGATTCTGGTTTACCACTGAACGCTCTAGCTTGATTCCTTCTCGTCGAACCACCATTCTTCAGTTCTTTATTTTCGCTAAGTCCAAAGCTTTGTCGAATTTACCCTCTGATACAACTCTTTAGTGTCGAAATAAACACTACCTCTTGAAATCACAAGTCAATCCTCGTTGACTGCATTTAATTGAGCTTGTTGAAAATGCAGGCTAACACAAACAACATAGAAATATTTTCTAGAGGAAGCGTGAATTTTGAGTAACTCATTGCTTCAGAGGAAATGTAGGAGCTGGACTTCCCCATTAAGTTAACTTTAAATATTTCACAACTTACTAATAATGTGCATAATCAATTTAAGGTAGCCGTTTTAGGACAAATATATTAGAGTGTAGCGAAATTAAATTTTCACTATTTCCTATGAATAATTGACTCTGAATTCTAGTCTAGATTTTCACAGACCAATAACACTTTTAAAGTAAGTTTTTTCAAATATTTTTTATTTAATTAATTGAATGATAACTCCTAAAAATTAGATTTTTGGACAACTTTCGTTGAGGCCATAATTACAACAAATAATTTAATCAAAATTTCATTCGACTATCAATTACTCCCTCCGTCTCATATTAAGTGTCGTTTAAGGTTATGCGCGGGTATTAAGAAAATGATTGGATATGCTAAATTTTATGGCAAAAAAATGTGGTAAGACTAAAACACCCTTACACTTTTCTTGGTTGGCGCAAAGACATGGTTATTGATATTGTAAAGTAAAGGTATTGTTGGAAAGTAATAATAAATGTTGTATTGGGATTTTAAAGTGACAGATAATTTGAGACAAACAAAAATAGCAAACATGACACTTAATATGAGACGGAGAGTAACTTATTCACTCTAGTTTGACCAAAAAGAGCGTTAATCCTCAATCTACATAGGACCACCCGGCAAGAGATTAAAGAATCAAGAGGCTTGTTAGTTGGCACGTGTCGTCAACTTGATTGTGGTTAGAAAATGAGCACACGTAGCTGCTTTGGGCAGGCAAGCAAGGAAGCATGATTACAATGGACAATGACATAAACGTAAGTAAAAATGGATGAGAGATGATCTCGTATTATCTTGGACGGTGCTAAATTATGCATGACACGTCAAAGGAAGAATTCGATGCTTCCTCTTCTTTCCCCACGTGTCCCTTCCTCCCCAAAGGGTGGAATTATATGAGCGACCTTTTTCATGTGCAGATGTGCTAACCACTTTCCAACAAACATCACATTGGTAGTTGATTTTCACTTTAACCGTTTTCTCTATTTCTTCCTCTTCTTTTCCTTACAGTTTTCTAATCAAACCATTAATCAGACGCACACACATATGACCAAGTTGTGGACTTTAATCACCCAGCTTCATTCCCTTGCTGGGTACGCATAATCGTCTTCTAGCTTATTCTCATAATTACTAGTTCTTTTAATTTGTGTTCAAGATTTATTTATACTATAATCGTCTTCTAGCTGATTCTGATCATAATTAGTAATTCCTTTGCAGGCCGGTTCTGACGTTACTGTATCCTTTGTAAGTATCAAAACTAACTACCTAATACTCCATTACGGACCATAAGCTAAAACTAGTCAACAGAAGTTATCTGATCTAAATTTTGAACTACATACATCAATTTCTGTCAACTAGTTTTTGCTTATATTCCACAATAGAGAGAGTAGCTGATATTCAGAATTATAATTCCTTGGTAATTATTATTTTATTAATTAATATAATAGGTATGCATCGGTGGTAGCGATAGAGAGTCCATCAAAGGTAGACGATGAACAGTGGCTAGCTTATTGGATAATCTATTCATTCCTAACACTTGGTGAAATGCTTCTTCAACCTGCTTTAGAGTGGATACCTATTTGGTACGATGTGAAGCTCTTGCTGGCGGCATGGTTGGTCTTGCCACAATTCAAAGGTGCTGCTTATTTGTATGAAAGGTTTGTTAGACATCACATACGGAGACATGTCACTGAAACCACCATCAGGAACCACCACCATCCTCAAAACCAGCAACAGAATAAAAAGTCACCTAAGGCCAAGAAGAAGTTCGTCGAATTTATCACACCCAAGAAAGTATGTTAATCAGTGATTAATGAACCTATTCTATGTATTTCATTTGATAATTTAGATTTATCATATAGTTATATTAATTTCTAATGTAAATTGTGATTGTCATTTTGCCATGACAGGGGGATCAGGAGGCGTATTGAATTGGGAGCTGTGGATTTATCATATAGTTATATTTGTGTTTTTATGTATCTATGTATGTATATTAATTTGCCTTCTGTGTCGTCCTTTCCGTCTCTTTACTCTCTTGTTTGTATCATATTATCAACTCATCTTGTGTATCTCATCTCATGTGATTCCTTTCTTGAGTCACCTTTCACATATACCAACTAGTATGTGCTAGCTGTAATTTCAACTTAGCCTTACACCAAAGTAATACCATATTCCAAAACTTCATACTATTTTCATTCTGTTTTCAATTTTTTTCATGCTCCAGAATCTTTATGCCAGCGTCTCACGAATGAAGAAACGAATATTTTTTGTATTTCGCTTAGTTTTGAGTTTTGACAGAACTGCAGAACTTTTCACTGTTATCAATCATATATCAGATTAATTGGATTGTTAATCAAGTCGAATTGGGCTTCTATGGTATTTCATTCACCACAACTTCTTACTAGATTTTCTGTTGACCAAAATACCTCACTACCATTAATTACATTATACATGTTTGTTCAACATAAAGGATGAATAATGAACGAGTGATAAGGTAGTTTGAGGTTTAGGATAAGTAGAGGTATGAAATAGGGTCGCTCGACTTTACTCAGGCTATTGGGTCAAGGCCCAAAAAACGAGTTGGACCAGCCCATGTTATCATTAGAATACATGTGGGTGATGATTTTTCTAATCCCACCATTGGGTGATGATTTTTTAACCCCATTTCATACCTCACACATTTTACCATATTTACAGTGTTTGCGAAATTTTTTTGGGATTTTCGGATTCATCATTAAAAGGTAAGTCTGGTATCTAATTTATGAACTTTTTTCGGATTGTGTATTTAATTGATAAATTTGTAATTGTATTACTAAATAGTATGTATCACCCGTGCCAGCACGGGTATACATTTTCTTTTGACATAACATTTGAATTCGTTGTTTGAGACTTAAAAAAAATGCAATTGTACGCTTTCGTGTATTATGTGATGTGATGCATCTGTATTTCTTTGTACACCGTCCTTTATAAAATCATTATGTTATATAATATATATCTACATATATTTTGCATATATAGATTTAAATATAATTATTTTAGTTAATTATATACATTGGTTTTTTATTAAAATATGCATATTCCATAATCTCGAAAATACCCTTGTGGGTATTTAGTACGTTCCGATAAATTCTATAAACGGGAGAAATCGAAGTAACGATTTAGGAGAAACAACTATTAAAAATGGGGACATTGGGTTATTATCTAAAAGCCTAAAATAGTCCTTGACTATCCAAGGGGAGGGGGTGTCTCTTGACTATCTAAAAGCCTAAAATGGTTTCCTACCACGACTTGAGTTTCATAGGGAAAACTCGTATTGGCCTGGGGAGGGTTTGGGGATGTCGATACCCTCCCCGCCTCCACCTTGAACCCTTTCAACTAAACATTAATTATTACTTTTTATTTTATTTTATCTTATGCATATTTAGTATTTCATTTTGATACATATTTTTTAAATTTTTATTGATCTCTTTTCAATTTTAAAATCTATTTAAATGCTTTTAATTTTATTTTACTATTATATAATAATTTTTAGTCATTCATTCGAACCCGTAAAAGAGTATTTTCTCAATTCAAGTATTTGATCATACAATTTTTTCCTAGAACAATTATTCAATTTGAGTCATTAAACTTCTTGTTCCAGATTTGGTTATATTTTCGCCATTATTGTGGCATTGTCATATGAACAGTCTTTTGGATATGTTTGGTACATTTTAAACGGGTTGACAAATTAAATTGTACAATTAGATTGTCCTCTTTCTCTTAAAACAAGTGAATAGAAATATACAAATTTCACTCCTATACCCATATATAACTGCTCATTAGTGTCACAAATAGTTTCTATGTAATATTATAGTTTTTAGACTTAGGCATTTTAAAAACAAATTCAAATATTTAAACTCAACACAACTACAATTTTTTTTTGCTAATTTGAGATCAAAATACTTATTTTGAAACTAACACAACATCAATGACTGGTCTAAAAATTATAGCTGCTATTTCTGCCCATTTAGTAAGCTATGTTGATAGAAAATTCTATTGGTACTAATAGTTTATAAAAATTTCCATTGCTAAAACATACCTTTGTATAAATTAAAAGCTACTCATGTGCTTAACCATGCATGTAGGAAAATTTAGTTGAAAATTAGTTTAAGACGGAAAAGTGAAACACTAAATTAACAAAAAACTTGATCACACTTTGACATTGTGTAATTTCAAAAGTAAATCCAGTTTAAGGATAGGACGAAAGCTTTGAACATCTAATAATATATAACAACCAAGCTCACCCCTATAACTTGAGTCATCATCACGTCGTAGTTACCTAACTATGAATTAAAGGTTTACTTCAAGCACACCCCTGAAAATGATAAACAAAAATATAACATTAGAAGCGTTGTCATCAAATATAAATCAAGAACGATAGTAATTTCAAAGTAATTTCAGTTTAATGGTAGGATGCAAGCTTCGATGTGATGCATCACTTGTATGTCGGCTTCATATGCCAAACCAAATATGGAAGCAACAGAGGAAAGAGCAGAATATAAAATACCCTAGTTAATCTATTTCTTCTTGGAGCTTTGCCCCCGTTTTCCGCCCAAAAAAAAGAATATAAAATACCCTCTATTTACAAATATAACCCTTTTGTCAAAAGTCACTTGTGAAATACGTGTAGAAAATTTACCAAATAGAGTTTGGTATAGTCTTTCTTTTCAACTACCTGAAATAACAAATCACAAAAAGTTAAGAAGTAAAGAAATCATAATTTCTATTTTTAGAAAATTAACACATAAACAGAATGACCTTAGAAACCATCTTTCAAAAACTCTAAATGCAAATAAACCTTTGCAATCTTAACAAAGCAAAGTAAAATTGCTAGAAATATTTTTAACTTAATTTGTAATATTTTTGTTGGTGAAATATAACAGAGTTTTGTATATTAATCTTAATTAGAAGAAATATATAAAATTGTGTATAATATGTTTTGTTCCAACATTATTTCTTAACTTATATTGCCTTATTTGATGAGAAAACTTTTTAATTGAAATAAACAATTGAGTGAGTATCTTTATATATGAGTGAGTATCTTTATATACGATGATGGCTTGACTATTCTAATTAAAAGGAGCAATAAAAGGAGCATTAATTCTTGATGGAATCGATCCACCATTATAGGAATTGTTTTGCCAAGTAATAAAAATTTAGATTAGATGGCCATTATAACACATAACTGATATCTTTTTTGTTGCCATTTGTAGCTGGCTGCAATTTTATATCTTTGGAGCCGTCCAGATCTCCAGCAGGATTGATAATAGATTGTAAACCGTTCAGATTATGTGTGTTGATGACATGGAGTACACGTATTTTTATTGTGTACTGAGTGGCTTTTTTCGATAGTGACATGGATGGGTGATTTGGATCATTTTTGATTGTATATAATTAAGAATAAGAATTAAGAATTAAGATTAAGATTAAGATTAAGATTACATATTTGTCTTTAGAGATAAATTCGTAATTGAAGAGATAAATCTGTAGTTGAATTTGTGATATTGTCTTTATCTTTAGAGATGAATTTGTAATGAGTTTTAATAAAAAAAACGTTACGGGTAAAGATAAATCCGATAGCACAACTTCAACTATGAAATTGGGTTTTTGTTAGTGTTGAGTGGTAAAATGGGTGTTTCACATTACTTGTGGGGGTATGGTGTCCAACGGTGGGGATAGGAAAATCATCACCCAATACATATCTTGAGGCATATTCGAACCTAAAACGAGTCGGATTGGGGCCAAAAATCTATCAACCAATTAAAAGATTACCAATTTACTTACCCAAAATACAAAAATTCTTTTCACACCCTCCTTCTAACTCCCTGTACTTGTCTAGATATTGAGGGACACTTTGCACTCTCCTCACATACTTGGTATCTAGATACCGATTGTGTGAGGGGGAGTGCAAGGAGTGGAAAGAAGGAAGTGTGAAAAATAAACCCTCTAAAGTACCGAACTATTGGGCAATCTATAAGGATTGAGGGTATATTTCCACATGAGGGTATTTTGGGAATATATAAGGATTGTGGGTGTCCACTGAGTAGAGGGGGTTCGACGAAGTATGGCCTTCAACTAAATGGAACATTTCATCTCCACCCTCACGAGATCAGAGTTGGCAATGATCTTCAATTCTCGTCTTGATCCATATGCTATTGAATACAAAATCTTCACCAATGTTAGTGTATTCTTATAACCCTCCCACGCTTCGCTCGACCAATCACACCTCACGTACTTGAGGAGTCCACTTGTAATGATTTCACATCAGTGGGCGATCATCTCACGTCACCTATAAATACACATAGCCCTCATTGGGATCACGTACAAATTTATTTCTCACCTCATACGTTGAGCTAATACTGACTTAAGCATCAGAATTCTTGCAGATACCAAACCACCATTGTGCACCATTGTGAATTTTGGCTCCAACCTCCGTTCTTGACGTCGGCATATCGACTTCATATCTACTATCATTTATTCATTCATACTTTGTGCTACTAATTTATAAAATATAAATTATTCTTTAATCATCTTCAATAATCAATAGCATACTTATATAGTGCCATATTAAGTATGCTCTTTATTGAGTGTATGGGGAAATGAGCTGAATGCAAATCAGGGAGAGACACCATCTCATATGCTTGGCTATTGCACATTCGTTGCAGGGGGTTTGGTGCATAAACCAGAAATAGAAAAACTACACGTGTAAAACAATTACCATTATGATAGCTATAATTTATAAGCTCCACATCCAATTGGAATCCTTTCAGAATCAAAAGTTGCTCCACAAGTTAGGTGGAAGCTTGTAGTAGTAGCATCATTCAACAACAAAATGAAAGGGGATAGGTCTATCACACAAGCCAATATGCTAAAAAGCTTCCATATTAGTGATATACTCCATTAGAAAACTCACACTATTTTCGTAACACATCACATTGGATGCCTCTTTCATTTAATTAAATTTGCTTTCCAATAGAAAACTCATACTATTTTCGAAATCATTACATAATAGATTAAATTAAGTTCGGATGTTGGTAAATAGTGTGAGTAAAAATTAATTGAGTAATTTAACTACGAACATCCGAACTTAATTTTAAAAAAGTCAAAGAGACAAGAATACATAACATTTTTAAGTAAAAATTAATTGAGTAAAATCTGGTAATTATTTTAAATCAATTAATGTATGCACATAATTAAAAAAATAAATTTAGAAAATAATTTTTATTTCATAGTTGTAAAATGAAACAAACTATATTATATATTTTATGTCTGAAGTAAGTAATTCAGTTATTGAGCTAAAGGATATTGAAGGAGATATACAATATTCAAATTCTGAAAACTAATATTTTCCCTCTATCTCAAATAATTAATCACTATCATTTGTCTATAAAAAATATTAAATACTTTGTTTCAAGGCGACGTATAACATGTACTGATTAAGAAAATAGTCCATCGATTGTACATGCAGTATTCATCACCATTCGCTTCAATTTTTTCATTTTTTATTGATAGGAGATAAAAATCTCAATCAGGGGCAAAATAGTCACTTTACCCCAATGTGATGTGATCGTAAGTAAAACCTTTCAACTGGGGATGAGAAAAAATCTATACAAAAGCAAAATCAAATAATCAAATCATAAAACCCATGCACTATAGCAAAAAACTTGGGATCCCTAGACTCGAGGATCTTTGTAGCTTTGGAATCATTTGGTATCTGAATCAGTTCTTCGAAACTCATTTTTAAAATATCATTGTCAAACAAGAATCAATTTTTTTTTTTACAAAGGAAAACTCATATCATTTCATTCATAAGTAAAGAGAAAATACAAGTGGAAATACAATCAAAAACGTGGGAGCTAGCATAAGACGTTGCCGCTCTAGCTAGAGTATGAGCAACAACGTTAGCTTGCCTCCTGATAAAACTAATCATATAGTTTTCTAAAGTGGATAAAAGTGATTGACAAGCATTTAAAATAGAGCCATATTCGGTTACAAATTTAGATGATCCTCGGACACCATCCACTACCGCTTTGCAATCAAGCTCGATGGTAACTCTTTGGACATTTAATGCTTGTAACCAAGTGACTGCTTCCAAAAGACCCAAAGCTTCAGCCTCTTCAGGTTGGGGATGACTATTGTACCAAACTGTTCTAGCTTTGACAAAAGCCCCCTCATCATTACGGATACACATACCAATCCCGTACCTGCCATCATCAAACAAAGCTGCATCCACATTACATTTCACTATACCAGCCGATGGGCGTAACCAAGTAACAATCTCATTGTTACGCCTAACATTAGTAGGTACCTGAGTAGAAAATTTGGAGCGTCTTGCTTGTTGCCAAGAGAAGAGCATATCCAAGGCACTTTGAATTGAGAGCCTCACTGGCTTGCTTACATTCTCCCACACCTTCTCATTTCTTCATTTCCAAAGACACCATAGTAACATTGCAAAACAGGTTCTAGAAACACCCTGCAGCAACGCCAAAATTTTTTTAAACTCTGTTTTTCAAAATAAATTTTTTTAATGTCAATTCTTTAAAACAACTTTGTCAAATGTATTTCGGGTGATTCTGCCAGTAGTTCTGAAGGACCTAGCCCCGTTCGCCGTATTAGAGAGTTGTTGGCTTTGGATTGGACAGTTACTATCAAATAATTCCTATGTTTTACTTATTATTTGATACTCCTCTTGATTGGGTTAAGTTGTGTGTTTTCTTTGTATAGGAAAGATGTATATCTATATATATTCAGAAGGAGTACTCCAACCCTATATAGAAGAGTTCAGATAGATTTCTTAGCGTGCTCAATACAAGAAGGTGGAAAATTCCACCAATCAGAAAAATATCAATACCACAAAGGCACCTGCTTTTCCCATAAACCAACCCCATGAGAGGTGTTTAATCTTGTTAACAACTTTGTTGATATCATCCACCGACCCTTGAAAGACCATATTGCTTCTTTTTTTCCCAGATAACCCACATAGTAGCCATCCATAAAAGAAAAGCTAACTTGTGGGTTAAGTTGTATGTTGTTGATGATGTTATTGGAGTTTCTACTCTTCAATTAATTCCTGTGTAATAGCTTGGCATCGCCCCGTTTTCTATAAAAAAAAGAACAAAACAAATAACATAGCTAAGTATAATTGGGTGGATTTATTCAACTTAATTTGAATTAACTAGTGTATTTGACCTGTGCGATGCACGAGTAAAAGTTATCTTGATAAGAAAATATTTGACTTCAGCTTTTAATTGTAGGATGGTACCTATCAATTATAATGATGTGAGATGTTTTTATATCATGCAGCAAATAATATAAGTTGTGTTGTAGTTATTTGCCAAAAAAAGTAATAAGGTATGTGAAATTAGTACAAAATGCACATATAACAATGAGAATAAATATGGATAAATTTGTGGAAGTGATTATAGATTAATGAGATGGGGGTGGGGGCAGGGAGTACATCCCCAATTCCCACCACAAATAATTTTCCCCCCTTTACCTGTCCCCCGGGACCTTGTAAAATCATTAAAAGTTATCAAAAATGTAAATTAAAATTTAATAAACTGAGAAAGAAAATGATATATAGTTCCAGGTCATCCGTTTTTATTTTAGAGCAATGATTATGGGATATATTTATGTTTATTTCAAAAATTTTGACACAATGTTTATTTCAAAATTAAAAGCAATATTTTAAAATTAATAGTTCCAGGTCATCCGTTTTTATTGTAGAGCAATAATTATGGGATATATTGATCTTTATTTCAAAATTAAAAGCAATATTTTAAAATTAATTAGCAACCGTTTTTATAGGATATTGAATTAGAGGCAGTTTTTTTTACTACGTGGATGCCATGTGTAATAGAAGCGATGACGTGGTATTTTATCATCAATGACATCATTAATCTAGTCGGCCTATTTGGATAGGAGACGTGTCATATTCATAGTTTAGTATAATTAAGAATAAGATAAGATTAAGATTAAGATTAAAATTAAGATTAAGATTGTATATGCTAATCAGTGTCAAATTTCGAACGAGCCATAAAATTGGAGTAGAAAAATAGAACCGGCCATAAAAAAAAATATCAATTCAATTTTTTTTTTGGGTAGAGACCAGGGTATCTACCGCCGAACGCAGTGACTAATCCCCTCATTGGATTGGAGGCACCTCGAAGGGTAGGACAGCTGGTCCAGAGATTTAAAGCTGCTCCATACCCAATGTGAAGATCGAACTCTCGACACTTGGTTAAGGGAGGATGAGATATCAATTCAATTTATTTCATAGCCAAACGCATGTGATGTGTTTGAACTGCATTAAAAAAAATTATTGAATTTCATTTTAATAGTTTTGGACCGGTTTATCAATTTTTTATAATTTTAGTGAAAATAGTAAAAAAAAAATTACGATAGTACATAAATAAAAGCGTAATAGCCAGTGTTCAAATAATCCATTATAAAATCAAATCAAATTTCTTGTCAAAAAAAAAATTAAAATCAAATCAAATCAGCTCAAATCCTAACATATTTTTAATTAACATACAGCTAAAGCTTTTTTTTTTCCTGACAAAAGCTAAAGTTATTTGGATTGAATAATTTTTAAAATAAAAAGAAAACATTATTACAACTATTCCTGTAAAAAAAAACATATTTTACAAACTGCACAAGTTTAGTGCTACTTTTTCCTTTCTTCAGGTGGATTTTTTTTTGACTGGTCTTTTGGTGGAATTTAGTGCCTGTTTTAAATTAGTGGTCTTTTGACTGGTCTTTTAAATTATTGTTTTAAACTACCCGTTTTAAAAGAAAAGTCGCACCGGTTCGACAAATGAAATATCTAAAAGATCATCCAAAGTCCAAACTACCCCTTAATTATGTCTATAAATACTGATAACAAGAGGCACATCTCAAACAAACCAAAATAAATTTTAGGAGAGAAGCATTTTCAAAAACAAACCATGGCTAAAAGTTTTGTTGTGATGTTGTCTATGATATTGTTGGTGACAATGATGGGTATGTTAGTATTTGAGGTACAACCTGTGGAGGGTGCTTTTGGCATCATACTCAACCCTTGCACACCTAACGAGTGCATTACCCAATGCCAGAAAATTCTAGGTGATAAATTTCTCAGTGCTTCTTGCGCCAAAGTTGGTGCTTCTGCGGGAAAGCTTTGTATTTGTTTAGGTTGAATTTTTCATAATTCTTATGTTATCTATTAAATAATCTGCTGAATTCCGCCTTTACTCTCTGTTTCCATCCTTCGCCATGAATTTATACGTAATTCATATAATTTAAATTACTCTTTTTTTTAAGTGTGTTGATATGTATGTTATTCTTGCTTTGCATACCACTGCACTCTATTATCGGTGAGTGTTTATTTTTCATATTGGTGAGTGTTTATTTAAGATATATTGCAAGTCTCAAACTGAAAAGTATAGCACCACCTCAAAACAAAATACCACTTTCCAATACACTTATTGGTGATAATAACACCTACTCTTTCCAATGGAATTGATACTGAGACATCAATCGGCTTAATACTTATAAAATTGGTATATGCTTAAACCCGATGAAACTATACAAATATCATAGATTGGTTCTTTGCGGAGGGGGCGACTAAGATGGTTATAATGGTAAATAAGAAATGAAAAATTTTAATTATATTAATGGCTCAGATTATGTCATTAATTATAATATCTCGCATTATTGTTTCCTTTTTATTTAAAGATCATAAGAAATCATGTAATTAATGACGTAATAAAAGCCAAGAGTATTAGTCTAGTTCCCTTTAGCCGCGCTTCTTTCTTCTGTCTTTTTTATCTTTTTTATAAATTCATGTTAAGGTACACTTTTTCCTTCGATTTTTCAGAAAATTTCAGTGAGTCTTCCTTCTTTATGCTAAAAAAATATCATCATTTCTCACTTCAGTAGTCTCCCTTCGGGGAGATTTGAAATCAAAATAATAGTTTATAATAATAACAACGACATTTATGAAATTGATGTATGCTCAAAGAGAAGAGAAAAATTATACTGAAACTAATATTTGCTATTGGACTAAAAAGTAAAATAATCCACTATAAATAATAGTAAAATTAATTACTCTGTATGTCTCTAGACTATTTGGCAATTTCTAAATTGTTCCTTGAACTAAAAATTTATAATTTGGTCCGTGAACTTATCAATATAGGTATTTTATAGTTTTATGTGTTAACTTAGAGTTTGTGAGTTTGCTCGCAGATTTATCCTTTTTATTTTTAGCAATGTTGAATTTGTGTTATCATTAAAGCAATTTGTCAATTTGAATAAATAAATATTTTTTATGTACAAAAAAATTATAGCAGATGCCATATGAGAGTTTTCCACGTGTTCTCTATGTAAAATAGAAATGAAGCTAAAAAATAAAGTAAAAAATATAAGTGATGCTTGGTTTTTACCAAAAAAAATGCTTTTTGTAAGTTTTCTTACAAAAGATGACAAATGCCCTAAAATCGTGTAGGAAGTGTATAGAAAATTTTAAAAAGCAAATAGAATTTGAGAGTTTATTCTACTATGTAGAATAGAATAGAAGTTAGAAAAAGAAAAAAAAATGTGTAAATGACTAAAGTGGTGCTTATCACTCTGTTTCCCACGAAACACCATTTTAGAATAGATAACATATAGAGTTTGCCATATGTACAATAGAAATGGAGTTAGAAAATAGTGTCTATTTTTTACCGAAAGAGTTTATCTGAACAGTAACTCTGAACCCATCACCAAGTCTTAAGTTCGAATATTGAGTGTGTCAAAAATTCTGTTGAGACGAGAGAACTACACGACTGCACGGATTGACAAATATGGGTACACGTGATAACCAAATTTCCTAACACAAGTTAGTCATCGACAAAATTGGTGGATATTACGCACCAATAACACAGTAACTAAAAAATAAAATAGTGTTTTTTGTCCAGAAAATAGTGAGATTCCAAAAACAATATTTTTTTAGACAGTACATCTGTAAATTTCTAACAAAACCAAACAGTCACTATTATCGAAGGTAACTTTCTAAATGTGTGTTCGGTTTTGCAGCGATGAGAATTGAGTTTGGCAAAATTGAGTTTGGCTGAATTGGGTTTAGTTAAAAGTAAATTGATCGCAACGTAATTTTTGTTTGGATAGATTAGATCAAAGATAATTGAGTGCAAAATTACAAAAATGGATATCAACTTAAAATTAAATTAGAAATTTAAAATTTGATATAAAAGACAGCAAAAATATTAAATAAGCATATAAAATATCTAGATTAAAATTATAGAATATAATTTAAAGTGCAATACAATATTAAATCTTAATAAGGACTAATTATTTTGCTTATCTAACATTTAAGTGCAATATCTAACATTACTAAAATATAAAATACTGCTGTCAACAAAAAACATTACTAAAATACTAATTATTTTTACGCAAAATAATTTTATATTTACTAAGTGATGCTGGCTTGTAAAAGAAAATTTAATTCAAAGAATATATCACAGCGTTAGAGATGGAAAGATAATAGAGTCGAGTTTGCCTTAACATAGAAGCTCGGAATTTACGCTTCAAGGATAACGCTGGACTGGTGATAAAATCAAGTTGGCTTCATTGAAGCCAAACATTATATTTTACCGTAGAATCACGTTTCACAACAACAAACTTGCGTCTAGGAAAACTGAACGTGGATCCAAACATACCTTAAAAGCGGTTAGCTGATTAACATTTAAAAGTGTTCAATGGTAAAATAAATTTTACAGTACTTATGAGGCCTTGATGTAAAATGACAGTACAATCATACACTACGTAGCACCAAAACTATACAGATACACACAAACTGGTCTCTAAGATTTTACATAAGGATAATCCTTCCATCTAGTGATTCCAGACCTAAACGTCCTTCGCAACACATCAATCCGTTCAGTCAAGATAGAATCTTTTAGCTCCTCCATTCCAGCATGTTCCTTTTCCATCAAAAGCTCCAGTTCATCAAAATGTTTGGCCTTGGTTTGCAGTTTCTGAATCTACTTAACAAACCAGTAAAGAAAAATTGGTTAATCCCTAAGATGGATACCTGAATCAGAGAAATTTTAATAGGGACAGAAATTGCAGATACAGAAAATTATGAGCTAGTAACCTGTGCTTCAATTATAGTTGCCACTAAATGTTCAATCTCTCTGTCTTCCTGGTCTGCTAACAACTTTGCTCGAGCAGCAGCAGCTCCAAGAGCAGTTGCAGTGGCGGCTCTTATACGTAGTGATAATGGTATGTCATCTTTCGGGCATCCCTCATCTATTTCTGCCGGAGTAAGCTCAGATTAGGCCATTTTTCTAGATTTAAAATATTACATCAAACACTATACAATGCTCACCTACATAAACTTCATTTTAGTGACCAATTAATCTTCTGTTATAAATATTGAAAAGAATATTGTGTTATCAAATAGCAGTCACGGAGGTAACGAGGTAAATTGCGATGGCGGGTTTTTCGGTAAGGTGCTATGGCCAATTTGTGAACGATGGCAGCGCCATGGCGTTTTATGGCAGAAATAGCAGATTTTTGACAAACATGATAAAGTTATGAAGAAAATGATGGCCAAGCATAACAACTAACGCAAGTTTTGCAGTGCACAAGTAAAATGGGTATATCCATTGTGCACGAGTACATACCAATTGCTCAAAACTCCAACGACAGCTAACGGTGACATCGGTGCTAGTTTAACAAAACAAGAAAAAAGGATTAAGAATTGAGTTTGGAGGAAGGAAGTTTTGAGGCACTTAAACTTCTTTTCGCTTGTTTTTGTCAAATTGGCATTAATTGGGTCACTGTCTCAATCACGAGGACATGAAGACTGTTAGCTTCTTCTATAATCATCGTTAGAATTTTGAGCAATTTGAAGGTACTAGTGCACGATGGGTATACCCATTTTACTTGTGCACCATAGAACTTGCCTATCAACTAAAACCTTGTCCCAATAGGTGAAGCCAAGCACATGAATCAAACAATGCCATAATGTCCTATTATGAACCATTATAAATAGATCATTTATAATTTAAATCTCTCTCAATGGTTTGGCGTATAATTTTCCCCTTGCCTCTTATTGGACTAATCCTCCACTTATGCTCCTTCAAGTCTTTCACCTATACTCAGATCACCTAAGACAAGACTCTGCTATCTTTTTTACTATAGGAGTTGCCCCTATATTCTCTCCAATTTCATTCACACGAGACAACATAGAATGCGTCATTATTATTTTAATTTTAATCTTAATACCTGACTGAGCAGACCTCTCCATCTCTAATCCTTCACCCTCAAGGGATCTGAGACAGACAATAAAAAGTATAAGGACTTTATAAAGTGAAGGCTCAATTTAAGAGTAAGTTACCATCTAGCAAAATCTGAAGGAAAAATAAAAGTAAACAAATGGTAGATTTAGGATACAGATCACCTCGCTGAATAACTATTAAGAGAGTTTGCACTAGAAGCATAATCCTCTGCAACATCAAATATCTCCCTTGGACACGAATTCTCATCACAGAGTGCTGTAATAGCAGCGTCTGCTGCAGCAGCTGTGACATGAGGGTCAACTACTGTAGAGAGCAGTCCTACCTGATTCAGAACACCATAACGCATGGTCATACTGAAAAGGGTGAAAAGAAAATAACTGATGACACACAAACAATTCCCAAAGATTAAAAAAATGAGAAAAATAGAATCAACCAAATGCAGATATTAATAGAGGAGGTCCAAATGATATATTCACACGTGCTTTTCCCTGGTGACCTGATCAATATATACTAGCACTGCGATAAACAAACAAAACAACTACATAGGCAATTAGGCACAAGTCTCTTACGAACTCTTCCTAGGTCAACTAGTTAAAACCCACAGAAACAGGGGAATAACAGGCAGCTTCAGAAAATTATAAACATAACATGAAGATGTACTACTCAAGATTGACTATTACCTGTTTCATAAGTGAACCGCTGGAGTCTGAGAGCGTAGCAACACGCTGCCTTTTTGAGGGAGTTTCCTCCACAGCATCTCCATTCTGCTCATTTTCATTTTTAAGCTCGTGAGACTGATCCTGTGGCTTTGAAGTATCTTGGTGGTCAGATGAAGATGACTGAACTTGATTTACATTGTTCATGATGCCATTAGCACTATTAATATCACTCTTTCTGAGAGTGGAGCCTAGCATGATCTCCCCAAAGGGCAGCTCAATGAGCTTTGAAATACAATCAAATTTAGTCTTGGTTTGAACACTTTGAGTAACAAGTTCCCAGTCATCCCCATGCTTCAAAACAGATTCTAAAAGGAGAAGAGTTTCTCCCTCAGTCCAGACAGCATTGTGTTTGCTACCAAATTCATTTGACTCGTTTAATATGAAATCCTCCATGGACCTTTTCTCCCCATAATTCCCATTTTCGAAACATTGCGTACAAATAATGAATTTGTCCTGCCATGTTATGAAAAGAATAGAATAATTAACAGCCAGCTTCATTTGCAAGGGGGAGGAAAGAGATTTTAATAGAGGGGAAGCACCAACTTATTGGAAGAAAAAAAATAGAGGGGAACACTAATTTTTATACACCCTTTTATTTTAAACTGGCCTTCCAAACTGTTAAACCAAACAATATATATATATATATATATATATATATATATATATAAAATAATCCCCCGCTCTCCTTCCCTCCATTTTCCCCCAAGCCATCGTTTGAAACACCCCTTCATTTTCTTTTGATTCCTTCCCCTTCCAACCCCTAAACATAAGTGGTACCAAGTATTGATCTGCCATACCTGCCTGAAACAAAATAAGCGTAAAGCCAATATACCAACTTAAAATCTAGAACCTCAGTTCTCCACCAGAACCCCTACTGAACCCAATCACATTAGCTAAGCCTGAGTGACCAATTGCCATCTAGAGTTTTTTTCATTGATAACCTTATCCTTGGATTCATGACAGGACACATTTGATCTATGTAAGGTAAAAAAAATACTTTAATTGTTGTTGTTGTTGATAACCTAATTCTTCTGTCATATTATATGACTCATATATCAATTGCGAAGAAGAAAAGACTAAAGGGGAAATGAAACATAACAATAGAAATGCAATAATATAAATAAACAAGTAAAATAAAAAGGTAACCTTGGTACTTCGGTAGTGTCCAGAACCACATTTGTCACCACAAAGCCCACAATTGAGCTCCTCCCGGCTCATCAATTCGCCATAAACATCCGAAAACGACGCCAGCGGCGAAATTTTGAGACCAACCCCATTCACATTACTACCACCAGTCTTCGTACTGCGAGGCAACGAAAGAGGCTTCAAGGAGTTAGGCGTTGCCACAACGCGAATTCCATTGGGAGCTCCATCTTCAACCCTAACTTTACATCTCTCCTCTTCATGCTCCTTCTCCGCATCCCCACCGTCTTCCTCCGAACGCGCGCGGTAGTTGATCAATCCCCAATTCTCCAAGAAGATAAAAACCTTGTGCAAGAACGTGATGTCACCAACTAGGGATTTTCGTACCTCGGTGAATGTGAGCTTCCTTGAAGGTTCCTCTCTGTACTTGTTTATGATAAAGTCTCTGTATTCTTTGTATATTTTGGGCGTTCTCGACAACGAGCTTCCATCGAAATATTCCTTGAATGCTGTTCTCTCTGTTGCATGGATTTCGTCCCACGCAAACCATCCTGCAAAACGACGTCGATTAAGTGGAAATTCAAGAGCAATTGTTACTCACTAGTTAGGGTTTTGGGGGGAATTTGGTAAAATTAGGGTTTAGAGAGAGAGCTTACTGGAAGAGCTTGGGATGGTGTAGAGTTCAACCTCCGAATCTGAATCGTCGATCCGACCCGGGTTTGAATTTGGGTCTTTTGGGGCTTCCATACCAAAAAATACCGGAGGGAAATGCGGTGGATCTATTTCCTTCCGGTTGTTATCGGCGTTGTTAGAACTTACTCGTTGGCGACAAATAATAAAGATTTCTTGTCAATGACGTGGTTTATCAATGTCTAATTTACATTTAAACCCTAAATCCCTCCCATATTTTGATGTATTTGGCACATAATTTATTTAGTTTGATTAGAGTAAATATTCTTAACAAAAAAATGTGGCACCTAGTTTATAGTTCGAATCCAGCCTTCGGCATGTAGCAACGTTAAATCTCTTGAGGGAGAGTTTTTATGCCCATTGTGAAATTATTCGGCTCGAGTGATTAGTCTCTAATAGAGGATATCTGGTTTATACCAAATAATATATTCTATCTTTATTTTAAGATTTTCAACACTCAATTTTGGTAGAAAGTTTTGATAAAATCCTCCAAAGCTTAGCCTCTAAAAAGGTGGAAAATACGTATTGGGGCTCTCAATTTTTATGCTCAGGTAAAAATAATGTTAACTAAACATATTAGTTTACTTGAATTCATAAGTTCTTAAAATTATTCCTTACAAGTACAAATGAGATATGTGTTAGTCTCTTTCTTAACATCCCCTTCAAAAAGTGGCTACTGAGGTGCTGATATGCATCAATAACTAGTTAATCAGTTTGTCAGTTAATGCTAGTGTGGGAGATGATAACCACGTTTATGAATCTATTTAACACAACTAAATTTATCCAAATCATGCATTATGTTTCGAACCATATTTAGTCTCTCTAAATTTCTATATGTTTAAATCCCCTTCTTGAATGTCTAAATAAAAAAAGTCACATTGTACGACCCAGTATTGGAGTTAGTGGCGACTCCAGCAAATTTCAAGAGTGGATGCAATATTCATATATGAAATGACTAAATAAAATAAACCCACATTGTGGGACTTTGGTGCTGGAGTTAGTGGCGGGTCCAACAAATTTCAATAGTTGATGTAATATTTATATATGGATTTGAAGCCTTAAAAATATAACATATTTGTTGGGCACCAAATTTAAATTTGGTATTTCGGTGGATTATAAGTCTCTACTCTCTAGTAAGAGTGGTTAAGAAGAAACTGGATGTTGACATTATGTCTTGCTATCGGAGTTGAAGCGTGAAGGCATCTATACTATAAACATTTGACAATGCATCTTCATTAATACATTGCCAAATGGCATCCTCTAAAGAAATTCGTATTTATTAACATCATAAGGTCCCACTTGTAATATACATTTATTTTGTTTTAATAATCATAAAAATTAAAATTTTAATAATACAAATTCAAATTTTTGTAACAATATTATTGGAGGATCGGCTGTTTTAGGAATTCTTAGAAAGTTCATAAACCTTCATTTGCTTTTGTATTTGAAAAAAAAATAAAAGTATGCAAATTTTCCTCCGTAATCATTGTCATTCAAGCACATTAAGTGTGGAAATTTTTGTTTGATTTTAAACTGCACAAACTTCTAATTAAATGCGAACAAAAAATTTGAATACATTAATATGATTCCCATAATAGCTAGCTTCAAAATATTAATTCATTTTTATAATCTAAAAAAAACTGATTTTTTATTGGTGCAGTTACTATATTCTCGATTTTTCAGTTTTCTTTTTCATTCATTCACCTTCAGATTCTATCCTTTCTCTCTGTTTCGGTCTCTTTGTCTATTTTCGATTTCCGGTTCGTCTTTTTTTTTTTCCATGTTATTATTCTTTGTTTGTCATTAATTTTATTGTTCTTATGGTGTTGTTTGATTTATAGGGTTTTATGGTTACTACTCAAGGTTGGAGATGAAGAAAACGTCTCATCCTTTCTTTTGTCTACATTTACGGTACTCTTTCTTCGGAATAAGAATAAAAAAATAAACTGTTGTAATATTTTATTTTCTTTGCAGGCAATTTTTGTTTTGTTTGTGTTGACGCTATTTGGTGTTCTCGGAAGCGACTCCTGTGAGTTCGTATTCTGGTGATGTGAGGTTGGCTCTAAAATTACTACTTGATTACTTTTTGTTTTTATGTGGACATTGTGCTGAACTTTTTGTGTGGTATATATGTTTTTGTATTTGATTTGATTTGTGTATTTCACTTCTAATGTTTTGTTTGATTTCTAAGTTAGATTTAGTTTAGTATGTCACCCCCTACCTTTGGTGGAACGAAAATTTTGGGTTGAGTTTCAGATTTAAGTTTTCCCAAAAAAATTCATTTTTTTTTAAATCGAGTTTTTGAAGGGATTGGTCTATCAGTAAACACCAAACCAATAGTTGTTTATCTCTACATCAAACAAAACATATGTGGGTTTATATTAATTTTTTATGTTGTCTCTTGAGTTGAGTGTCCTCACTCTTTTAACATCCTTTGGTTATTGACCTCATCTTTACCCTTTCCTGATTTTCTATGTACTTTTTTTTGACATAGCATGTATGTTAATATAAGACACTAAATAATGCTACCTATTTCAAAAATGGCTCTAACGTTTCTTCATCTTTGATGTTGTGAACATGTTTCAATGCTAATTTTTTCTACAATTTGATCACATCTTAGTTTTTAGATTTGGATGGCATGCAAACGCCTCTCTTTGTGTTGTTTCGTCTTTTAAAGCATTTTATTTTCTTATTCCCATTAAGATGAAGTAAGAAAAATTATGTACAGAATTTCTATATGGGATTCGAACCAGGCAAGTATCGTTAAACATCACCGATATGCATATCTCTCTTTTTGTAGGAAAAAGACTATCAAATTGTTCTTGCTGGGCCTTCAAAAGATAAAGGGCCAAGAGTTAGTATTGAGAGAAGAAAATCAAGTGACCATGAAGTTGGTAAATGTGAGTAAGTGTGACTTAATAGTTTCTTATAACATTTTTGTATGGATATTAGATTAAAAATAAAGTCACCAAACACATCTTTTAGATTCAACTAACAAATTATTTAAGAATTGTATTGGTTCGTGACTAATTAAGGTTGTCATAAAACTCCTTTTTGTATTTTTGTATAGTTATTCAGTATAGTAAATTTATTATGATTATTTTTTGTCGATACATTAGGGATGTAAATTTTTGGAAACCAAATGATTGCAATATGGGACAAATCGGGCCAAAAAAGAGAAGACGAGATATAAAGTCTCAAGGTGATGCTCCAATTTTGAGAAATTGGAATGGGAAGATTCTGTTGGTTTTGGTAAGATCTCAATTGAGCCGATTGTGGTAAACCCCCATAGCATCACAAAAGTTGCTAAGGTTACCTAGCTCTGGATATGCCATTTGCAGAGAGAGAAGAGACAGACATAGTTTTATCATGAGAAATCCACGCAGCTCAATAATGGTCATAAATATTTGCAAGGTATAATTAGTATTCTTAATGTATGCTGCTCTTATATGTTAGAAGTTTGTAGTTTATAATGAGAATGATTTTTTTAAGGTACATATGTTCTTAACTTCTTTCACAATAAAGCTAACAAGTGTTTTGACATATAAAGAATTTGTAGCATTAAACTGAAGCCAATTTCTGTGCAATTCTCATACTCTTAATGAGATTCTAATTATTGTGATTGAAAGTATGTGGTTATTTTCCTATGAATAACCAGGTCATATAATTCAAGAATGTTTTATCATGCCTGTAATTCATATTGGTTTCTTTTCTTATAGTAGATGGGTTGGTAATTTGATTACAAGATTCTGTGTTGTTTCCTTCAATCGTTTCTCTAGATCTATAATTATATTTATTGTATATATGTTTTGAATTTTGAAATTATTTCTTTCAGTTAGGTATTATATGAGGAAGCTGAATAATGTTGAGAAAAATTGCTAATCATTGGGTATGCTTAATACATGGCATTCCATTGCTATAGTCAATTGTCCTCCTCAATTCTCATCACTGTACGCTTACTAAAAAGCCCACCAAACACTACTTTGTATTCAATTACCTCAAAGTTTTAGTTATTTTATTTTCAATTATTTGCTAATTCAACGAATTGCCCCCTTTTTTCAACGTGTTCTTCTCAATTATGTTCTACCCGATCTTATTTCGAACCAAATTTAATCTTAGTTGAATAAAATTTTAATTAGTTGAAGACTTGCGTAGCATGTTCATTAGTGAGTTCTCTTTTTTGTTTTATTTTGATATGCATTTATGTAAATAATATCTGAGAGCACATTACACCATAAATGATTTTAGAAGGGAAAATATCATGTCTTGAGGCTTATGATTCTTTTTGTAGATTATGTTTTTGATAGATGTATAAACGTCATTAGCTTGCAAGAAATGTTTGAGGCTGCTCCTCAAGACTCTTCACAACTATATATGTTAATTTTCTTTCTATATGGAGAGGTATTTTTAATGGGATTAACTATCTTTCTTTGCACATGGAGAGATGTGTTTAACGGGGTTAGCTATGTTTTCTCTGCACAACATGTATTTGCTGAGTTTAGTTCCTCAAAGTTTCTCTTTTGGGGCAATATGGAGCTCAAGGAGGATTGTTGCTTAATTTTGATACAGTTGGAAATTGTGCTATCCTTGCCCGTTGTTGTGTATATTTCAACTTCTCCCTCATATAGAAATATAATCTTTGCGTTGACTTGCCTCTATAATCAAATCAATAATGTATGTTTCCTTAATTGTTTCTCATAAGAATCAGAAAATAATATATAGAATAATAATAAATAATAAAAATCATACACAACAAATCTCGACTCACTAATCTCCCTAGCTTTTTCACCTTCTAAATTTTCCATTCTTTTTTTCCACTGCAAATTCGGTTTTCAGATTTATATCTTATAAACTTATCTTTCTTTTTTTCCACTACATACTGAGTTTTATGAAGTTTATATTTTCGATTTTTATCAGATCTTTAATTATATTTTGATGGCTCACATTGTTGAAATTGTTTCGACTCAATGGGGATGTATCTATATCTATATATCTATAATCTATAATATAAACATTTGAGAATGCATTTCCATTAATGCATTGTCACATGTCATTTTATTATGAAATTGGTAATTAATTCTCTTGAAAACTTCCAATGTACTCTTCATGGAATTTCTTATTTTGAAAACCCACAATTAATACTTACAATAAATCTCCTACTTTAAAAACTTCTAATGTACTCTTTGGATCAATTTCTCTAATATATATAGCCCATCATTCTCAATTTTATTGCAAAAACTATCGCTCCACTACTCCAAAAAAATTACATCACGTCCGTTTTTTTGTTCATTTTCAATTAATGCCTGCAAAAAATCATGAATAAGTCAGTTTGTTGTGGTTCTCTTCCAACTACTTTTCCCACCCTATCTCATAGGCCCTATGTTCTTGAAATTCTTCCCAATTACCATTCTAAACCCAACATGCATAACCTGAAAGGGACATGGTTACTTGTATTTTGATTAAAAAAAATTACAATTTCTTCTATTACTTTCATTATGTTGTTATTTTGTGGATTTGTTTTCGTTATAGGTAAACCGTAAACATAAGGGATTGAGGAAATTGGTTCCTTTCAAGATAAGTTTTGCGGCCAATTCTAGAATGCATTGGAGGACTCTAAATGGTATTTGTAATACTACTGCATTACTTCAAGCACATTTGGATTAGCAAGTTTGGTTCTAAGTTGTTTGCATTAGAGTTGTCCTCTTTTATTGCTATTTTTTAAATAGTTTTACATGTTTAAATCTATTTTCAAGTAAATTTTTTTGTTTTTTCTCATGGTGAATTAGGGTTTAGCTTTTGTCTTACAATCCAAATGTACTCTGACCATTCATATTTCCAAATTTGGTTGTCAGATTGAAAAAAAATTACATTTCATTTTTCTTCCTCTTATCTTAATCTTAATCTTAACTATACTCAATTAAAAATATGTCCACATAGACCGACAACTTATCCACATCATTGTACACCTCATTGTGCCAATAAAAAATACGTGGACAACCGTGAACAACTGAATTCCAACATGGCATCCAAAAATTCTCACGGCTTCAAGACCTTACTCTCTCCTTTAATGGATCGTATTTATTTTTTTTGATTTTTTTTTTGTTGCTTAAATTTGTTATTTTTGAATGGCATTAGAAACATTTATTGAAAATTTATTCTCTTTCATCGAATGTTTCTAAAAGGAAAACGATTTCATATAATTGCTGAAAGATAACGTGTCTCCTTCTTTCATAAAGAAAGGATAAGATTATGATAATCCTAGTGAGTTCCTCAACGGTACCTCACTATACATATACTCACGGTATCTTTTAATTAATTACCCACGACGCCTTCCCTAAGAGTTGCAATCTTACATAACTTTCAAATGCTACAAACCCCACCGTCGGGAAACACTGACCCGACATATTAGACGGGTTCTAAACTAACAGTCTTGGCCTCAGGCTCATATACTTCTCTCGCCAAGTGAGCCATATAATTCTTTAATTTATTTAAATATGTACACACACAGATATATATATATATATATATATATAGAGAGAGAGAGAGAGAGAGAGAGAGAGAGATAGATAGATAGATAGATATATAGTATATTTTTTCCTCATATAATCTCATTGAACGATAATATTGTAGACAACTCATATCACAACCAAGCATATCAGCATTAGGGTCTAGGATAGATTGGGAACACTTTTATAATTAAGATGAAAACAATTCTAACATTTGTTTATAATTGTATGTAGATATTATGGTTAGCTTTCCAAGGCAACCAAGAACACCTAAATCAGAGTTTTGGATCAAAAGTTACGAACGAAACAAGTTGGAAGGCTACCTACCGAAAATCTCCCACAGTCGGAAAGTAACACGGGTGCCCGTGTCAGTTTAGCAGTGTGCAAAAATTTGTTTTATACAAACACTTTAAACATCAATTCAATCAATTACCACCCAAACAAACACAATCAACACTATTATCCTTTATCAATTTTCATGCATTCAACTTAATCAAATCACACATATTCAACAACAATAACAACTATAATTCTCCTATAAATCATGGAATGAACTCAATCATGAATCAAATTAAAGATTCACAAACAAATAAGCTCTAAGTACCAAGAGTACTTAAAACCCTAAAACTTGAGAATGGGGAAAAGGAAAAACTCACATATGATAGAAGAATGGTACGAATTTGTTGAACACACAAGACCTCAATAACTTTATTGACCTCCTATCACCCAAAATCAGTCGAGTCCCTTTCTTCTTTGCTCTCTAAACTTAAGATTCAACACCAACAATCCCTATCCAAGTCCTCAAACTAACATGTAAGAAGTGTAGTGTCCAAAACCATCTCCTATTAATACATGCATGATGAAATACAGTGTGAAAGAGTGATTTCTCGGTAGCAACTTTGATTACGTTGGAAGGGAGTAGGTGGTTTTTCACAATCTTGAAGAGGAGAGAAAGGAGATGGAAATGAGAGAAAATATAACTCTATTTCAGTTGTAATTGAGGACGATTTACGTGGGTTTTCACTCTCTCTTGGTCTCTCCCTTTCTCCTTCCTTGCGACTTCTATCTCTCTCTCCCTCTATACTTTTGTCTAAATTTTGAACTAAAGAGAGTGGGGGTTGAGTTGTGTTTGTGTGTGGGTGTTCAACTGAATCATGTTTTAAAAAGAAAAGGGTGAAATGAATAGAAAACCTCATTGTGCCCTCTTTCCCTTTTCCATTATTTAGACTCTCACACAAACATATTCACATTCATAAACTCATAATCAATTTAAACATACAATTAAACCTTCAAAACATGACCATATATCCACATTTTCTCTTAGCATGTCAAAAAAATAATCATGAAGTTACAATAATTTTATATAACATATATTATAATATAACTAGAAAATTATTGTGCAAATAATATGAGAGACGATATAGGAGGGGGAAGGGGGATAGAGGGAGAGGGAGAGAGGTCATGATATGAAAAGATATAAAGAAGAGAGATGGGAGGTGGAGGGAGGGAGGGAAAGAGAAGAATGAGATAGGAGAGAGGCCGAAGATGAAGAGAGGGGATAGAGGAGAGAGAGAGGCGGAGAGAGGGAGAGGGAGAGGGAGAGAGGAGTCCTGATTTTAGCATATTTCAATACACTAAATTTTACACAAATGCACAAATTGTATAAAGCAGTAAAGTGGGAGAAAGACAACATTCGACTGTGATTGAGCTTCAAATGATCAATTACTACAAAGTCGTCGCCAATTGGACGAGAAAAATGGATAACGTTAAGGAGAAATGTAGCAAAATAAGATCATGAAACACGAGAGCGCAACAAACAATGCAAAGCAACACATATATTTGGGTCTGGATTATCTAACTCTGTTGTTCCTACCTTTCCCCATCTTTCTATCTATCTATGTATCTCTCATCATTTGCTTTCTCTCTTATATTTCTCTCGATTTTAAATTACCACACATTTTTCCTAAATTTAGAGAATGGTAGAAACAACAAAGTTAGACAATCCAAATCCCATATATTTTCACAATCACGTGTCAGACGCAAAAGAATGTACAAAACATGATGGTAAAAACAATTGTGATATAAGTGTCCCAATTTTATCATTCGATATAACATTTACATGTTAGATCCTTAAATCAATTGTTGAGATTTATATGTAGTTATGTATTGTTGAATGTGACTTAAGCAGATCTCAATTAAAGACGTATAATAAGGTTTCATTAAATTTAGTTTTAATGTTTCTAATAGGGTTTGAACCTTTAATATGTATAGACTAAAGGACAATTTTTAATTTAGTGATGGACTAAATTAAAAACACCATGAATATATAAATAGGTTGTGGTACTTAGGTCATATGTGTCGCTTGCTCTGTTATGGCATTTTATTATCAAAAAGAGACATAAATAATGAAAAGGTTATCTCAGAGAGAGCACATGTCGATTTGTAACGTCAAATTGTACAATTACAATGTATAATTGATCATCACGAGTTCAGGTTTTCTTCTGCATAATTTTTCTAGTGATTAATTACTATTTATCGAGAAGGTTTTTCATTAAAAGGAAATTATTTTGGTTCTAGCATCACATTCTTTAATTAAGATTAATTCTGATCAATCATAGTTCAAGCTCGCAAGTTTGGAGTAACCTTGGTCCATGGGGAAATTTTTTTATAATCAATTAAGAACCTTAAACCTCTAGATGAAATACACTATAGACAAACATTAATTAAGCTTTAAAACACATATGAATTAACTTTTCTTCTTACAATCAACCAATATGGTCACACATTTCGGTGGGCACCCCAATGCAAAAAAGCCGAAAATACCCCTAAATTTAAAACAGTGCACCATAAATTAGTTATTTGCGGTACAATATTATAGAAATGTGTATTGAAACTAGATTTTTATGGTACACAATGGTTATAATATGATACAATAAACAATTATAAAAATATACACCATAAGTTAGCTATTTATACTGTAAATAACTAATTTAGCGTATACAATTTCTTAATTTTCTTAAACAACATTCATTAAGGTGTTCAAAAAAGTATTTCTTAAAAATAAAAACTTAAATGAAGGCAAGTGACCGTCAAAATAATACAATAAACTACCTGAGTAAATAAAACGACTGTCATCCTGTTAGCCTGTAATTTCGACAGGCTTCATTTAAAATAGTCAACAGGGTTTGACTTATACTTTGACATAGATCAGAGGATTTCGACAAAGATCATGTTCAGGGCAGATTCGACAAGCTTCCAGAAAAACAAAAACAAGAAAGAGGAAAATGGACACAAGCTTCGACAGACAGAAGACTAAGTAGTTATGCACTGAAAAGCTAGCAGTTGGTCGAAAAGAGGAGCAGTTACCAACATTTTTATAACTGTTTTTGAGGGCAGTTTCTGCTCCTCCCACTAAGTATAAATAGTAGTTTCTGAGAAGAAACAAGGGTCACAAAAACTCATATTTTACTTTTCACGCTCTAACTTCCGCATTCAAGAGAAAAACGAGTCAGAGAAACAATGTATGAGTTTGTGCACCATTTCCTTTAACTTTAATGCAATTTTAATTTGTTTTTCTTTCGTTTTACTTATTTTTATCGTTCAAGTTCTTCTTCTCTGAAGTACTCTGATAACTTCGCGCGAAGGAATCAGTTATTTCTTTCCTCTTTTTCTGGTTAAAACGCGAGACGATTCAAGAACATCATAATAAACTATAAACTCTAAGCACAAATGGTCTTAGGATTCACTGGTTGATCCTGCAAGTTAACCAAATTGGAGACCAACGGTGTTTACCAAAATCCCAAGTAAACAATTTGGCACGCCCGGTGGGACATTTGTGTCAAGTATTAGAGTATTAGTTTAATATAATCCTTTGAAGTTAACTGTGCATGCGTTTAAGAAGTGGTAAATCTCTGTCAGAGATGACACGTTCTAGTGCAAGTTTTTCAAATGCTCAATGTGGGCCTTACCAATGATGTTAATCTAGTAACCACCATAGGAGTAACTGCTCCGTTGCCTTCGACAGGCATGGCTGCTGTGATATCATCTGTGCCTAACACTTTATCAACAATGGCCACCACAGTGACCACACAGCCTATTGAAATGGTATCTATGCCACAAACGATGGGAATGTCTAGCCCTTATATGATTAGTGGGCACATGCCATTTAGCATGCCCATGGTTGGTCGAAATTTCCCTTATGGCATGCCAACTGCCATGATGGTGGGTTTACAAGCGAACTCATCAACATATGCAGATAATGTGCATACTTCCCCAGAGGGTATTTATGGTCGAAATGCCCAACCCTCATTAACCACAGCATCTTTGTTGGCTTTGAGGCAACAAATAGATGATGCTAATCATGATATGGGTAATATGTTAACCCAGCAAATTGGTACAGTGTTCAATCCTTTGATACGTGACACCAATATTAGTTACCAAGCATTGGCAACTCAAATGGGTCGAAATGCTGATTTCTTTGGTACCCCCAGGGTACAAAATCAGTCAATGCCCCAAGCCCAACCGGTGAGGCCTGTCGAAATCCCTTTAGAAAGGCCTAACATTGAATTGCCTAGAAATCAGGGGCAAACACAAGTTGTCGAACAACCCATACAAAGGTTGGTCGAAAATGCACCTGATGTAGTGTTGGTAAATAGAAATCAAAACGCTAACGAAGTAGTCAAACAAGTACAACAAAATAATTTCGGAGCACAAAATAACATAGCTAATCTTGTCGAAACAATTTTAGCCCAAAATGGCCTTAACTTAGGTATGCATAGGCCAAATTTTGTTTCTCCTTTGTCTGAATATGTTTTACAAAGTGAATTGCCAAGGGGTTGGAAAATCCCTAAGTTCACTAAATTTGCTGGGAAAACCATTGAATCCACTGTCGAACATATTGCTCGATATTTAACTGAGGCTGGAGATTTAGCCCACAATGAGAATTTAAGGATGAAATTCTTCCCTAGTTCTCTAACAAAGAATGCTTTCACTTGGTTCACTACTTTACCCCCACATTCCATGTTTAATTGGAACCAATTAGAGAAAGCTTTCCATGAGCAATTTTACATGGGACAATGTAAAATTAGTCTCAAAGAATTGGCCAGTGTTCGACGCAAAGTGGCTGAATCTATGGATGATTATCTCAACAGGTTTAGACTTCTCAAAGCAAGGTGCTTCACTCAAGTGCCTGAACATGAGCTAGTCGAAATGGCTGCTGGTGGCTTAGATTATTCCATTAGAAAAAAGCTAGACACTCAACATTTGAGAGATATGGCTCAATTGGCTGATAGAGTTAGGCAAGTCGAAAGTTTGAAAGCTGAGAAATCTAGAACTAATAGGTTTCATAATAAAAAAGACAAAGTTGTCTATGTCGAAATTAAAGATGAAGAACAAGAATTCGACATTTCCTATGAGGAGGTCGAAGAAGAGGTCAATGTTGCTGAGTTAAAACCTGGACCTCCATATACTTGTAAATTGCTAAAACCTTCAAATGGTAAAAATCCTGCCGAACCTAAAAACGACAAATTCGTTGCAAAAACATATACTTTTGATGTTACTAAATGCGACGAAATATTTGACTTGGTAGTTAAGGATGGTCAAATTTTGGTTCCTAAGGGACTAAAAACACCACCATTAGAACAAAAGCAAAAAAGAGGTTTTTGCAAATACCATAATTTTTTGGGTCATAATACTTCTCGTTGTGTTCTTTTCAGGGATTTGGTGCAAAAGGCACTCAATGAAGGAAGGCTGAAATTTGGTGATAAACCAAGGGTACCAATGAAGATTGACGCTGATCCTTTGCCTGATGCTGAGGCAATGTATACTGAGGTGAGAATCAACATGGTCGAAGCCTCTGAAATTGTGTCTGGTAAGGCTAATATGAAGAGAACTACCATAAGTTCAAAGATGGATGTCGAAATGGTCACTGAAGGCCAAGAAGATGACAAAGTGAAAGCAGTGTACCCAAAAGCTGAAGAGGAATTGGTTGATTTCCTCAATCGTTGCAAGCTAAGCAACTCAGAAGTGATGTTGTGCCCAAGGTGCAGTGCTGTTTTTGACAAGGAGGCTGCTAAAGCATTGGAAGAGCCTCAAATGAAGCGCAAAGGTAAATGGGTGGATAAAAGGCCCAAGTTTGATTTTGCCGATAGGAGAATTCCCTACATGGTTACTTCGACCAAAACTCCTAGAAGAGGAAAGTTGAGTACTTATGTTCCTCCTTCTGGTACTCCTGTCGAAAAGTGGATACATTCTGGTGGGAGAAGCAAAGCCATATACCACACGCGGGACAATGCTATCCATCGAGTTAGACCACCTAAGCTGGTCGAAGGTAACACAAGTGGTGTTAACCAGAACAAGGCAATTGAAATCAAGAAGTATGCCTATAGTAACAACTACAAAGGGAAGAATCCTATGACAAGAACTCAATGGCGAAGGTTTCAACGCCAAAAGAAGGCTGATGCTATTGCTGCAGGTAAAGCAACAACCTCAAACAAAGGGAAGGGTAAAGAGGTAATCTTACCTTCGACTGAAGTGGTTAGGAAACCAGACACTGAGAGAATTTTCCCTCTTCTTTCTGAAATTAAGAACGGCTTCAAAAAAGAAGACCTTAATTTAGAAGAGGAGTTAGATTCTTCCTTTGCTGATTCTGGGTCAGAGTTTGACGTGCTATGTGGGGTCATCTCAATTTTACCAATTGAGTATGATGTGGTTTCTGAGGTTAATGATGTCGAAGAAGATTTCGACGAGGAAACTACATATAAACCCATATGCTACTATGTGTTGAAGAATGGCTGCATCGAAGAGTAACATGTTGTCTTTGAAAGGCCAGATTGTGGCATGATGAATCACCTCAAGCCACTATTCATTCAAGCCAAGGTCAACAATGTGGGAATCAACAAGGTCCTTGTTGATGGTGGTGCTGCTGTGAATTTGATGCCTCAACATTTGCTAAGAAGAATTGGCAAATGTGACACGGATTTGAGGCCACATAATGTGGTTCTCACTAATTATGAAGGCAAAACTGGCCATTCACTTGGGGCCATTGAAGTCGAATTAGCAGTAGGTAGTGTCAAAAGGCCAACTTTGTTTTTGGTAGTACCCTTCAAGGCAAACTACAACTTGCTGCTTGGAAGAGAATGGATACATGGAGTGGGGGCAATCCCTTCGACTGTGCACCAAAGGCTCATTATTTGGAGAGAAGATGGGTTGGTTGAAAACATTGAAGGTGACCAAAGTTATTTCAGGGCTGAAGTGAATACGATCACCAAGAAGACCTTCGACAAGCAATTGGCAAATATCTCTCCATGCTGTTCTTCCAATGCTGGGTTCATTGAGCAAGACAGTGTCTTCTCCTCTGTTAGTCTTCACCCAAATTATGGTTTCGTTTGGGAAAGGGAAATCATTGATGAGGAGAATAGACCAAGAGGCTTTGTTAAGCCTACTGGCTGGGATAGACTTTGAAATGATTATAAAGCCCAATGCATGGGAAAGAATTACGGCCTATGTGGCCGAAAACAAAGAAAAAGCTATTCTAGAAGCTGAGTTACATCAAATGGTTGCTTTAGCCACAGAAGATAATAACAAAGAAATCATGGTCGAAACACAGAGACTTGATGGTGTCTATGATGATGAACCATTAGGATTTGAGAAAGATCCAATGGGTTCGACCAAGAAAATACAGGCACAAGATCCCTTAGAAGAAATTGATTTGGGAGATGGTTCAACAAGAAGACCAACATATATTAGTACAAAGATCAACAAAGATTTCAGAGTGCAGATTGTCAAATTGCTAAATGAATACAAAGATTGTTTCGCTTGGGATTACAATGAGATGCCAGGGCTGAAAAGAGAGGTGGTTGAGTTGAAGTTACCTATTCGACCAGAGAAGAAGCCTGTGAAGCAAACACCAAGAAGATTTGCACCAGAAATCATGTCGAAGATCAAAGCGGAAATCGAAAGGCTATTGAAAAGCAAGTTCATCAGAACTTCCAGGTATGTTGATTGGCTTGCTAATATAGTTCCTGTAATTAAGAAAAATGGTACACTTAGAGTTTGCATAGATTTTAGAGATCTAAATAACGCTACTCCCAAAGATCAATACCCAATGCCTGTGGCAGAAATGTTGGTTGATTCAGCGGCTGGTTATGAATATTTAAGCATGCTTGATGGATATTCTAGTTATAACCAATTTTTTATTGCTGAAGAAGACATTTCAAAAACTGCATTTCGATGCCCAGGGGCATTAGGTGTTTATGAATGGGTAGTGATGCCATTTGGTTTAAAAAATACTGGTGCTACATATCAAAGAGCTATGAACACTATGTTCCATGATTTTATAGAAAATTTTATGCAAGTCTATATAGATGACATAGTTGTTAAGTCTTCATCAGAAAATGGTCATTTAGATCATCTACGACTATCATTCGAAAGAATGAGAAAATATGGATTGAAAATGAATCCACTCAAATGTGCCTTTTGTGTAAGTGCAGGTGATTTCTTAGGCTTTGTTGTGCACAAAAAAGGCATTGAAATAAATCAAAACAGGACGAAAGCTATCATGGAAACACAACCTCCTTCAACAAAGAAAGAATTACAGTCATTATTAGGAAAGGTCAATTTCCTTAGAAGATTTATATCAAATCTACGTGGCAAGACTCAAATATTCTCGCCATTACTTCGACGGAAGAAGGATGATGTTTTCAAGTGGGATGTCGAACATCAAGTAGCTTTCGACGAGATCAAGACATATCTGATGAACCCTCCTATTTTATTGCCTCCTATTAGAAATAAGACAATGAAATTGTATATAGCAACATCAGAATTGTCAATAGGTAGCATGTTAGCACAAGAGGATGAAAATGGTGTAGAAGGGCCATATATTACCTCAGTAGGGTTTTAAATGATTCTGAAACTAGATATCACCCTATTGAAAAATTGTGTTTATGCTTGTATTTCTCTTGTACTAAGTTAAAGCAATATATTAAGCCTGTTGATGTGTATGTTTATTCCCACTTTGATATTATTAAACATATGCTGTCGAAACCAATCCTACATAGTAGAATAGGCAAATGGGCTTTAGCTTTATCTGAGTATTCATTAACATTCCAACCTTTAAAGGCTATCAAAGTTCAAGTCGTTGCGGATTTCATTGTTGATCATTCAATAGTTGAATCAGAAATTAACTTTGTGCACCTTCGACCTTGGAAATTGTACTTTGATGGCTCCAACCATAAAAATGGGTCTGGTGTTGGGATGTTAATCATTTCACCTAAAGGGATTCCAACTAAATACAAGTATAAAATTAAAGAAAGTTGCTCCAATAATGAGGCTGAATATGAAGCCTTAGTAGCAGGACTTGAAGTTCTGTTAAACTTGGAGGCAAAACAGGTCGAAATTAGAGGTGATTCTGAATTAGTAATCAAACAATTAACGAAAGAATACAAGTGCATTAAGGAAAATTTGATTACTTACTTTATTGCTGCCAGTACTTTATTGAAACAATTCGACAGCGTTGATATTCAACATGTGTCTCGTATTGCAAATCAAAAGGCCAATGATCTGGCACAAATAGCTTCTGATTATAAAGTTTCTAAAGAAAAAATTAACAGAGCTAATCGAAATTAAAAACAAGTTAATTTCGACAGCAATGACACAAGAAACCTTGTCAGGGAAAAAACTGGAGGAGGCAGAGAACTACTCTTTAGTCTTAAGTCAATTACCTCCAAGTGAAAGTGAAAATTTTATTGAAAATTTTAATGATGAAGTTTCCGACAAAGGTTATTGTGATAATGTGTTTGAAGTTTTTGCCATTGACAGTATGTCAAATGATGATTGGCGAAGACAAATTGTTAATTACTTGGAAAATCCAACAGGGATAACTGATAGAAAAACCAAGTATAGAGCTTTAAGTTATGTGATCATGGGCAATGAGTTGTTTAAGAAAACCCCTGAAGGAGTTTTACTCAAGTGTCTTAGTGAAAATGAGGCATACTTGGCAATATCTAATACTCACAGTGGAACTTGTGGAGCTCACCAAGTAGGCCATAAAATGAAATGGCTCTTATTTCGACAAGGTGTCTATTGGCCGACTATGTTAAAAGATTGCATAGAGTTTGCCAAAGGATGCCAAGAATGTCAAAAGCATGCAGGAATACAACATGTACCTGCAAATGAATTGCATTCTATTGTAAAACCTTGGCCATTCAGGGGATGGGCTTTGGATATAATTGGTGAAATTAAACCAAATTCGTCGAAAGGCCATCGTTTCATATTAGTAGGAATAGATTATTTCACTAAATGGGTGGAAGCTGTTCCTTTAAACAATGTTAATCAAGAAGCAGTGATTAATTTTATTCAAGACCATATATTATATAGATTTGGTGTGCCTGAAACTATCACCACATATCAAGGTTCAGTTTTTATTGGTCAGAAAATGGTCGAATTTGCTGCTGAAAATGGTTATAAATTGTTAAGTTCGACACCATATTATGCTCAGGCAAATGGTCAAGTTGAAGCAGCCAATAAAATTATTGTTAGTTTGATTAAAAAACATGTTGGGCAAAAACTCAAGAATTGGCATAGGACACTTAACCAAATTTTATGGGCATGTCGAACATCTCCCAAAGAGTCAATCAATAGTACTCCTTTTAAACTTGTTTTTGGGCATGATGCAATATTGCCGGCAGAGATTTGTCTCCAATCAACTAGGATTCAAAGACTATTTGAAATCCCATCTGATCATTATTGGAATATGATGTTAGATGAATTAGTTGATTTGGATGAAGATAGGCTAAGTGCATTAGATATGCTCACAAGACAAAAAGAAAGAGTGGCTAAGGCCTATAACAAAAGAGTCAAATTGAAGACTTTCGACGTGGGAGATTTAGTTTGGAAAGTTATCTTACCTATGGATAGAAAAGATAGAGTCCTTGGTAAATGGTCCCCAAGTTGGGAAGGACCATTCAAAATTTTACAAGTCTATTCAAATGGCGCATATGAAGTCGAAGAGATTGGCGCTGATGAAAGAATTTTGCGTATAAATGGCAAATACTTGAAAAAGTATAAGCCAACATTGCAAGAAGTTAAAATAACGCTGGAATAAAGATAAAGAAAGCGTAAGTACGTGGCATTCAAAAGAAATTGTGATTGCCATATGAGCATTGTCAGAATTACAAGCAAAACGTAAATCATTATCAAAATGGTTAAAGTATTACGACAGGAAAATGAATCTATATTATTACAAAATGACTTTTGATTTCAAGTCATTGAACAAAGCTTTAGCTTTGAAGATCTTCCTGTTGAGGAAATTGCCATCTTTGGTTAGCTTTTCGACAGTGGCACTGCAGCGTTCAAGTTCTTCTAAGTGTTTAAGGCAATTGGTGACTTCTTGGTCAATCTGGTCCTTAATTTTTTCTGCAGGAGTCAAAGACCTTAAAAGGGTTCCTTTCTTCTCTTCCAATGCTTGAATTTTCGACTGCAATCTGGCTATACTCTCTTGATGTGTCTTGATCTCAGCATTGCAATCCTCGATAGCCTTCATCTCAGCTTCTGACTTGGTCTTCAAGGAGGCAAAGCAAGCATGAGTGGCATCAACAAGTGCTGCCACTTCTGCCTTGCGTTTCGACTCAAGCTCTAGAGGATTGTCATGATCCCTCTTTTTCTGTATATCTTGAGCAAGTTGTTCGAAAAGAGCCTGGACAGCTAAGACAAAGTCACTAACAGATTCATCAAGGACTCCATCAACATCAAGTTCAGCCAATTTATGGAGTAAATCCTTAATCTGAAAAGCAGAACGTGGAAGGCCACGTGGTACACCAATATAGGAATAACGCCAACAACATTTAACAGTGACGACGTCAGGTAGGTGAGATATTCTGATCAAGTGTAAAACCTATTTCGACATTGAATTCAAAAATGCTCTTTTTCTTCCTTTGCCTTAAGCTCAGTCGAAAAAAGACATTTTTGGGGGGCAATTTGTTAGCCTGTAATTTCGATAGGCTTCATTTAAAATAGTCAACACGGTTTGACTTATACTTTGACATAGATCAGAGGATTTCGACAAAGATCATGTTCAGGGCAGATTCGACAAGCTTCCAGAAAAACAAAAACAAGAAAGAGGAAAATGGACACAAGCTTCGACAGACAGAAGACTAAGTAGTTATGCGCTGAAAAGCTAGCAGTTGGTCGAAAAGAGGAGCATTTACCAACATTTTTATAACTGTTTTTTAGGGCAGTTTCTGCTCCTCCCACTAAGTATAAATAGTAGTTTCTGAGAAGAAACAAGGGTCACAAAAACTCATATTTTACTTCTCACGCTCTAACTTCCGCGTTCAAGAGAAAAATGAGTCAGAGAAACAATGTATGAGTTTGTGCACCATTTCCTTTAACTTTAATGCAATTTTAATTTGTTTTTCTTCCGTTTTACTTGTTTTTATCGTTCAAGTTCTTCTTCTCTGAAGTACTCTGATAACTTCGCGCGAAGGAATCAGTTATTTCTTTCCTCTTTTTCTGGTTAAAACGCGAGACGGTTCAAGAACATCATAATAAACTATAAACTCTAAGCACAAATGGTCTTAGGATTCACTGGTTGATCCTGCAAGTTAACCAAATTGGAGACCAGCGGTGTTTACCAAAATCCCAAGTAAACACATCCCTATAGTCAACCTTAATTTAGGCTCCATCATTCTCAAAAAATTGAACAATAAACAATTATAAAAATATACACCATAAGTTAGCTATTTTTACTGTAAATAACTAATTTAGCGTATACAATTTCTTTATTTTCTTAAAAAACATTCATTAAGGTGTTCAAAAAAGTATTTCTTAAAAACAAAAACTTAAATGAAGGCAAGTGACCGTCAAAATAATACAATAAACTACCTGAGTAAATAAAACGATTGTCATCCCTATAGTCAACCTTAGTTTAGGCTCCATCATTCTCAAGAAATTGAAATGAAATAATTGCCCCCAGTAACTAAATGATAAATTCTACTTTGTTATCGGCCATGATTAGGAAATATGGATCAATCAATTGTCAAAAAAAGGAAATATGGGCAAATTATTTTCTATTTTCATTGCAACACGCTTTTTTTTGGTATTGAACGAGGACTAACTCCCCAAAGAAGAGAAACTAACAACAAATGTTTTTAACCTACCACACAAATCAAAGTGAACTATCTGATATTCTTATTCTTAGTAAAAACATTTGAATAGAAAAAAACAACTCCTTATATCCATATCTCTTTGAAGATAAATAAATAATTGTGGAGTTAAATTAAATAATAAAGTAGAAAAGCTTTAATTTTTTCAAAAGCTATTCAATATTTTATATAGCTAATTTTCGACATACAATTTGGAAAATGTATAGCAAAAGTTACATTCACACCCCCCACGTTATGATTAAATGATGTAGACACTTATTTTGTTTTTAAAGTGAACATCCAACTCCCTCTCTTATTTGCTGAAAAAATTTCACCCACCTATCCTAAATTTTATTTAAAAGACAAAAACACACCTTCTATTCTAGCATAATAGAAGGGAAATGTGTGTGATCTATGGGTGTTAATACAAAATAGACCTTAGGAGACGTGAATGTAATTTCCCCAAATATCTATCGTAATAGCTTATTACAATATACCATTTCAAAATTTGTGTACCGATAAACAGATCTCAATTGGATGGCAGGCCCTCTAATAACGCCCTAATTTTGAAGGGTCTCAAAATTAGGGGTGTCTTTAATAACGCCCTAAACAGATCTCAATTGGATGGCAGGCCCTTTAATTAGCCCGTAAAGGAAAATAATACAGATTCCATTAGCTGGTTGTATAGCAGTGCAAAACCGCACACAGATTTCAATTTCAATCATAAAATCATATATATTCATAATTAACAAAAATTCACAAGTAGGAAGCTAAGAAAGATCTCCGTTACATAGAAAACAAAAATACCATACACTCTTGGGGCTAGGGGGGTTTTGTAAAATCTTGAATCATCATTTAATTTTCACATTTTGGTTTTGCCGGGAGAAAAGAAAAGAAAAAGAAAGAAGGGGGAGAGTAGAATACAATGCCCCGCTCACAATTTTCAGCATCAAATTTTGAAATCCGCCTAAACTTTTCACCTTGAGCGCGCTTCTCTTCCAACTCTTAATTTCATTCCCCCCTTTTCTCTCTCTATCATTCTCCCAATCTTCGATCCCAATTTCTCAATTTCTCCAATTCTAGGGTTTCTCTTCTTAGGGTTTCTATTCCTTTCGTTGCTCTTTCCCTCTTTCCCTAACATGGCTACAGAAACCCTAGAGGCTAACAAGCCTCCTCTTCAAGACAAAGACGACGCCGTCTCCAAACTCCAACCGGAGAATGAAGTCGCTGACGAACCCATAGCAAAAGAAGAAGAACCCGAGAAAGATGCTTCCGCTGAAGTTGCCGAATCCGACGAGAAGAATGTCGAGGAAAAAGATGAGACTTTAGAAGAGAAAGAAGATGAGAAGAAAGAGATCGACGAACATGAAGATGCTGAGAAAGACGAGGAAGAGGAAAAGAATGATGAAGTTGAAGAGGAAGATGAAGGTGATGATGAGGAAGAAGACGAAGACGAAGCTGAAGCTGAAGCAGAAGCAGCCGATGAGAAGGCGAAAGCAAAGAAGACTGAGAAGTCGAAGAAAGAAAAAGCGACTAAGAAAGATCCTGTTACGCCAACTAGTGATAGGCCAACTAGGGAGAGAAAAACAGTTGAACGATTCTCTGTACCCTCTCCATCGAAGTTAGGAAAGTTCTCTGCAAGCAAAGGATTGGTAATTGAAAAGGTACTTTCTTTCACTGTTTTTGTATTGTTTTTGAGGTATGTAGTGAATTGTTATTGTTTTTTTTTTTTTTTTTTTTTTATAGTTTGGATCTTGTTTGGTTTCAGGGACGTGGTACTCAGCTGAAGGATATTCCAAACGGTATGCTTGGTTGACTCTCCTAATCACTTTGTCTTTTCACCCTTTTGTTGGATTTACATTCTACTTGTCTTGGATCTCTTTGTTTGCAATACCATACTTGTTGATTTTAAGTGAATTACTGAATGTTCCTTGCCAATAACTTATGGATCAAGTATCTGTGAATTTTATTTGAGGCATCCTCCCTTGAATTGCTCAATAGTTTTAGTGGGTTACTTCTGGTTGGCGGTGTTTCTCTATATATTTTCCCCAATATGTTTAACACGCTTGTTAATATCATCAAAGCTTCGTAATTAAAAAAAATCACCAAAGCTTTCTTAATTTTTGACAAGGAATATTCCGGTTCCTCTAATTATTTTACTAGAGCTGTAAGGTTTTTGGATGTTTGCCCCCTTCATATGGTGTTTGCTAGATGCAGGGAGATATTGTTTTTGCTTTCAGTTTATGTAGACCCGACTTGAAGACACCAATTATATATTCACATGGTCAGTGTTTGATCGTTGAAGCTGGTCATTATTTGAGTTATTTCCTCGGAAGATTTCAAATTTTTGTTTCTTTGCTTATTCCCCATGTGTTGATTTTGGTTGCTCTTGGTTTGTAGTGTGTCATGTTTGTGTGTCTGAAGTGATTATTCTTGAACAGTAATGCTGTTATTGAATTTATTCTGTTGGTTTCTTTTATCTTCTAGCTTGAATTATAAGTTCGGTAATAGTGGCCATAGACTATTATCTTTGCAGATTTCAAAATTGGTCATTTACTTTTATTTGCTTTTTGTGCGTTGCCCAATCAAGTTATTTATGTATTAACTGTTTCAGTGGCTTTCAAGTTGTCAAAGAGAAAACCTGATGACAGCCTGCACATGCTTCATAACATACTGTTCGGGAAGAGAACAAAGGTGATGTTCTGATTTGTGTTATATTTGCCGACTTACATAGTTTCCATTTGTTGTTCATGAATGTTTTAGTCATTTAATCTAACACCATGGCAATTCCTGAATTGTATCCAGGCACACAATTTAAAGAAAAACATAGGCCAGTTTTCCGGTTATGTGTGGGCTGAAAATGAGGTATTGTTCTGTCAGTTACTGTATTATGCTTGTTTTCTATTCTTAACTGTACAAATGAATCTTGGCAAGGTATTCCTGTCCATTTTATCTCTTCATAAAAACATGTGTGTCTGAGCCCAGATGCTGTAGTCAACCTTCAGTTGAAATAATTAGAGTTTCATAATTCTTGGCAGGAAAAACAAAGAGCAAGGATTAAGGAGAGGATCGACAAATGTGTGAAAGAAAAATTGGTGGACTTCTGTGATGTTCTCAATATTCCGATAAACAAGAGCAATGCTAAGAAGGTATTTGTTCATATAATATTTTTCCATCTAAAGAAGTTTAACTTGCGTACTTTTTAAAAATAAATTATTAACGATACCCGATTTCAGGAGGAATTATCTGTGAAGTTGTTGGAATTTCTGGAGGCCCCTCATGTTACAACGGATGTTCTGCTTGCTGAGAAAGAACAGGTTTATTATTTATACTTATACAAATGAGATAGGGTCAAATGATGCATTTGTAAGTCGAAAGTAACATCAATATAAATAATCCACATCGTTGAATAGCATTTTATTGGCTGATTAAAAGACACCACTCTGATATATTATCCTTTTTATTTACTATTTTGAAATTTTAAATTGTTTTTATAGTGCAATTAAATATTTAAAACCAATATTAACTAATTATGTACCTTGCAAGCAATCAAGAAAGTCAACTACGCTACTGAATAGTTCTTCGTGTCCAATCTTTATATTTGACATGTAAAGTCAGTATGACAACTTTGATTCCAAGTTGGACAAGATTTTGTTATTTAAAGCTACAGCAAAATAAATCAATCCTTTACCATGGTTTTACGATGACGTTTTTATTTGTTTTGATTTTATTTTGATGGTCTTAGTTTTTTGACATTTACTTCTATGCTTACAGAAAGGAAAGAAACGAACCAGAAAAGCAACCCCTAGCAAATCTTCTGGGGAAGCATCCACCGAAACACCTGCCAAGGTATTGTGTCTTTATTATATGCTGACTTCATTCTGGCTTGCTGTATACCTGTTATACGCCAAACTTATGAAATCTCGTGTCAAGCATCTCAAAACCAGACTTTGAAAGTTGCGGCGATCTGGTGTTTGGTGATGATTGAGATATTTCTAATTGCGAGTTCTATGAATATTAGTTCTAAAGGTTGAATTTAAGCTGTATAATATGGCAATGACATTGGCAATATTTGGTGTTAGTTGTGTTCATGGAGATAACCTTTGAACAGATGTATTCTGTATATCATCCATCCCAAAGCTGTAATTTAGCAATTTTATTAGCCACACCATGTTTAGCTAATGAGGCCATTAAACCTGAATTAGTTATATTTATTCTGCCATCAGCCATACTGTCCTGGTACTTATTTTGGTTAGGTTGTCATTAGGTGTAGTGCAAGGTATCTGCTGTCTTTGCCAATGGCTAATCTTTGTTGTGAAGCCAGGTTGGCCACCTCCAGCAGGGTATCTCCTCCCAAGTCCCAACCTTATTTTTTCACAAAACTTGATTACACTCTGAAAACCCTTCCAAAATAATGATTTTTGTGATAGGGTTATGTTAAAGTTCTAGGGAAAGAGAAAGAAAGCACATGGTGAAATGATTTTCATTATTATTGTTGATCTGAGATACAATAGTGAGTCACCTTATATAGGTGAACCTCTAAGATACTGAATACAACTGATTAAAACTACCTACTTAACTAATTACTAGTAGTACTAACACCAGCTTTTTAGCTTGAACAACAATACAAGGGTATTATACTCTAACAGGTTATGAGGACACTCTGAAAACCTTCATTAATTTTTGATTGATAATTGATTCCATTCCTTGTATTATACCATGGTTGAATTTACTAGCAGATATAAAAGTTCCACTTTCTATCTTAAAAGGTTTGAGTTGTTTGATGCCTAATGAGTTTCCTACCATAAGGTGAACCTGTTTTGTATTTTTATTATGGAGGTTCCGATTTAATCAAGTTCCATACTGAAAGGTGAAGCTGCTGTTTGTTGATTGCATTTGTCCAAGATTGTCTCTTTCTATTTTCTTTAGTTCCCATGCTCTACTATGCTGTCAGTTTGGGGAGAATTACAAATGTAGTGATAAGCTATGGTTATTGTCATTTAATTCTGGTACCTTAGTTGTTATTTGAGTCTTCTTGCGGTCATACCAGTTTTGCATTGAGATAATAACTTAATTTCCTGTTCAGTCTCTGCATTCTGTAAATTGTCAGCAAGGACGGATCAGCTTTTCACCTTGATATGCATATTAAATTGCTGGATTGATTTTGATTTGAACTTTGTTTAATATAGTGGGTTAATAGTTAGTTTCTCGTGACTTATATATGATTGTTCACTTTTTATCTTGCTTTTCTTTCTTGTAGAGGCTTGGATTGGAAAATTTTAATGCTTCAAATTTGTTTTTCATTATTTTTAATCACCTTTACATATGTTATCTTGCTTTAGAAGCAAAAACAATCTTCACAATCTGGAAAGAAGCGAAAGCAATCTTCTGATGTTGAGGAGGATGATAAAGCTGAACTTTCAGAGACAAAAGATGTGTCTCATGAAGATGAAGATGTTGCAGTACCAAATGATGAAAGTGATGATGAGGTAAGTAAATCAGATGAAGAAGAAGATAAATCAAAGGCCCACAAGCGGACTTCCAAAAAAGGTGGGAAGGAGGGTTCTGTTGCCAAAGCAGATAAAACTCTATCTGCTAAGAAGACCTCTGTTAAAGCTGCCAAGAGCAGTGAAAAAAGTGCCAAAAAATCAACTTCAAAAAAGTCTGCTACAGAGCATGGTAGTTCTTCTGCCTCCCTCTCCAAGTCAAAGCAGCCTGCATCCAAGAAACAGAGAACGGAAAAGCAGGACATCAGTGTGAAGGCTGCTAGCAAAACCCCAAAGAGTCCGGTTAAGGATCAAGGTGCATTGATTTTATTTTCTTACTTTATATTTTATGTTTCAATCTTCAGTCTGCTGTTTGCTCAATAGATTTTTTTCCTTGCTCCAACTTGATTTGTTTTGCCTGAGTAATATTGTCAAACTGTCCCCTATAAACTTTCTCTGAATATTATAATGTTACATTCAAAGAAGTTTCAAGAAAGAGAAACTCCAAAACTGTTGGTTTCTTTTTCTTACTAAAAATATGCTTGTGTTTTCTTTCTATTGTATCCTGATTTCCTAGTTTTTTTATTTATTTTTATAATTGGCAATTAGGAAAAGGTAGAAGTAGTAAGAAGACCAAGGTTGAACCTAGCAGGGAAGACATGCACGCAGTAGTAGTTGATATTCTGAAGGAAGTAGATTTCAACACTGTAAGTAATATTTGTGTGGATATTCATAGTTTTCAATTTCCTTACTAATTACTAATAATATTCTGACTTCCCTTGCTGTAGGCAACATTGTCTGATATCCTCCGGCAACTTGGTAAAATCTATTTTCATGTGAAAGTTACTTTTTTCTTGAAAAAGAAGGGAAATGATTTCTTTTGAACTAAGATGTTTTGAAATGAAATGTTGACAGGTACCCATTTTGGCTTGGATTTGATGCATCGAAAAGCAGAGGTGAAGGATATTATCACAGATGTAATTAATAATATGTCTGATGAGGAAGATGAAGGTGAGGTTGGTGAAAATGATGGCGAAGCTGATGCAGATAAAGATGATGATAGTGATGGTGATGAGGACGACGCATGATCTTAGATGGAAAAATAATATTTGACCTGTGCAGAAATTAGAGCCATGTGGGTGCTCCCGTAGGTAGATTTTAATTTATTCTCCTGTCAGCTGTCGCTAGGGATTAAGCTATGGTAGATATTTGGTTTGAGTTGTGACCTTTGCGATCATAGAGGCTCTAAACTAGGTTTGTATTTTGTACCATAGTAGATTTTACCCGTTCCTCTGGATTACTGAGGTGGTGTTTTATTTCTTATATTTAACACTTAATAGTTTGTTTTTCACCTGCCTGTAAACATTATTGCTTTCTAACTTAGTTCATTGTTCTTAAATTTATTTGTTATAAATATAATGTGGATCTTTGAAAGTTGAGATTATTGTGATTCAACAGAATCATAACTGAATTGGAACTGAATGTTTAACTGTATTGAATTGAATGAGAATTCTTACAATGGTTGAGTCAATGCTCAGCTTATATACTAGCTGACTAGTTGTGCTGATGTGGTTACACTTTTGTACAATTGACTGCCACATCAGCTCATAGTCAAAGTCAACTTCATTCACTATTTTTCTATTACTCTCTAGGGATTTAGCTCTGGCGTACATGAATATTTGGTGTTCTATTATTATTATTATTATATAGGTTGGCTTATTGGGCTTAAAAGACATTTTTGAACAGCCTAGAGAGTAGAAAGCATGGTCTTTTAACTGTTATAAAATAAAAAAGATGTAAATTAGGTACATGTTATAGCTTATTTACGTATGTGCATTATTTTATCAAAACATCACAGAAGATATAGCTATTCTAACTATGTCATCCAATTGTGATTCTTAGATCTGTTAAAAAAACATGGCTGAATCATATATGACCCTAATCTTGGGATTTCCATTGATAGCAATCAATATAATTCTTCAACATATACATTTACTTTTTCTGGTTTTTGTTTTTTTAAAATTAAAAGGGGCTAAACGCCCAAAAGTGAGGTTACATCATAGAGTCCATCTGAAGTTCAATGTTCAAAAAACCCATGCTATGAGTCAACTTTACACCCTCCAAAGCCCCCACAACTCCGCGAAGTAGGCGTTGGAGACAAACAAGCGCTTGGCGGACCTGATCAACCATCTCCCATCACCACAAGCAGCCACTCCACTAGACACATTGACCCTATCATCTATGTTGATAGCAACCCAATCATAGTTTGATGTTAGATTTGGGTGTGAACGAGTTTGATGTTAGATTTGGGTGTGAACGAGTTTGATGTTAGATTTGGCCATAATCCTTCATTGAGCAGCCTGATCAATTCTCACCCTTACATGTCAAACTCATGCTTGCTAAATTTCAAGGGTTGTTTTTATTAATTTAAAGCATGTTTGGTGAAAGCATTCTAGATTTTTTTTAATTTTTTTATTATCACAGAACAAGTAAGTTTAACCATGCACCAGTCCTTCAAACTTTGAATATTGAAGGATTTGTCAAAGTTTAACACTAGTCCCATAGAAATTTGTCAATTGCTTTTGCCGTCCTTCCTTTTAATTTAATTGCTCAATGTCAAGCATTTTTGGTGAATGGATGCATACTATTTAGAAGTTAGCATATAAATATCATTTTGCCACGTTGTGAATTTCAACATCATACCTTCTTTCGTTTGCTTGCCATTCTTATTGATCTCATCTGGATTCCGGACAACTGCCAACCTTTCGCCACTCTTTAAATATTTTTGTCAGGTAATGTTTAAAGCCATACACACTATCTAATTAATGGTCATATTTTTTGCCGGTTTAAAACGAAATGAGAAATAAATACCATACACACTATTTAACTTATGTACTCGGATTTGAACTTAGAAGCCCGTTGAGAGATATAATTTTGGTTATCGGTAAAAAACGAGGACGAAGACCAAAAAAAGTGTTCCATAAAGTTTGGTAATTTTAGGCTTATTTTAGAGGGGAAAAATGAGAGAAAATATAATTGTCAAAAAAAAGTTAGAGAAAATATTTGAAGAGAGAGAGACATAGACACAAAATGTTAAATATATGAGTGTCTTTCTTGCCCTACATTATCTTGGTTGCCAACCCTCCCTACGTTTGGATGGAGTACTTTTTAGGGGTAGTGTGATTTTTGAGTAGTTAAAATATTTCAATCCCCCAAAAATTTCTTCACCCCTTAAAAACACCCTATCCTCCCCGAGGGAAATATAAAATGAAGAAATGTTTTTTATCAGTCACTTGCTACGTTGCTGCAAACTAAAAAGTCCAATTCGTGTTAAACCGACCAAGTTATATTCAAATTTATACTTCATCCAATTCCAAGTGGTGCTTTACTTTTTTGATCAATACACTTCAACTAACTAGGTGGGATATGACTTTTATATATTGATTTCTTGTTTTTCACGTGTAGGCACCGAATACTCAATCCTGCTGGAAAATAAAATAAAAAGTTTTTTTAAGATAATAAAATATAAGGTTAAATCTATTTTTAATACTATAAAATACAAAGTTTTCATTTATAGTCTTCAATAAGTTTTTCTTCAGCTTATGATTTTCATTTATGTTTGCACCTTTAGTCTATACTTATATCTCTACCAGTGTATATGATCCGTGCGTTGCACAGGTATACATAGTTTTGTGTTTGATTTCATTTGAATTAATTTATTAACTCTCACTATGTAGCTAGTTTTAATGTATTGTTAAAAAAAACTACTTGTTATGTAATTAGTATTAAATTTAGGGATGACAATGGGATGGAGCGGGGCGGGAAGTACTCCCCCATTCCCTATTCTCACCCCCTCCCAACTTCTCCCATCCCCATGAATCCCTGCAGTCCCTAAAAATATAAATTCTATAAAATTTATAAAAAATATAAATTTAAACTTAAAAAATTGAAAAGAAAAATAATAAAACAAAAAGTGAGCACATTTTAATATTTTTAATTAACAATTTATATGAAAAGACTAAAAAAAATCAATTATTAATAATATAATATAATATAGATCTATAATAAAGGTATTTATGTACACTCGAGAAAGGGAATATGGTCCCCGCCCCCATCTCTAGATTGACTGCAAGGAGATTTTCTCCCTTGTCCCCGTCTCCATCTTCACGGAGTACTGAATGGGGCAGTCCTTGCAGAGATTCCTTTGCATGGATAGAAATTTTCACCTCTAGTTAGATTATACTCTTAATAGTTTAATTAGTAATGGCGGGAAGTACTCTTCTACTCCTTGTCCTCACCCCCCAAACTTTCCCTTGTCCCCACAAATGGGGTAGTCCCCGTGGGGATCCCTGCGTAACTGACTTTCGCCTCGACTGATAGAGTCCCCTGCACCAAATTGATGGACATTGTGTGACCAAAGTATGAATGAAAGAAGGTGAAATTTTTATCATCATGTTTGTGCTTTGTGTCCTCATTTCTATGCTTATTTGGCTTGTAGGGTATATGAAGATATTTCATAAATACTGAACCGTACCTTGGGATGGTCTGCGGAGACGGATGATCTGTGGAGACGGTCAAGGGACGGGTCGTCTGATACTGTAGGCTGAGGAAGACCTGAACGCGCGCGGGGGGGGGGGGGGGGGGGGGGGGGGGGTGTACCTGCAAGATCACTCCGGCGCCCAAGTCAGCTATATCGAGCTACAGTAGTATCTAGTGAATATTCGAATGAATTGCGTACATGACATCTGGTGACTGGAGGTATTTATAGTGAATAGTCTGGATCGTTGGCGTCGGATAACCCATTTGCGATGGGGGGCCAAGTATCAGTGGAGCTGACCACTTCGTTATTGGGCTGGTTGATTAGCTGTTGGATCAAGCCCAGCGAAGATGGCCCTTCCCTTGCTGGGTTGGATCGTTGCTACTGGATTGGGCCTGACGACTGGCCCAGTCCAGAACAGTTGCCCCCCAAGCCAAGGTCGATCGCTGAGCGGGCGTAGGCTTGATGCGCAGTCATGCTGGTCGTGCTCGATCGGTAGTTTGATAGGTCTTGCCCCCAGTTCACGACTTGTGAATTTTCGGCGATCAATATCGTATCGGATCGATCGAAAATTGATAGACACTCTCCTGGTTGCTCAATTCCGGTGAATATTTCGAATATAAAAAGTGTTTTAGATAAACAAATAAAAAAGAATTTTATTCTTCGTTGGGCCTATTTTCGTGGGCTTATATATATGTTAGTGTGAGGGGTCTCCTCTTTCTCTCATTCTCATCACTCATTCACCAAATCAGAATTTCCTCTTCCCCACAAAAGGGGGCGACCCGATCCCTCCTTGGCACCAACAAAAGGGGCGACCCGATCCCTCCTTGGCGCAACAAAGAAGGGGGCGACCCATTCCATTCTCATCACTCATTCACCAAATCAGAATTTCCTCTTCCCCACAAAAGGGGGCGACCCGCTCTCATCCTTGGCACCAACAAAAGGGGCGACCCGATCCCTCCTTGGCGCAACAAAGAAGGGGGCGACCCATTCCATCCAATTGAGGCGAGTTCACCAACGAAAAAGGGGCGACCTACTCCATCCAATCGAGGCGAGTTCACCAACGAAAAAGGGGGCGTCCTGCGCGACGGAAAAAAGGGGCGACCCGTCCAATCGGAAAAAGGGGGCGACCTGATCCCTCCTTGGCGCAACAAAGAAGGGGGCGACCTGCTCACTTCTTAGGACGACCCGGAGTCCGGTTGGAAAGAGCAAGACCCTAAATAGGATGACCTAACCACGGTGTGACCTACTTTGCGCGAGCAAGGGAGGGGCGACTTGAAGTGACTGTGCGAATCAAGAAAGGGGCGACCCGAAGCTCCTTGGTGCGAACAGAAAAGGGGCGACCTGAGGCCCCTTCGTGCAAACGGTACAGGGGCGACCTGAGGCTCCTTCGTGTAACCCGAGAAGGGGTGACCTGAGGCTCCTTCGTGCGAACAAAAAAGGGGCGACCTGAGAGGGACCTGATCCAAAAGGGGCGACCTGATCCAAAAGTACAGCTGCCTCACGGGACGACCTGGCTGCTACAGCGATCCGACCCGACCTTCTTCGTGGAGACCAAGCCTTATCGTGAGTTGTCCGGGTCGATCCGACGCGGCGCAACTTCAACAACCTGACGCGGCGCGACTTGAGGGGCGATCTGACCAAGCTCTCACGGTCGTCATTCGCGGCCTAACACGGTACTATCCCATTTTTTCTTATTCTTTGTATCATTTAATTTCACCGTAGTGAACTTGAAGGAAATCAATGGTGTGGTATCTTTGATTTACTAGGACTTAGTAATTTTTGGCGGTCACTCGCTTTTATGCTTTTTTGCAGGTTTGATCGCGATCTTGATCCTTTCTCTTCTCGATTTGGTGTTTTAATCTTTCGGGTTCATTGACTTTTCTTTTAAGGTACACGGCCTTACACTTCATTGCTAGAAATTTATGAAGATAGTTGTTTGTGTGGTTTTAATTATAAGCTGATCATGTCGTTTTTCTTTGAGTCTGATCGATCCTTTTATTTTTGTATCCAGTGAGTTGTCCTGACCATCCTAGTAGGTGACTTGGTCTTCTCGGTTGGCAGAGTTTGATACAAAGGTATTCTCCCTTTCTTTTTTCAGAGTTGAAGGTGAAGAGGGATGAGGCCTTGGGGCAAGCTAAGGAAGCCAAGGAGTTAGCCAAAGAGGCTGTTGAGGCCAAGATGAAGGAGGAGGTGAAAAACTTGAAGTTAACCAAGGAGACTGCTGATCGTAAAATTGAAGTGTTTAAGGGGTCGGTCTCAAAACATGAGGTTGAAGTTGAAGACTTGAAGCAAACAAGCGAGGCTGCTGAGAAGGCCAAAGAAGACGCAGATGAATATGCTAGACAAGTTGTAGACGACGCGATTAGGATCTCAAAGGAGCAGTTTGCTAACGCTCTAGAGCAAGTTACGTTCTTTAATCTGCGTTAGTGGTTGATAAGACCATTGTAGATGTCAATCATGTCGTCCTTGGTGACCAGATTGTGAAGCCTAGAGGCAGGCCTGATGGGACCAGCCTGGTGGTCTACCAGCGACCATGAGGGCTAGGTCGGGTCGTTCCACTAGGTCATTCTCTCGTAGTTATGATGTTATTTTATGCTAACTTGTACTTCTACTTGCCATTCTTGGATTTGGTTTGATTTTGTTGTAACCCATACTTTTGATTGTTCATGCTTTTGGTACTTTGTTGCACGATTTATTTCGCCTAAGTATTAAGTGCCTTTGCACGTTCATCTTTGCACGATCGATGCTCAACATATGAATTGTAGCTATGCTTCTTAGCTTTCCAACGCATACTCCCGCGCCCCCATCAGATAAACATGGACGATGTTATGGTCTTCAGACCCGACCATCTTCCAAGGTCGCGTGCGGGCGATCAAGAAGTGGTCGTCCCAATCTTGGACGACCTGAAGGGGACGAGCACCTTCGAATTAGACTTTGAGTCCAACATCAAAGTTGTAGGCATGCTTCTTAGCTTTCCAACGCATGCTCACACGCCCCCATCGGATAAACATGGACGATGTTATGGTCTTCAGACCAGTCCATCTTCCAAGGTCGCGCGCGGGCGATCAAGAAGTGGTCGTCCCAATCTTGGACGACCTGAAGGGGACGAGAACCTTCGAATTAGACTTTGAGTCCAACATCAAAGTTGTAGGCATGCTTCTTAGCTTTCCAACGCATTCTCACACGCCCCCATCGGATAAACATGGACGATGTTATGGTCTTCAGACCAGTCCATCTTCCAAGGTCGCGCTCGGGAGATCAAGAAGTGGTCGTCCCAATCTTGGACGACCTGAAGGGGACGAGAACCTTTGAATTAGACTGAGTCCAACATCAAAGTTGTAGGCATGCTTCTTAGCTTTCCAAAGCATGCTCACACGCCCCCATCGGATAAACATGGACGATGTTATGGTCTTCAGACCAGACCATCTTCCAAGGCCTGGCCAGATCGTCCAGGAAAGGCAAGATCGTCCTTGAAAGGCACGATCGTCCTTGAAAGGCATGATCGTCCTTTCTGCTGAATAATTTGTTTACTCTGTTTATATTATCGCGTAAACCGCTAAGTTCGTTTAGTTTATCTCGTTATTTGACAGCCTTATGCGTTTGGCTCGTCGATTTTGCGTGTTATCTTATACTTTCCATCCGTTTGGTTCGAGTGGGATCAATCGTCGCCCGCGGACAGTTTACTAGGCTCCTACCCAGATTTAACTCGTCCTTGGGAGTGCGACCAACCACAGGTCGCTTCGTTTGTACTTAAATTCGTTTAAGTTCATTTGGACACTTTACCAAGGTTCGACTTGGATTTAACTCGTCCTTGGGGGTGCGGCCAATCTCAGGTCGCTTTGTTTGTAATTAAATTCGTTTAAGTTCCTTTGGACAGTTTACCAAGGTTCGACTTGGATTTAACTCATCCTCAGGGGTGCGACCAATCTTAGGTTGCTTCGATTGTGCCTAAATTCGCTCTCGATTGACCGTTCGTAATTAAAGAGACTTATGAACACACAGATATAAAAGTAAATGTCTTGTTTTATTTAACGGTCGGGCAGACCTCGATAAAAAACCCTGCGGGAAAAAGAGTGTTCTGCCCGTCTTTTATTTCATGACATACAATCAGTTCTCACAAGGCAACTTGCCTTCCCCTTGATCTTCTGGTATCCGGGGCATCATCGTCCTCGTCCCCCTTTCTCACTCCGGCTGCCTCGTCAGCTGGTGCCTTTCCCTTTCTAGGTGATCGCACCAGCTTCTGGTCATCCCTCCTGTCAGCTTGCTCTTTCTTTACATACTGGGAGAGCTTCCCCATTCTGATCAACTCTTCTATGTCGTCTTTGAGGGCCATGCAATTGTTAGTATCATGCCCGTTGCTCTTGTGGTACCGACAGTATTTCTTAGATGGGCGCTGCCCTTCCTTCAGGAGGACAGGGTCTGGTCTTCTCATCTCTCTAAACTCTGCGTTTGCACATTCTGACAGGATCTGTGCGTACGAAGTATTCAGTTTCGTTCGGTCTGCGAACTTCCTGGTCTTAGAGTTTCTAGGCGCTCCACCCTGCTCCCTTTGTAGTCTCTGGTCGCGTTCTTCGCGAGGTTGTCTATTCATCGCTGCTTCAGCAGCTTCGATGGCCATTGTCTTTTCTTCGTAGTTCATAAACCTTTGAGACCTTCGGAGGAAGGTTTCTAAATCTCTTGGTAAGTGTAGACCAACTTCAACCTCAAATCTACTTCCTCGAAGGAGTCCTGTCCTCAAGAAATACAACCTTTGATTATCATCCAGGTTCCTCACCTGGTCTGCCTCCCGATTGAACCGCTCCACATAGCTTCGAAGAGATTCATGGGGCCCTTGCCGGATTGCGATCAAGACATCCTGAGATTTAGGCTTTATTCTTCATGTTGTGAAACGCGCAAGAAACACTCTGGCCATTTGATCCCAGGAAGAGATAGTGTTTGGGCGTAGCTCGGTGAACCACTCCAAGGCCGATCCTTCCAATGTTAAGGGGAAGATCTTGCATTTGACAGGCCCTGATGCCCCCCTATATTGCATCATAACGTCGAAGTGCTTCAGATGGGCGTCAAGATCTTGCACGCCGCTGTACATTTTGAGCCCAGAAGGGGGTTTTCGTAAAGAGCGTGGGATAGGGTACTCGTCTATCCGTCTGGTGAAGGGACCCAAGCCCGTGTGCATTGCACCCCTGCGAGGTCTTCCTCCTTCCGGCTCGTTTCTTGGTCGGTTACGCGGGTGTGTTTCGTAAGAGCGACTACGCGATCGATGGCGGCGTGGAGGCGTTTCATAGGATTGGTTGTGCGATCGAGTGGGCGAGCCGCGTGATCCGGATGAATCATACGAGGATTCCTGTGGCGAAGATTCCTCCGGCCAGTAAGTGTAATCTGAAGCGGAGGGTGTGATGATCGGCGGGGTTAGTCCTCCTCCTCGTCCCCTTCGGCGGGGTGGAGATCTGTGGACCAGGTGTCTTCTAGGAGGCGATCGGTGTCTCCTAGACAGGGTGTCCCGACGATGAAGTTCGGGTGCAGTATTCGCCCGTCTGGATGTCACCTGATCTTCCATCTGAGTGATGAGGTCGTTCTGTCGGGCGATCTGCCGGTCTTGGTTTCGAAGTTGTTCCCTGAGCTCCTGAACCAAGTCTGCCGGAAGGGTTACGTTGACCTGCTGGGTCGTGCCTGGATGGGAACCAGGGGCGACGACCTCAGCGTTGGTCATCGTTCCTCCCAGTGCGAGGGGTGGACAGACTGGTATCGAGGCCACCGTCGACTGTGGTCTGCCACGAGTTGCTTTTGCCTTTGGAGGCATTTGAAATGTTGGTGGGATAGTAGGAGCTCCCACTGAGGTCGCCAATGAACCGTACCTTGGGATGGTCTGCGGAGACGGATGATCTGTGGAGACGGTCAAGGGACGGGTCGTCTGATACTGTAGGCTGAGGAAGACCTGAACGCGCGGGGGGGGGGGGGGGGGGGGGGGGGGGTGTACCTGCAAGAACACTCCGACGCCCAAGTCAGCTATATCGAGCTACAGTAGTATCTAGTGAATATTCGAATGAATTGCGTACCTGACATCTGGTGACTGGAGGTATTTATAGTGAATAGTCTGGATCGTTGGCGTCGGATAACCCATTTGCGATGGGGGCCCAAGTATCAGTGGAGCTGACCACTTCGTTATTGGGCTGGTTGATTAGCTGTTGGATCAGGCCCAGCGAAGATGGCCCTTCCCTTGCTGGGTTGGATCGTTGCTACAGGATTGGGCCTGACGACTGGCCCAGTCCAGAACAAATACTAATCGCCCATCTTTCATTATAAATCATACTAATTGTTCCATAAATACTAATTGCCTCATTTCTACGTTTATTTTTTTGTTTTATTTCTTCATGTGAGTTGGACGCTGATGGTTAAAGCTGGCGTTTTTTATAAAGAGGTGGACCAATAGAGTTGGGTGGTGGTGTTTGAAAATTTGAATTTGAAATTAGAATTGGAATAAATTACGTATAAATAAATTGACTAAAAATTTATGCTGATTAATTCAATTGTGGAAGAAACGTATTTGGCATTTATTACATAATGTAACACCCTGGGCCCTTTTCTTACTTAGTAGGCTACCCACAAGTGTACATCATGACCTTCTCTACCCCCATGTAGAGTTTTTGCCTTCCGTGCGAAAATTCTGGTTCTGAGAGAGAAAGAATTAAAGACGAAGGGAGAGAGATTGTTGACATTCTTTTTGTTGCTTAATATAGCCAGCCGCAATTTAACTCAATTTGGTCCGTTAAGATCGTGCGTCAGCTTGAAGTTTAATTGTTAACCGTCCAGATTACTGCGAATGCTGATGTGGTGACTAAGTGGACAATTTTCGCTTACGTGGAAATGAGCTGGATCTGACGTGTTTAATTGTGAATATGTGACGTGGACGTTTACTTGCAAAACTTATGGTTTAATATAATAGAGATTTGCATTTTTAGCTAATTATAGACCTCACGTTAGTATATACTAGATCACATTTAAATGACTAAAATGCTAAATTACATGATGTGCTAAGTGATCTGACATCATAGTCATTAAAAAGTGTGACATGATTGTTGTAATCATGATAGTCTAATAGCCACCTGAGCAGTTGGGCATCATTTTAATGTTAGAGGGAAATAATTTGACATCTTAGTCATTTAAAGTGTGACGTGCAGGTGCCAATGCGTATATGAAGATATAAGTTGGGACCAAAAGTGTAAAGAAAGATATGTAAGACCAAAACTTGAAGAAATTTTGTTGGAGAGTAAAAATAAAAAATTGGTAAATCTAATTTTGGAGGGACTAAAACGTATTTCAACCCAAAAATAATACGTACAACATTTTAAGATTTGTCTCCTTTGAATAGCAAAATATAAAGATTTGTTTGACTCCTCAAGAGATATAAAAAGCAAGGAGGGGAGCTATGAAATTATTTAAACTTTATCCATTAAATTTTTAACCAATGTTGATTAATCGTCATATTTTCACTAAATTAAACCTGTAAAGATGTACACTAAAGGGTAACAAAAATTTTAAAGCGATTTTTTATTTGATATGAAAAACTTTCAAAGCAAATTAAATAACAACGATAATAATTTTTTTGTGAACAATAATGATAATTTAATCCGACTATAGTGGTTATTTAATTATTTGATTTTTTTTAAACCAAAAATATATTGTATTATCATATTATGTCATCCAAATAGTAGCTTACACCACAAACAGAATTACATTTACTTTCAAAAATTACGTCGACTCGTAAGAAGACAATAACTCCACTTAGTCTTAGCTAGACACGAGATACTTCCGTGAATACCATTTAATTACCAATAATGTGTATAGGGGATGAATGATTCTATATGAGAAAATAATGTTATCCAAATAGCCTAGAAAATGAAATGTGAAACTAGTGTGAAGCCCTTTCTCTTCAATATTATGAATCTAGAAGCGGTGATTACAACATTATCAATGGAAAAAGATATGGCAGACTTCTTCTGGTGACAATTCCATAATCGCACGCCACCACCCTCTCTGGATTGATTTGTTTGATTTGCCACTCTTTTAAACTTGAAAGAAAAAACAGTTGTGCCTTCACGCATTAATTGCATGCATAAATTAATGAAAATACCCATACAATTCTGTCCCTATCATTATTGAGTCTATGTACCACACATATTGTCAAATAAGCTAGAAAATGGTGACCTAAACTTTTGTCTCACCTCCTCTTATTCCTATATAACACTTGTCTAACCCCGACACCAAATACCCATTACAAATATAATTACATTCCTATAATTTTCTTTTTGCTTCTCTCAACATTTTCGGCACTAAAGTTTCAGGTGACAAACTCTGAAACTCGGTGAATTTATTCATTCTTTTTGCATATTCATTGTGACGTATTGCACTTCTTTTAACTTTTTCATTTCATGCGACAAAATTATCTCACACTTTATATATTGTGTTTATTGAAAGGTTTCTAAACTACGTACGTGATGGCAGATGTGGAAATCTCTAACATTAAACTTAATGTGCGGCACATAGGAGAACCAACTCGAGTTCATCCTGCAGAAGAAACAGAAAAGGGACTCTATTACCTTTCAAACCTTGACCAAAATATTGCAGTTCCAGTTTGCACTGTTTATTTCTTTAAATCAACTACAAGAGGAAATGAAGATGCTGTGGAAGTTATCAAGGAATCCTTGTCAAAGATTCTTGTACCTTATTACCCTATGGCTGGAAAGTTGATTATCAGCTCAGAAAGGAAGTTGATAGTGGATAATAACATAAAGGAGGGTGCAATTTTTGTTGAGGCTGAAGCTGATTGTAACATACAAGACATTGGTGACTTAACAGACCCAAATCCTAATACTCTTGGGAAACTTGTTTATGATACCCCAGGTGCTCAGAGCATACTAGAGATGCCTCTTATGACTGTTCAGGTTTGACACGTTTTATGATTATTTCATGCATTTTATAAATACGATGGGGCTAAGCTAGTCATTTTTCGTAATTATATATCATGCATTATTTTTTAAAAAAATTATGGTCTAAAAACATTTATGGGGGCCGGACCAACCTACCAGCGGGCCACAATGTTCAACCCACCTATCTAATTCAAAATAAATATTTTTTTATAAATTTAAACTAGATAATATATAAATATGTATTTTTATTACTAATAAAACATAAATAATATTTTTTTATTAAGTAATAATGTCTAAGCCTAGCCGTCAGGCTAGTCAGTACGAGCTCAAGTTTTATTGGGCGAAGGAGATTAAATTCTAATTTGAAATCTAACATTATTTTAGAGAATTACTTTTATATAATTAACATCTTAATTATTTAAAATTTATTTTATATAATACCTTTTAAATAGGTAAAAATTGATACACGTAAATATATTTAAATTATAAAGAAATATTAGAAATTTTATGATTTAACACAGTATAAAATTTCAATATAATGATAATTATAGTAATAAAAATATTAATTATATTTACCTAAGCAGACCGGCATGGACCTAAAAAGTTTTTTTTGTTGCTTGTAGTCTGACATTTTTAGCTAAATAAGTTTCTAAAAAAGTCTTGGTCTATTTATTTTTAAAAAGTCTAGGCCTCACCTGGGTCTGATGTAAGCTGGGCGATATGCTCCTGTCAGTAGGCTTGGCCTATTCCCATCCCCTATTGGTAAGGCATGACAAGTAGCATTTGTTGTATATTGTATAACAAGCTCATAGAAATAAAATATAATTGTCTGGTATTATGAGATGATAGCATTTTTCACTATTATATCTATTAGCTTATCCACTATTATATTGTATAACATGCTTTAAATTGATCAACTCATCTGTTAGAAGCTAGCATATTATATCTATTAGCTTATCCACTATTCGCTCATTTTTACCAAACAAAATCTTAATAATAAGAACTCTCCAAACAAATAATCCATAATAAGCCTTAAAAATAACCCAATTGGAGTTGCTCTAAGATGTTGAATGAACTTGCAGGTGACAAAGTTCAAATGTGGAGGATTCAGTTTGGGGCTAAACATGATCCATTGTATGAAAGATGGACTATGTGCCATGGAGTTTATAAATGGATGGGCTGAGAAAGCCCGAGGCTTAGAATTAAAAACTCCACCATTTCTTGATCGAACCATACTCAAAGCACGTGACCCTCCCAAAATAGAGTTCCAACACCATGAATTTGATGAAATCCAAGACATATCAAATACAGGAAAACTCTATGAAGAAGAAAATATGATCTACAAAACCTTCTATTTCAACCCAGAGAAGCTTGAGCTACTCAAGAAAAAAGCCACAGAAAATGGGGTTTTCGAAAAGTGCTCTACTTTTGAAGCTCTCTCAGGTTTTGTATGGAGAGCTAGAACATCAGCTTTGAAAATGCAGCCTGATCAGCAAACAAAGCTACTCTTTGCGGTTGATGGACGATCTAGATTTGTACCTCCAATACCAAAGGGGTATTTTGGGAATGCTATTGTGCTTACAAATTCTCTTTGTAAAGCAAGTGAGTTATTGGAGAATCCTCTTTCATTTACAGTTGGATTAGTTCACAAGGCAATTGATATGGTGACAGATAGTTATATGAGATCAGCTATTGATCATTTTGAAGTTACAAGAGCAAGGCCTTCTTTAAACGCTACTCTTTTGATCACAACTTGGACTAGGTTGTCTTTTCAAACTACTGACTTTGGCTGGGGAGAACCTTTGTGTTCTGGTCCTGTTGTCTTGCCAGAGAAAGAAGTCATATTGTTCTTGTCACATGGTCAAGAAAAGAAAAGCATAAATGTGCTTCTTGGCTTGCCTGCTTCTGCTATGGAAAGTTTTGAAGCATTGGTTATGCAGATATGAAAATGCATGTACAAACACATTGGTTATGTATTGTCAAAAAAAAAAACACATTGTTTATGTGTGTAAACTTTGCTAATTGCTAAGACATTAAAGTACTATATAATTTGTAATACTAGTTTTATATGGTATCATAAAAAACTCTGAGAATAAGCCATTTCTATAATTGTATGTGTAATTCACAATGAGGTGGCCTATAAATTGATTTCTCTTGGATCCTCTTGTGTCTTCTGTTTTAAATACGAGGAATGCTGTGATCATCTATTTTTTACCTGTTCTTTCTCCTACTGCATTTGGTGCTCATATCAGTTTACACTTTACACATGGCTTGGTAGAAAAAATAGATGTTTGGATTGATTTTGTTTGAATGACAAAAAGCATAATCAATTTTGATGTTGTAATTGAATCATCCAATATCTAAACCAAACGAGCAATGAATGGGTGGAGGAAATGCTAATACACACATTAATCCATATTCTCCATGGAGGGGGGTAAAATGGACATAGAATGAAGTGGTCCTCCTGCACTAGAGAGTCTAGAAACTTTCTCTAATAAGATTCCCCCCTCAAATCCTAACATATATACTAAGGGAATTTCCTATCATTAGCAAGTCACGACTCAGGGTAGCGCGAGCCACCTTTGCCTACATATTGAGAAATAAGACATCGTTTTAGGTGCACATAAAAACGGCTTTTTAACATTTGCAACGCTTTTTAGGCGTTGTTGCTGACTTAAATTGTTGTAGCGAGTCGAGAGTTATTTGTTAGTTTTTGTTATTTATTGCTCACTTATTTTTTTTAATTTGTTGTCCTAACTACTTATATTGCCAATGCTACACACATTTTGCAAAATGAAAGTGTTTTCCTAATTGAAATTTACATGTTTCATTTTAACAAACTAACAAAAGTAATTACAAAATCTTTTTTTAAAAAAATAATTACACCATAATATTTTATAGAGAAATAGTGTTGGTATTAGTTGGACAATTATGACCAAACATGTTTTCTTATTTGTTCCTGTACACATACCCATTGTAGAGATAGGTTTAATGGTACAGTTTGGAAACACCATGTTTTATGCATGTGATTTCTCAGCAAGGGCTATTGAGTTGGATAAGGTTGACAGTCTCTCCTTTATGCTAATTCTCAGTCAAATCATCATCTATTTGTATGCGTGCTTATGTAGATTAGTTTATTTTGGGAACACGATTAGTTTTAGTTACTTTACTTGGCTGTCTGCTTTTGATTCGATCTCTGTCGGAGCAATTTATGAATTTATTGTATTAGTTACTTTACTTTGTATATTTAAAGATCTAATTTTTTTTTTCTGGATCCTAAAGTACTAAAAAATATACTGCTTAGCATAACACTTTACGCATTTTATTACCAAATTATATTTTTTTGGGGCCAATATTAGACGCTAAAGTTTGCTGTTGAATTGATTTGCCTTTTAGATTAAAATATGCTGTATTTTTAATTTGTAACAACAAATCACAAATCGAGTCAAAAGAAAACAACTAATCACAAATAAGTTGGCCAAAACTTTTATCACACCTCCACCAATTCCTATATAACACTTATCGATTGCCTACACCAAATGCCTTACAAGTATAATTACATCTTTATTAATATTTGCCTCTCTCAACATTTCCTGCACTAAAGTTTCAGGTAAAAACTCACTGAATTTAGCACTTGGTTTTGCATATTCTTTGTTACTTATTGAAGCCCTTTTAACCTTTTCAGTTTATCTGACAAATTTCTCACCCTTTACATTGTGTTTATTGAAATTAGGTTCTTAACTACGTGATGGGAAAGGTGGACATAACTAACATTGAACTTAATGTGCGGCAATTAGGAGAACCAACTCGAGTTCAGCCAGCAGAGAAAATAGAAAAGGGACTCTATTTCTTTTCAAACATTGACCAACGTCAGGAATATCCAGTTCACACGGTTTACTTCTTTAAGTCAGCTAAAAGGGGAAATGAGGATGCTGTTCAAATTATAAAGGAATCTTTGTCAAAGATTCTTGTCCCTTATTACCCTATGGCTGGAAAGTTATTATCAGCTCAGAAGGAAAGTTGATAGTGGATACTAACACTATGGAGGGTGCAGTATTTGTTGAGGCTGAAGCTGGTTGTAACATACAAGATATTGGAGATTTAACAAAACCAAACTCTCATAATATAAGGATATGTTTGGAAGGGGGTTTTGCGAGGGGAAGGGCCGGGAGGGCTTGAAAATGTTTTGTCTATAATTTAATATGTATTTGAGATTTTAAAAAATTAAAAGAACAGGTTGATAGATATCAATATAACATTTTAAATCACATTTGATTTATGTTTAGAGATACTTTATAGCTTCCTCAATTTAAGATTGAAAAATATGCTCTCCCCTCCCTTCCCCTCCCAAAACCCCCTCCCAAACATACACTAAGGAAACTTGTTTACGACACCCCAGGTGTTCAGAGCATATTAGAAATGCCTCTTATGACAGTTCAGGTTTGACAAGCTTTCTAATTATTTCATGCTTTTTAAAATGTTGCTAAATATATTTTTGGTCCCTTACGATTGAAATAGCGATTGAGTTTATAACTTCTTTTTTTTGTTTCATTATATCTCATTTTTAGCTTATTTTGTTTCTAATTTTTCACTACCTATAGAATTTCTCTATATGCTACTTGAAATAGCGATTGAGTTTATAACTTATTTTGTTTCAATATATCTCAGTTTATCCTATTATTTTAAATAAATTCCTAATTATCCTGCTTTAAATGGCTAATCCCTCTCATTTAGTAATAATTATAAATATAAATAAACTTGCAGGTGACTAAGTTTAAATGCGGAGGATTCAGTTTGGGTCTAAACCTAATGCATTGCATGAAAGATGGACTAAGCGCCATGGAGTTTGTAAATGCATGGGGGGAGAAAGCCCGAGGCTTAGAAATAAAAACTCCACCATTTCTTGATCGCGAACCATACTCAAAGCACGTGACCCTCCCAAAATTGAGTTTCAACACCATGAATTTGATGAAATCCAAGACATATCAAATACAACAAAACTCTATGAAGAAGAAAATATGATCTACAAAACCTTCTGTTTCAACCCTGAGAAGCTTGAGCTACTCAAGAAAAAAGCCACAGAAAATGGGGTTTTGGAAAAGTGCTCTACTTTTGAAGCTCTCTCAGGTTTTGTATGGAGAGCAAGAACAAGAGCTTTGAAAATGCATCCTGATCAACAAACAAAGCTACACATTGCAGTTGATGGACGGTCTAGATTTGTTCCTCCAATACCAAAGGGATACTTTGGGAATGCTATTGTGCTAACAAATTCTCTTTGTAAAGCAAGTGAGTTATTGGAGAAACCTCTTTCATTTACTATGGGGTTAGTTCACAAGGCAATTGATATGGTTACAGATAGTTATATGAGATCATCTATTGATTATGTTGAAGTTACAAGAGCAAGGTATAGCCTAACATCTACACTTATTATCACAGCTTGGACTAGATTGTCTTTGCAAACTACTGACTTTGGATGGGGAGAACCTCTGTGGTCTGGTCCTGTTGTCATGCCAGCGAAAGAAATCATTTTGTTCTTGTCAGATGCTCAAGAAAAGAAAAGCATAAATGTGTTTCTGGGTTTGCCTGCTTCTGCTATGGAAAGTTTTGAAGCATCAGTGATGCAGATATGTAAATGCATAAAGGGTGTTAACTTTTTGCTAAGACATTGAAGTTCTAGTAGTGTCTCCTTAAGTTTGTAATACTGGTGTTATGTTATGTTTGTTCTATTATGTGTCATGGGAAACTCTGAGATGGATCCATTTCTATGCTAGTGTTGTTACATAATTGGTTTGTTGTGCTTGCTTACTTGGCTACAATTTGCAATTTCTGATATTCGATTGTTTTGTTCTATGACATGGAAAGAAGATTAATGAAAAAAATTTATAAGAATAATAAACTTATCCATTTATCATCCTTTCACCAGTCCATGAGTACACTAAATGAAATATAAAACTAGATAACAATGGGTTCACTTTTTAAGTATTAAGGTGAATTTTGATTTCTCTATCATTTGAAATTTATTCTGAGAACGTCAAAAATTGTTGTGATTGAGCATCATATGCACGTGTCAATTATAATACTTTTGGTCAAGAGTGTGTTGATTTCAATAACGGGTCAGACCCAAACCAAGCACCCAAGGGTGATACAACAACAAAATGGGTAAGGCTATACAAGAAGTAGCCTAACCCATTTTAATCGAACAAAACATGGGACTTACATACAAAAAGCGCAGCACATCACAAAACACAACTAGTTGCAGGCCCAAAAACAAGGGTCCCAATATTACAACCCAAAAAAAACATTCCAATTAGGGCGAGATATTAATGACACACCAACCAGAATGGGGCTCATGCTAATTTTTTCTCTCAAGCTAAGGCTGACTCCTGGATTCATGATATGATTCACTGTATTTCACACCAACCAGAATGGGGCGAAACATTTTGTGTACTCTATATACTCAATCATTATGCATCTATTGTTAATTTGCTTATTTTGTTTTTTAAATTTTCCTCATGTTCCTGAGTAGTTTCGAATACATGGCACATGAGAATTTTGTCTCAATTGCTTACAACGACACTAATAATTTGATTCTTTTTTGTATCTCTACCTCTCTTATATGCAAGCTTAGCATTCTACAAGGGATCATTCTACAAGGGATGCTCACGCTCTAATCCGCAGAAGTGTAATCTGCCCTGTCCGAGAAGCAAGCTGTGTGTGTTACTTTGGAGAAGAAGAAAATGTGAAGCACCTCTTCTGCACTTGTAACAGAGTTGGTGAAGTATGGAGCAGAATTTTTAAATGGTTGAACTTGGATGAGTATCAAGCACAAGATCCTTCTACCACTACAAGAAATTAGTTTTTTTGCAACAACATTTATTGTTGAGAAACACATAATAGGTCTGGAAGCAGAACAAATAAAACTTTATATGGTGGCTGAAACTGCATGATCCAAGATGGAATTTTGTTGATCAAAATAACTGCATGACTAATATCATAGTTCCACAAAAAATTTGAAAACAGAAGACTGAATCAATAAAACTCTTGAAACATTTAAACGAAATGACATTTTCTTTCCCTCTTACCATTTTGCTAAGGGGTTATGAATGATGACAATGCGGATGATTATGAATGAAACTTACATACTGATTTATGAATGGAATTCAAAAGAGTTAGAAGCTCCATTACTATAAGGCAATTTTATCTGTCTTCAGAAATAACTTACATCACAAATTGAATTTTCATTAAGCTGTATGAAAGGAAAATCATTACATAGAAGAGAAACTTTATTTGGAGAAAGGTGGCCAAATGTGAAATGAAACAATGTTGTCTTTGTGGAAGTTGACTATAACTCAAATTTACAAATGAAGTCGGTGGGGAAGTGGAAATAATAGAGTTCATGCTTCAATTCATACGAACAAATATTCTTCAAGACATAATCAGAAGACTTTGTCAACTTAAAAATGAAAATAATATTATCATTAATTTAGGCAAATACATAACACGTGTAAGCAATAAGCATTAACATGATCCAGACTCTTGTACTCCATGTAGGATACCCTATGTATTAGGATTAAGAATTAGTCTCCATAAAAAAATTTAGCTTACTTTACCTATTTATGAGGAGTACCCTTTTTGCTTCTAGTTGATATTAAGAATTAGTGGCCATTAGAGTCGGTGCTCAGATCATACATTCTTCTCTTGGCTCGTTTCCTCTGTAATGTGTTGGAATTAGAGCATGAGAATTTTGTAATGAGATTGTAACCCGTTTTTCCTATGAGAAACTACTATTTATACAAGGAGAGAAAACACTAAAACTAACTAACTGTACAGAGAATTTAACAAAGAAAACTGCTTCAGCCTTCGACTAGGGTAACTGCCAAAGCTTCGACAGCGAGCACTTGATTTTGACCTGCTATTGAATCCCAGCCTTCTTCTCGTCGAAATATCACCCTTCAATTCTTGATAAGTCCAAGGCTTTGTCGAATTTGCCTTCCGATACAACTCTTCTGTGTCGAAACCAACACCTTCTTCTAAGAAAACTAAAGTCAAACCCCGTTGATTGCATTTAATTTAGCCTGTCGAAATTACAAGCTAACAGGTGCTAAGCTTTATGTTTCTATTTATAGTAATGGAATGAGAGTTCGAGTTGTAAGTTCCACAACCACCAATCAAGGCTTCAAATATCCACTAAAGGATATCTGAGTGTGAAAGCTTCAAACAGGTGAAACACTTGTCGTTATTGCTTTTTTGTTCACGTATTTGAAGCTTTCACACTCAGATATCCTTTACTTACTCAACTATTGCAAGAATATATTTAAGGAGTACATGTTGCTTACCCTCTATGCTGAATTAGCTTTATTCCTCAACTATTGCAAGGTGTACTGGTATAGATAAAATATAAAAAAATTATAAAAAAAAGTTAGATATTTGGCATCCGTTATTCTATACAACCGATGCTAAATGTACTTGTAAGACACATTTAGCATCGGTTGCATAGTATAACCGATGCTAAATGTACTTGTATTACACATTTAACATCGTGTATACTATACAACCGATGCTAAATGTTTGTTTTGAAACTATATTAGACAGTGATGAAACACATTTAGCATCGATTATTTTAAATAACCGATGCTAAATGTCCAAAACAACTGATGCTAAATATCTTTTCTGCACTAGTGAATCGATTCCTGTTGTAGCGACCGAAAAATCCGGGAGAGGATTCCTCGAAATTCGAAAGATGAAACCGCCACCAAATTTTAGTTTAAGGGCAAATATTGGAAAATCCCTTTTGGAATAGATAAGGGTCCTTGAGACCAAATTTGGGTTCGGGAGTCGGTTATGCATGGGGAAGGTGTTAGCACCCCATGGCATCCTTCCTAAGGATAAGGAAGGTTACCTGCTAATTAGTTGTAGGAAAAAAATGTTAATTTTCAAAATGTTTATTTTACCCCTTTTATTTTGATAAAGAAATTTAGAGAGACAGACTTGGTATTTTTGGATTATTGTTTATTTAGAAAAAAGACTAAAGATTTTTTATTAGTGCAATTGATAGAGGTCGGCCGCCCTCTGCTCCTACGTATCTCATGGTAGAGAATCAAATCACACGTAGTTCTTGGTAGAAAAGGTTGGGTTGGTTCGTGTTTTTTTATTTAGGGGTCTAGGGACTTTTGATCCGTAACGGTTCATTTGTCCCAGAACGCTGATTAACCCGATCGTACAATCGACTTAATCCCCTATTTTGAAAAATTTGTTTTTTGTTTGAGAGAACGAGGTGTGTTTGTATTTTTTATTTTTGGAAATTGTTTGTTTCAAATAAGGATTTTATGACCTGATCCGTAACGGTTTATTTGTGGCCCTAAAAAGTATACTAACCCGACCGTACGGTCGACTTTAATCCCCTATCTTGAAATTACTTGTTTATGTATTTTATAAATTTTTTGGAAAAGAAATTTTTTTTTTTTATATAAAAAGAAAGGCATAAAAACGAAGAGGGGTGTGAAGTAGTTTTATTAAAAAAAATGTGAGGTTGTAACAGTTAAATCTGGGGGTGCAAAAATAAACATTTGAAAAACGTTGGATCAGTTTCTTTTCCAACGTTGTTTGGGTAGTTTACGGTGGTTGCTACGACGGCGGACAGTGGTCGGAGTTCCCCAGTGAAGTCGCCAGCTGTAACGACCGAAAAATCAGGATGAGGATTCCTCGAAGGTTCAAAAAATGAAGCCCCCACCAAAGTTTAGTTTAAGGGCAAACATTGGAAAATCCCTTTGATTTGGATAAGGGTCTTTGAGACCAGATTCGAGTTCGGGAGTCGGTTATGCATGGGGAAGGTATTAGCACCCCACGGCATCCTTCCTAAGGAAGGTTACATGCTAATTAGTTGTAGAAGAGAAAGTTAATTTTGAAAATGCTTATTTTACCCTTTTATTGTGAAAAAAAAAAGACTTAATAAAAAAATTAGTTTTTTGTGCTTGACAGGAGTGGGCCCCTACTCCTATGTATCTCCAGATGCGATGGAGAAATCAAAGCTACGTAGTTCTTGGTAGAAAAGGTTGGGTTGATTCGTGTTTTTTTATTTAGGGGTCCTGGGACTTTTGATCCGTAACGGTTCATTTGTCCCAGAACGCTGATTAACCCGATCGTACAATCGACTTAATCCCCTATTTTGAAAAATTTGTTTTCTTTGTTTGAGAGAAAGAGGTGTGTTTGTATTTTTTATTTTTGGAAATTGTTTGTTTCAAATAAGGATTTTAGGACCTGATCCGTAACGGTTCATTTGTGGCCCTAAAAAGTAGACTAACCCGACCGTACGGTCGACTTTAATCCCCTATCTTGAAATTACTTGTTTATGTATTTTATAAATTTTTTGGAAAAGAAATTGTTTTTTTATATAAAAAGAAAGGCATAAAAAGAAGATTGTAACAGTTAAATTTGGGGGTGCAAATAATAGTTTTCATAAAAAACACGGGTTGTGATAATGAAATGAGGGAGGGTGTAATTAGTTCTACACTAAAAATTGAAACAAACAAAAACAAAAACAGGGAGAGGGCGCTGTTATTGAAATTGGAGGTTATGAGTAATAATTTGATAAAAAAAGAATTAATATAAGGCAAGCTACTAAAAAAAAGAAACCCTAATTTCCTATTACTCTCTCTCAACGCCGTTTCAATACCAAAATAGAGAGAGAAAGAGCTTATTGTAGAGGAGAGAGAAGACAGAGTGGGGAGTTGTCTGTGAGAAGGAGAGGGAAGGAGATGGTGACATGGTTGTGGCGGTTAGGCTTACACCGGCGAGGGGTGATGCTATGTTGTGGTTCACGGTGGTGAGGAGGGTGGTTTTGATGATGGTTGTTGCGAAGAGGCAGAGAGAGTGTGGTGGTTGAGGTGGCGTTTTTGTGGCTTCGATGGTGGTTATATGATGGTGGAGTGTTTTTGGTGGTGGTCGACGGTGATCTACGGCCACCGACCATCGTCTACGGTGGTCGGACTCTAAGGAGGTGAGTTCTATGAGGCTTTCCGGCGGTGGTTGTTGGTGGTTTTGGGTGGAGAGACGGTGGAAGTGGTGGTTGTGAGGGTGACTGTTTTTATGATGGTTGTTTGGGTAGTTTACGGTGGCGCTCACGGTGGTGGCTACGACGGCGGACGGTGGTCGGAGCTCCAACGGAGGTGAGTTTGGTTCCTTTCCTATTTTTCATTTTTCTCTTTCTTTCCCTGTTTTCCTCTCATCTTCCATACCTTGTTTCTAATTTTTATTTTTGTTTCTCCTCTCTACTGTATCTATCTTATTTCCTCCATGGATTCTTTCTTCTATTTATTTCTTCCTTCTTAAAGACACCCAAGTTCTACTTATTACACCTTTAGAAGTCATTCGTTGAAGCTCCCCAGTGAAGTCGCCAACCATGCCACAGGTCAGAATGAAATACCACAAGTTCAGATCCCTATCCCCGCAACCATGCCACAGGTCATGTCACAAGGCTACACTCCGCCACTGGTAACAAGCCATCAGATCCCAAATGTGAGCCCAGCTGTAATTCCGATGGTCCACCCTTACAATAATGCGCAAGGGCTCCCTTATAACTACTCAATAGGGGATCCCCAATCCAAGGGCAAATATCAGATGCTAGAGGAGCAATTAAGGGCCGTAGAGGGGTCTAATACCGGGGTAAGGGATGCTTATGACCTGTGTCTCGTCCCCAATGTGGTTATCCCTCCCAAATTCAAAGTACCTGGCTTTGACAAATATAGAGGAGCAACCTGTCCCGTTAGCCATCTAACTATGTACTGTAGGAAAATGGCTGCATTCGCACATGACGACAAACTGCTCATACACTATTTCCAGGACAGTTTGGCTGGGGCTGCCTCAAATTGGTACATGCAATTGGAGCGCACCCATATTAGATGTTGGAAGGATCTAGCTGAAGCTTTCTTAAAACATTACAAATATAACATCGATATGGCTCCTGATAGGACGTTATTTGGATGGGCTGCACTTTTTTTTTATATTTTTGGATCCCTTCTCGTTTTTTCACTGTTTGGAAGGCAGTCTCAAAAGATTCTTCTGCAGCCTCAAATAGAGCGAGTAGAAGACGGCTTGTTGACTAGCAGTTCTTCTTCTCCAAAAATGACCACCAGTTTGTTGTTCACTATGAACTTGAGCTTTTGATGTAAAGAGGAAGGGACAGCCCCTGCAGAATGGATCCAAGGCCTTCTTAGAAGACAACTGTAAGACGGAGTAATATCCATTACTTGGAAGTTCACTATGAAGACTTCTGGACCTACCTGTACAGGTAACTCCATTTCTCCGATGACTTCCCTTTTTGACCCGTCAAATGCCCTGACCAGTGTAGAACTGAGTTTCATGTATGAACAATCTACGTCTAGCTTGTTCATAGTTGATCTGGGTAGCACATTCAGAGATGATCCGTTGTCTAGCAGATCAACTATGAACAAGCTAGACGTAGATTGTAAATACATGAACTATGAACAAGCTAGACGTATCATCTCTAAGATAGATATAGTAGAGAGGAGAAACAAAAATAAAAATTAGAAACAAGGTATGGAAGATAAGAGGAAAACAGGGAAAGAAAGAGAAAAATGAAAAATAGGAAAGGAACCAAACTCACCTCGTTGGAGCTCCGACCATCGTCCGCCGTCGTAGCCACCACCGTGAGCGCCACCGTAAACTACCCAAACAACCATCATAAAAACAGTCACCCTCACAACCACCACTTCCACCGTCTCTCCACCCAAAACCACCAACAACCACCGCCGAAAAGCCTCATAGAACTCACCTCCTTAGAGTCCGACCACCGTAGACGATGGTCGGTGGCCGTAGATCACCGTCGACCACCACCAAAAACACTCCACCATCATATAACCACCATCGAAGCCACAAAAACGCCACCTCAACCACCACACTCTCTCTGCCTCTTCGCAACAATCATCATCAAAACCACCCTCCTCACCACCGTGAACCACAACGTAGCACCACCCCTCGCCGGTGTAAGCCTAGCCGCCACTACCATGTCACCATCTCCTTCCCTCTCCTTCTCACAGACAACTCCCCCACTCTCTCTCTTCTCTCTCCTCTACAATAAGCTCTTTCTCTCTCTATTTTGGTATTGAAACGCGCTGGGAGAGAGTAATAGGAAATTAGGGTTTCTTTTTTTTTTAGTAGCTTGCCTTATATTAATTCTTTTTTTATCAAATTATTACTCATAACCTCCAATTTCAATAACAGCGCCCTCTCCCTGTTTTTGTTTTTGTTTGTTTCAATTTTTAGTGTAGAACTAATTACACCCCCTCGTTTCATTATCACAACCCGTGTTTTTTATGAAAACTGTTATTTGCACCCCCAGATTTAACTGTTACAACCTCACGTTTTTTTTAATAAAACTACTTCACACCGCTCTTCGTTTTTATGCCTTTCTTTTTATATAAAAAATAATAATTTCTTTTCCAAAAAATTTATAAAATACATAAACAAGTAATTTCAAGATAGGGGATTAAAGTCAACTGTACGGTCGGGTTAGTCTACTTTTTAGGGCCACAAATGAACCGTTACGGATCAGGTCCTAAAATCTTTATTTGAAAAAAACAATTTCCAAAAATAAAAAACAAACACACCTCTTTCTCCCAAACAAAGAAAACAAAATTTTCAAAATAGGGGATTAAGTCGGTTGTACGATCGGGTTAATCAGCGTTCTAGGACAAATGAACCGTAATGGATCAAAAGTCCCAGGACCCCTAAATTAAAAAACACGAACCAACCCAACCTTTTCTACCATGAACTACGTGTGATTTGATTCTCTACCAGGAGATACGTAGGAGCAGAGGGCGGCCGACCTCTGTCAACTGCACTAATAAAAAACCTTTTTAGTCTTTTTTCTAAATAAATAATAATCCAAAAATACCAAGTCTATCTCTCTAAATTTCTTTATCAAAATAAAAGGGGTAAAATAAACATTTTGAAAATTAACATTTTTTCCTACAACTAATTAGCAGGTAACATTCCTTAGGAAGGATGCTGTGGGGTGCTAACACCTTCCCCATGCATAACCGACTCCCGAACCCAAATCTGGTCTCAAGGACCCTTATCAATTCCAAAAGGGATTTTGCAATATTTGCCCTTAAACTAAAATTTGGTGGCGACTTCATCTTTCGAACTTCGAGGAATCCTCTCCCGGATTTTTCGGTCGCTACAACAGGAATCGATTCACTAGTGCAGAAAAGATATTTAGCATCAGTTGTTTTGGACATTTAGCATCGGTTATTTAAAATAATCGATGCTAAATGTGTTTCATCACTGTCTAATATAGTTTCAAAACAAACATTTAGCATCGGTTGTATAGTATACACGATGTTAAATGTGTATTACAAGTACATTTAGCATCGGTTATACTATGCAACCGATGCTAAATGTGTCTTACAAGTACATTTAGCATCGGTTGTATAGAATAACGGATGCCAAATGTCTAACTTTTTTTTTATAATTTTTTTATATTTTATCTATACCAGTACACCTTGCAATAGTTGAGGAATAAAGCTAATTCAGCATAGAGGGTAAGCAACATGTACTCCTTAAATATATTCTTGCAATAGTTGAGTAAGTAAAGGATATCTGAGTGTGAAAGCTTCAAACATGTGAACAAAAAAGCAATAACGACAAGTGTTTCACTTGTTTGAAGCTTTCACACTCAGATATCCTTTAATGAAAAATCAGGAAAAAAAGGAGCTTAATAATGATGAGAAATACCTTGCTATAACTTTTGGATTTAAACCCTAAGATTATAGTTCTTAGTCCTAAATCTAAAATTTCATGAGGGATTTTCTCCCCTAAGCCCTCCAACACCATGAATCACCGGCATCAAACAATAAACGAGTCTCTGGTTAAATGAGTATAAGAAGAAGAAGGATGCTAACACAAACGAAGGTGAAATGATGATGGCACGCGATTGGCTCCGGCCTTTTGGGTGACAGTCTTCGCGTGGTTCTGAGTTGAATGATTATGTAGAATAGAGAATGAATCTTGAAGGAAAAGAGAGGTAGTGAGAAATTAGATTGAAAGGGAAAAGAAAATGGAAGCACCATTTTTGGAGGTGTTCTCGTGAGAGAAGAATGAGAGGAGAGATGAAATTAAGAAAATGGTGTGATAATGGGATAAGGAAGAGAGGAAAAATTGATATTCAAATTCAAAAGGGGTTAGGAAGAAAGGAAAAATTTAAATGATTATTTAGATATGATTTACTTATTTGCCCTCAAGTAAGCCAAGTGTCACATTCACGAAATGTGAAATTAAGAGAGAGATGTAGCCATGAAGGGAGAGTTAGAATGAGATGATCCAAAGTGGTATATATGCGAGTGTGTAATTCGACTGAATTACAAGACAAGAAACTTCAACGAAGATTAAACTAGTTTACCCTTTGCTAATTCATAATATCTTGAATACTCATTAGATTTTTCAAATTCATAAAAATATATATTACATACTACAAATATATAATTGTTGTTATTAACCAATAAGGCACGAGTGACAAATACTAATAACCGTAAAATATGAAACGATATATTGTACTAATATCAAAATATAAAAACGGAAATGTCAAACATAAATCAGTTAACTAATTCTACGTATATATGTGTGGATGACTAAATTAAGAATTTAAAAAATTATATTTTTTTATTGACCAATGTAACCCTAAATGTTTCCCGTACATCGCACGGGCAGGTATACTAGTTCGACTGAATTACGAGACAAGAAACTTCAATGAAGATTAAACTAGTTTACCCTTTGCTAACTAACAAAGTTGCAAAAATTAATACAACTGAAATCGGTTTATTTTAAGCATTTCCGAATCCATAACACTATAAGCACCATGTCCCTTACAAAGAAAACGAGCTGGGCTACGAAGAACAAAAAAAGAAAAGCCTTTGGCCATGGTCAAACTTCTACGACTACCAACAATACTATCCTCTTCATCAATACTCATCTCAGCCAACACTTTATAGAACAAATCGACATTGCAAGGAAGCCAAATAGGACCCTCACTTTGGAACCCATATTCCATTTCTGCTTCATCTAACAGCGTCTTAAATAGTGGATGGTTAACAAACTTGGTCTTCACAATAAACCTTTGTTTCTGGGGTCCAACATATACTGAAAAACAACCATTAGGGACTATTATTTCACCCTTCTCATTGCCACTTCTTGCTCCAAATGATCGCCACGCTTTCAGAATCACATTTATCTTACATTTTCCCTTTACAACGCCCATTATTAAATGTATGCCACGTCCTGCAATTATACATATACTAATATCATTAGGACACGTAGAAAATGTAGTTATTCTATGAGAAAAACTATAGCTTTAATGGTCGTTCAGTGTTAGCTATAGGGAGCGCCCGTATTAAAGACGCTACTAATGGGTGCGATATTTTTTAAGATTTCTGTTGTAGCACATCCATGCATGCATGCATACCTGAAGATTTGGATCGACTGGGCTAAGCCTGCATTGAATATATGGAAGAGAGATGAGATAGGGCATCCAATGAGGTGCTTCTCATGAAGTGATGAAGAGAAAGAGTGTAATGAGTTATTTATATATGGGGGTACATTACATATTATCTCTGGTCTTCGTCGTCTATGTATGATTGTAGGGACAGTAGTGCGTCGACTTCCACATACATGTAGTCGTTCTATTTGTCAATGCCGCATATTTTGAAGAGAGGGAATTTTGGTTTTACCAAGTCAATGAATGAGTTTGGCTTTTTGCATGTAATTCCCAAACATGTAATTTCCAAACAGCTGCACAGAATGTTGACCACAAACTTTGTGTACTACTATTTTATCACTAATTAATGGTAGTAATTTTTATATCGGCAATGCTAAATGGTAAGACAAGAAGAATGACACGGAAACAACTAAGGGGCCACATGGTTTTAGGTTCGGATTTTCTAATCTATTTCTTTAATCGTCGTTTGAGTGCTGTGTTTTTGTTGTTTGTCATCTTCGTGCACATTGTTTGATTTCCCGTCTTGTTGTAGTGTTCGTTTGGTTCAGATCGACAGATCAACTTCAATCAATTTCAGATTCAACCAATGAATAATGACCTTGAAGTTACAGATACGGAAGCATAGGTACTCTGGTGACTTCTATTTTGTCAAATTTGTAAGCATTTCGCCGTTTTACTTTATTAACTTGGGTATTGTGAGTTTGTTCGCAGATTTATCTTTTGTGTTTTTAGCAATTTTGAGTTTGTATAATCATCAATATAATCTCTCAATTTGAATGAATTAATATAATTTTTTAGTAAAACAAATTATTTAAGTAAGAACACTTGTTTATTATAAGAAATGAACATAATTTTAATCATTAGATTAAATTCAATTGTTTAGATTAAGTCATTATAATTTAAATCTACTCAATCTTTTTAAAATCTCAAGTAATTTATTAACAATTAAACAATTTTTACATGAAATTTCATTACTAAAGACTTAATATAAGTCGTTAATTCTACTAAATAAAAATTAAATGTTCATTTCACATAATAACCAACGGTAATTTCAGACTTTTAGACTTTTAGTTATCACTCGAGTCTCTCTCTATATGTTTATATTTCGTAAAGATTGATAAAATTGTAGAGATTGAAGATGAGAGTAACCGGAACCTTCCTAAGTATGAACTACATGACTTAAAAGATTCGTGAAGCAGCAAATCGTAGTTCAAAGTCAATGCATATAATGATGATTCTTGAGCAAGAAAAGAGCACTTCCTTATTGATAACTATAAATTTCAAGGCTTCTACACTAGTTTGTTTTGTTCTGGGTTCCGGGTTTAACAATACCTGTTACCCAAATCTATCAACAGTTTTCGATTTGATCAGAAATCAGAATCTAACCACAACAAAAAAGCGAAAATAGTAGGGTTTTTAAACTAAGTAGTGGGGGGTTTTTGACCCTTGCAATTTAATTTGAGGTCGGTTTAAAAATTGCTGAAGTTAAAGGTGCCGCAGTTCGCCTTGGGTATGGAGCAGCTTTAAATCGAAGACCAATGCAAAAAATAACTTAATGTCTTTGCGCTAGTTTCATTGTGCAACTAATGCACAACCAGAATTTATAGAGAATAATTTTGGTATACTCTATCACTGTCATTATAGTAATGGAGTATAAATGGACAATGAAAATTAAAAATGTAGGCAAGTAAACTAATGTGGAAAATGTTTTCATTTCGTTGACCAATTGGCTTATATAAAGAGAAAATAATGATTTAAGACAATGTACAAAATCTAATATAATAGTTAGTGATAAAAAATATTACTTATATTTATTTAAGTAGGCGGACCTGATGACACTACGGCTCTGTTTGTTAAAAAGTAGCGCATAGCGGATAAGCTAGCGGATAGCGGATAAACTAGCTTATAGCAGATGAGGTAGGAGATTGAATTTAAAGTGTTTGGTAAAATTAGCGGTCGAAGTAGATTATAAAAATAAAATTACGTAAATAGACATTTGTAATTAATGCTTACAAATGAGGGAGAAATTCATTTAATGGAGGATAAGTGAGGATAATTAAAGTAATGAGGATAAAGTTGGGAGAAAAAATGAAACGCTATAAGCTATAAGCTCAAACGCTACTTCAAGTAGCGTTTCAAAAAATGCTAAAAGCTAGTTGTGCCAAATACTTACAAGTTACAACTAGTGGATCCGCTATAAGCTAACGGATGAGTATTGCCAAACAGAGCCTACGCCAAAAAAGACCTATGACAGCGCATAAAAGCATTTTATATTCTAGTTTTATTATAGGTTTGAACAACACTTTTGTACCACCCAAGCACTGTTATATGGAACCTTTGACAATGATTTTTTATTTATTTTCAAATGCCATTAAACATCAAATTGGCCTATTGATAACCCGATCATAACAAGGCCTATATTTGAAAGGTCATGAGCTCAAGCATACACTAGTTATTTTTAATTAAAGTAAATGTAATTATCTCTACAAATGTTTAAAAGTGTAAAGGTTTTATCAATCTTGAACCGATTGTAGGTACGAGAATAAGGATTATTGTTATTGTCATACCCAATATAGTTGACTGAAATAGGGTTTGCGGGGCATTCTTCATACAAATGGCCTCCTCCACAGTACACACAACTAGCAGAACCCACTGGTACTTGTTCAATTGCTGCCACTTTAGTTTCTGGCACCGATTCAATTGCTGCAGCAGGTGTTGCACTCATATTTTTGATCATGTTGGACAAGGATGCAACCTGAGCAGATAAAGCAGTAACCTCACTCACTTCATGCATACCAGCAACTTTCTTTTGAGCACTAACCCTGGCTGTTGGCCATTGATAACTGTTTGCAGCAATAGTTTCAATAAGATCATAAGCATCTTGGTAAGAGCCATTCAGCAAGACTCCACCAGAAGAAGCATCAAGCATCAGTCTAGTTTGAGGTTCCAACCCATTGTAAAAAGTTTCCATTTGAACAACCACAGGCAACCCATTATGTGGACATTTTCTTAACAATTCTTTGAATCTTTCCCATGCTTCAAACAATGTTTCAAATTCAGTTTGTCTAAAAGATGTAATTTCAGTTCTCATCCTGGCATTCTTGATAGGTGGAAAATATTTTGTCATAAATTTTTCAGCCATCTCATTCCAAGTAGTGATAGAGTTAGGTTCCAAGGAATTTAACCAAACCTTAGCTCTATCCTTCAAGGAATAAGGAAAAAGTTTAAGTTTAAAAGCATCATCACTTACACCAGGGAGAATGAAATTACTACAAACTTCTACAAATTGTTTTAAATGCAAATGTGGGTCCTCAGTAGGTCCTCCACCAAATTGCCCTATTGTTTGAAGCATTTGGAACATCATTGGCTTGAATTCAAAATGATTTGTGGCAAGTTCAGGCCTCACTATGCTAGTTTGCATAGTGTGAGGGTCAAAAATTGCATAATCCCTCATAGGTCTGTCCCTGTCATTAGCCATGCCAATGACTGTTTCATTCAAAACTTGTCTCACATGTTCAGGTTGCTCAGTGGCAACTATAGTATGTCTGTCAGAACCATGGTTGCTAGGAGGTGGTGTGTTTCCATGATTAGAAGGTGGTGGTGTAGCCATATTGACAGCTCTTCCCAAAGAAATCAGACCAGAATGGTCGTGTCCCCTTCTCAAAGCTCTAAACAGTCTTTCTATCTCAGGATGAAGTTGATATTCTGGTGATCTGCGTCTGTACATATGCTGCAGCAACAGTTGCTGCAGCAATTAACTTACTGAAACAACCAAAAACAGAGCACCAGAATTAGCAACAAAAGAAATCACTAAATTGCCAATTAATTAAACAGTGTTTAATCAATTTAATCCCCGGCAACGGCGCCAAAAACTTGTTGCTTGAAAACGTGAACGTTCTTTTGTGCAAGTGTACACAATCGTAACAAGTAATATAATGAAAGTAGAGATCGTTCCCACGAGGATTAATTTGCCAAACAAGAGTTTAATCAAAGTAACAATTAGTGATTTTAGTAACAAAAGTAAATGACACACAATTGGTTGGGTAACAAGTAACAAACAACTAAAAAGGTATTAGGGTAGTGGAAATCAGATTTGGGACAAGTTGAGATGCAATATTTCAATAAATCCATTAAAATGCTCAAAATGCTATGTTAAGTGCTGCAGCACTAGGTGCTGCCGCAATTGCGCATTATGTCTAATGCTTAACACTAGGCTTTAGTCACCCCAAATTATGTCTAATTCGGAAGAGATTATTTCCCTAGGCTACTGGAGAACAAGCAGCATTACACCTAAGTGTTTTACCTCATGGCTTATGCCTCTCCTATGTCTAGGACTCAAGCAAGGAACAACTATATGTCTATAGTGCAACATACCATGTTATCTTGTGAGATATATATACAAACCATGCCTGTGAATGTATATCTACTTAGATTAGACGGCCAATCCTAATCTAAGATGGAAATAGTAAAAACACACAAGATAAAGTGCTCAACACAATAACACAAGCATTAAGAACAAATTAACTTCATTAAATTCATAATAGCATCCCAACTACAGAGGTTTAGCTCATATTGAGCTTACACAACATTACAACTAAACTAAACATCAAGGGAAGTAGGAATTTCATACTAAAACCCGAGAAGAGAAGTTCAGCTACAAGTCTTGCTACTGAGACAGCTTCAATGGTGATCCACCAAGCAATTCCAGCTCTCAAAATGTAGCTCCTTCGAAGTTGAAGTAGATCTAACGTTGCTGCAGCAATCAATATCCCAGCAATTGATTCTAAGTAACAATGGAGGCACAAAAACTTGAGGCTATGTCTATACCTCAGGAATTCGGCTTAACCTAATTCTGGGGGTGAGTGCCTTTATATAGGGAAGGCCTTGGGATGAGAGAAACCCTAAATGGTGGAGGCACATTTTGTCCTTTTCAAGGCACAATGTCCTTTTTGCCCAAAACCCTAGGTCATTCATGCATCACCAATGATTGGCACGCACACCCACGCATGACACACGCTGACAGCTGTCCTTGCCTTGATATCCGTGTTTCTTGCTACATTCTCTCTCATGTTGCGTAAAATGGCAATGCTGTCACAACAGGTGCTGCAGCAATTAAACACACATATTAAACCACAATTGGGCACCAAAGTGCCCATTAATAACATAATTCAGCTTGCACCTTTAATTATTCTAAACTAACCTATTTACAACATTAATCACTAAATTGCTTGAGAATTAACAATTATTTAAGCTTGAAATAAGAGGTAATAACAATCATATTTGATTGTTATCAGTACTCATAGTGTTGCTTCATATTCCTAACTTAACTAGGAAAGTGGGTTCTACTAGATCCAGCAGTAGTCACGTTTTGTAACATCTATTTTGTAACTCTTTAGTGTATAAATGTATCTTTCCTTTATGTCTCATTTATATCCTTGAATCTTCCGTTGTTACAAAGCTTGCATTTCATCTTATGGTTCCGTAAACTATATATTTGGACCTTCGCATTAGTATCATTCAACTAGGAAAATGGGTTCTGTTAATCTGTTGACCTAAAACCACATTTGCTAAAGTAATTATTAGTTGTATTCACATCTTTACACAATTGGTGTCCGAGCCCAGCAACAGTAAAATCCACGAGGCTCCCTAATATTCGTACAATTCTATGCGCTATCCCATTGAGTACTTGCAAGTATCTCTGCTACAAAGTGTTAATTGCTACACCATAGTACCCGTCTTCTATTATGCTCTGCATATGTCCTATCACTATCAAAAAGTTAAAGCAGTACTAAAGTTACTCACATGGTGTAGGAATTAAAATAAAAAGGCAAGGTACAAGAAAGCCAGTCCATTTTTTTGACCAAGTTCGATATATGACACTATAAAAAGACTACCACGCCTCTCACCAAACACACAGAAACCCACACACACACACACTAATACTTCACCAAATTTCCATAACAATGAACCCGTTTGCCCCCACCCCATCATCAGACTATGTTCACGACACTAAAATCAAGTTTGAGCCCTTTTATGTTTGTTATCACAAGGACCAGGTTTGTTTATTGACTTCATGCATTCCTTATTTTTACTAAAATGTTTGGGGCAGTATCATAAGTTTAGACTAATCGTTCATACTTTTCATCTATATAGGAAGTTGGGAAGCTACCTAAATTGTTCAATGATCAACATATCCATGAGATTGCAGACAAAGTTTTTGTAGCTGACCCCGCAGGTAACATGTTCCAGTTAGTTGTTGAGAAGCGATACTCTGAAGCATACTTCACACAAGGGTGGTCTCAAATAGGAAAGTTTTATCATTTGCAGTTAGGAGGTTGGGTTAGGTTGGTTTTTGTTGCCCATGACATGTTTTTAATGCAATTAAGGAACAGGTTAGATCAACCCGTTACATACCCTTTACCAGCAACAATCCACCGACTTGATCACGTTCCTGTAACTCTCGATTATCCCAGACAAGAGCCAGCCCCAAGTCACTTTTCTGCCATATGCAAGAAACCAGATTTGTTTCATTGCTTGGAAAAGACCCTCACTCACAGGGATGTAACCTCAGGATTTCTGGTAATAGTTTGTGAAATAATGTTGACTTCCCTACTAATATCCCTTTAATTTATTCATTCTACAATATTAGATACATAATTGACATGTTATTCTACCATTGCAGCATATACCACACCATTTTTGCGAAGTAGCATTTCGTGAATCTGGCATTAAAATCCTGATTTTTGATGAATATGGTAAGAATGCTACCTGCATTGTTGATTTTGACAAGGCAACACCTGATTATTGCGGCCTCATTCAAGGTTGGAATACTTTCTGTTTGGATAGAGCTTTCTTCGAAGGATTACGTGTTCAGTTAGCAATCCCATGTTCAAACCCTACTATCATGAGTGTCATTGTTTCTCATTTGTACCTCTGACTTATTATCCAGATCAAGAAGAAGAATGTAGACATGATTGGCCACAAGATACCCTGCTTATTTTAGTTCAACTCTCTAATGTTTCCCATTTACTTTGTTATCTTTCATGAAAACTGGTGTTCATTTCATGTAATCGCACATTAGTTATTGTGACTTCAGGTTAATCCCAACACCTTTTAATTATCATTAATATGCTGTTTTATATAATTTCCAATGGAAAACCATTTTTCCATTTATAGAGACATGATAAACTTATTTTGGTTTCAAACTAATCTCTTCATACGTTGGCGAGCTACAGTAGATATGTATTTATGAGTTGTCTCTATGATACGTACTATGGTAAATAATTAGAACTAAATAGCCTCTGAAATCTGGCTTTCCAATATAGTTTACCCTGTTAAAGTAAGTGAACTACACCCCATATATAATTGATTAGCGAAAACAACTTACATCCCAATGTAATAGAGATATCGTAACATGTTTGATGAGTTATAAGTACCTATATGGTAATTGGTAAACATTTGACCCCAAACCAGTTTAATTGAACTCCAACATGTTAAAGAAATTAACATTTGTTGCTGTCATATATTAAAAAATGGTCACTCACCTAATGGTTTTGCCCGTTGTCAATCCAAACTTATCTTAAACCAACACTATCTAAATGCACTTGATTTCACTTAAACTGATGGTATTGATCCTTAAGCCAGTATCATTCTGTAACAGTTCAGCTGCTTCATTCATTGTTATTTGTTAATAGAACCAATGATATAAAACGAGAGAAATTATACTTACTTCCTGTTTAGTAATTCATGTCACATATTAACAACATTAATACTATATATTGAAGGGTATTTGTTTGTGAAACTAGGTATTCAAACAGAATATGTTTTTACAAACCATCATTTGTGGTTTGGTTCATTTCTGTCATGTTGATCACTTTTGATTTGGTAAAGTCTTTATTGGTACTCTATCTGGTATCACACAGGTTATTTTGTGGTTAAAGATCCTTCACAAAACTAAGACTTATCATCATACAGGTTAATACTAGAAATATCTTCAATACTTGATTTTACATGTCCCTGCATTTAGAGTACACATATCACAATCAAACAATGCATCCAATAACAGTTACCAAGAAAAGCATGGTACTACTCTAAAGAAGCCATGATAATGATTTTCCTTTACAGTACCTTATACCACATAAAACCACCTTTCAAAACTGCCTTAGGTTACAACTCTCTTTCCTTGCTTCTTTATGTACTACCTCTGCCTGCAACAAGTTTATGATATTCGATGTATCCTTTAAAAATAAACCTCCCTTTATTGTGACCCCATGTACTTTCTCTGATAAGATGTCCTTTACCTTCACTAATTTCCCCCAAGTTGTCATCATTATATGTTTTAGGACAAACTAACAACAGTACAGTAGCAATATTTCATTACCCTTCTTATCAAAAGCCACATTCTTCCCCAAAAATACATTGTCCCAATGTTACAGCTACCATTGTAACTGCTATGATCGTATCTTTTTAGTAAATACGTGAAGAACACATGTTGGAAGGATACCTTTCTATTGAAAGACACTTCGGTCTCTATTCAAAACAGGACAAAATAAGTAACCAGCTTTTGGGACCAACTGGCTAATTAAGTTTAGAGTCAATGTCCACGTTGTTGAATTATCATTTATCAGTATGAGAACTTTTGGTGAATGGAGCTTCATAACTGAACACCCTCATTTGAAGGGGGCAAAATTTTCATGCATATAGACCTTTTCATACTTTAACTCAAATAGTGACTAAACCATACGTTAGGAAATTTTGGTCACATAAACTTCAGTAGTTATATTCCGACGTGGACATTTAATCATTTACTTAATTAATTCGGGACAATCCTTAGGCAACTAGAACTTTGAATGAAGCTTCATTCCCAATTGGTGCATGTAATTATCCTACCCAATGACACTGTGATCAAAGTGGAAATCAGTCAGACTATTAATAAACCTGTTACCACCTCACACTATCTATAAGATATCGACATTGGAAACATTATTAGTCCTACAATCTTCAAGAAGTAATTAATCTGACATATATACGTTGAACGTAATGATCAACAAGATACTTTGGAAAATGGGGTCTCATTGAAACTAACTGAATTGCCAGAACAATATGGAAAAGTGATATCCTTTCTATCAGTTAACACCTCTCAGCACCCAATATACATTGCAAGAATACATTTATACCCACCTTGACTATATTGTTCTGTGGTTAATATTTTTTTTAACTATATCATCGAACAGGCACAAAGGATTGTTGAACAATGTCATGACAGTATTCCCAATGACAGTACGCATCATCTAACTCTTAAATGACATGCATATGTTTCATTGGATCAATGAAGCAATGCTTCATTAGCAATTGAGTGGAGAAATTGAATATCCATCATTGACAATATTTAAATCAGTTCATGACATTACTAATATGCTGAACCACTCCCTCTTATGGCATTAGGAAGATGTTGTACCAGAGTTTAAAAGGTATTTATAATTATATGAAACTACATTTTTGATAAAGCTGATGCACTCATCGTATTTAAGAACCGAACGAGTCATAATTAATTAGTAAGATTGAATATATGAGGAAAATTATATCAGATGCATTTATTTCCAGTAGTAGACTACTTGAGCAAACTTATAAGCCAAGTAAAATGGTATATTATTTACTTCATTAACCATTGTCCAAACCAATTGAATAACTTCCCTAACTCTAAGTAACCATGCATTACCTAACATCGTTAAGTAGCCATGCATTTTCATCATGACAATATGCATCAAGATATGTGGCTGACTACATAGCACCAAATCCCATGAGAGCTACCCAGAAGGTCAGATCTAAACCTGCTTTGTACCCACTACATTTGCACACACCTATACATGATAGCCTGTTAGAGATCTTTCTAAATATTTCTGGAGCAAAGTCGAAGCTCCCTTTTCCACCACCAAAAGCTTCCTCATCTGTATATCCCTCTTCTCAACCATATGTAGCCCATAAACCAAGTAGCAAGTACCATTAATTAGATTTGTAGCAGCACCTTTTGATCACATCTTACACCTTACCTTGTGTTTACTCCCCCACATGTCATAGTCATCCAATGTCAAATAGATGAAGCTTGCCATCAAACTTATTCCAGGGTTAACAGTTGATCATCATTATTTAATACTTCAATGTGACTGTTCACAATGGTTGAGGAATAAACATCAGTTTCAAGAAACGTAATGGGGATAGTGGATTCAGGGACAGTAGACATAGTTAACCTCAATTAAGTAATTTGTAACTAATTTGAAATGAATATTCTCATTGGTTGAATTATCTATCTTTTACTAGATCCATGTTTTAATTTATGGGATGGGATACAATGCCATTTATAGAGATTTTTGATAAAGCTGATGCACTAATCGTATTTAAGAACCGAACGACTCATAATTAATTAGTACCATTGAATATATGAGAAAAATTATATCAGATGCATTTATTTCCAGTAGTAGAATACTTGAGCCAACTTATAATCCAAATTCTGGTATATTATTTACTTCATTAACCATTGTCCAAACCAATTGAATAAGTTCCCTAACTCTAAGTAACCATGCATTAGCTAACATCGTTAAGTAGCCATGCATTTTCATCATGACAATATGCATCAAAATATGTGGCTGACTACATAGCACCAAATCCCATGAGAGCTACCCAGAAGGTCAGATCTAAACCTGCTTTGTACCCACTACATTTGCACACACCTATACATGATAGCCTGTTAGAGATCTTTCTAAATATTTCTGGAGCAAAGTCGAAGCTCCCTTTTCCACCACCAAAAGCTTCCTCATCTGTATATCCCTCTTCTCAACCATATGTAGCCCATAAACCAAGTAGCAAGTACCATTAATTAGATTTGTAGCAGCACCTTTTGATCACATCTTACACCTTACCTTGTGTTTACTCCCCCACATGTCATAGTCATCCAATGTCAAATAGATGAAGCTTGCCATCAAACTTATTCCAGGGTTAACAGTTCATCATCATTATTTAATACTTCAATGTGACTGTTCACAATGTTTGAGGAATAAACATCAGTTTCAAGAAACGTAATGGGGATAGTGGATTCAGGGACAGTAGACATAGTTAACCTCAATTAAGTAATTTGTAACTAATTTGAAATTAATATTCTCATTGGTTGAATTATCTATCTTTTACTAGATCCATGTTTTAATTTATGGGATGGGATACAATGCCATTTATATATATATATTAGTATCAATTTAGTAACATTTATTATCAATGTCTAATTTATATAAATTAGAAGGAATTAATACTATCTTTTGCTAATATCTACTTTGTTACTAGGGCAAATACCCGTGCATTCTACAAAAGGAAAAAAATGGTTAGTAACATCTATTTTGTTAATGGTATTGAACCTAATATGGAACCATTACAATAAAATCATTTTCTCAATGTATACATCATTTTTGGACATTCTTACCAAATTGATGCAACCATTAGAATGAAATTTTGTTTGTGTTTATTTCAGGCACTCCTCTTCCCCAAACTCTATATAAATGCATACTTCTTCTTCCTTACCACATCACCTTCTACTTTCACAAAACAACCACTAACAGTTCTATTCTTACACTTGAAATAAGTGAGCATAAGTTCTATTGTTGTTCATTGAGCTTCTTTAACTATAGTTATGCTGAATCATGTACAAAATAGTCAATATCATGGACTTCTTTACGTTGCCTGATTTTATTTAAATCAACTGCTCTATAAAGTAGTTTATCAGTATGAAATTCCCCTATTTCCTGTATTCGAAAATTATATCTTTTGTCTTCTACATTTTACAGCATGGCCTCTCAAATCACTCCTATAGACAAAGTTGTGGCTGGTAGGGTTGACTGGAAGCTTAAGGTTAGAGTTACTAACCTGTGGACGATGCTGAACAAGAATAATGCTCAGGAGAGCATTCAGATAGAGATGCTCTTCCTTGATGATAAGGTCAACATTAAATTTGTTATATTTCACTCTATTTGTTTAAATTTCTTCCTCATACTAATGGTTATCATTTCCAAACACAGCGTGGACGGATACTCGCGTCTGTTCCCAAGGCATGGGTGTCTAAGTTTGCTTCTGTTTTGCAAGAAGGTTCAACATACTTCATTGAGGGTGTATGCGTTGGTCAGAATGACCTTAAGTTTCGTAGGACTAATCACAAGTATAAGATTAGCTTTATTGGGACTACTATAGTCACTCAGATCAATGCTCCTGAAATACCCTTCAATTCTTTTCATTTTTCGGACTATACAACCATCTTGCAAGAAGGACGTACAGATTTGTATTTTGGTTAGTAGGACTAATTTGCTTTTATTTTTAATCTTCTTTTATGCACCAACATTTACTAAACTTCAAACCTGTTATACCAGATGTGATTGGGCATGTTGTCAAGAAAGACACCATCAAGGAAAAGGAGCATAATGGGAGGAAGAGCCTCCTTCTTGATATTGTTTTACAAGACTTACAGTAAGATACCATCACTCCTTTTTGAATTAACTGAGGTTATTTGTACCATTACTAACATATAAATTTTTTCTTTGAATAGTATCAAATTTGTTCTTTTAAGAGAACTACAATTATTTAACCAACTGATGAAGAACTGTTTCATATTCAGGAACAACATGATCAAGTCTACCCTCTGGGATGGCTTTGCACAAAAAATGCATGCTTACCTTAATTCAAAAGACCCACCCACGCCCGTTGTTGTCATCATCCAACAATGTCGTTTAAACAAATTCCTTGGTAATATCCAATATATTCGTTTCATTGGTTTATCACTCAAGTTTAAAATAACAACAACAACTGTTGCTAAACACTTATTCTTCTATATATATATATATATATATATATATATATATATATAATTCACAGGCCAAATGGGATTTTCCACTGCCTTCTTTGGGTCAAAAGTTTACATTAATGACAATCTCCCAGAAATAACTGAGTACACAAAAAGGTATGCTCTTCTATTATAGAGAATCATTGATAACTTAGTGTTGTAGACCTTTTACAATAAACTATAAATGACTCTTGATTTCCCCATGCAGACTTAGCTTGCTAGATGGAGCATCTGGTTCAAGTCAACCTGTCTCCATGATTGTGGGAAGCAGCTCTTTATCATTATGTGATGATTTACTTCAAACCCGGAGGATGACCATCTCTGATTTAATTAATGCTACTCAGGAAGGCATGGGATCCGTTTTGGTCAGTGTTATTGAGATAAAATTGGATCAAGGCTGGGCTTATAATTCTTGTGACAAGTGCCTCAAGTTTGTCAAATTCATTGATAACAAATTTAAGTGTGAGAAATGCAAAATGGACGTCACTGCCTCTCCTAGGTATCAGGATAACTCTCATAAAATGTTTAAATATATATACCATTTACATACCAAATATATTTGAACAATTCATTTGACAATACTCCATAAATGAATCAGGTACAAACTTCATCTGCAAGTAATAGATGATACTGGCTCAACAACATTCACACTCTTCAATACTTTGGTCGAGACCTATGTAGGCAGATCTGCTGAAGATTTAATAAGGGCCTATGAACATGTAATCAAAACTCTTACATACCTACTATAATGTCAACAGCATATATTATTATCTCATTAACTTGAATTTGTTGTTAACCAAACAGCGACCCAATGGTGACAATCCTATTGAGTTTCACTCCCTTATTGGAAAGCAGTTTTTGTTCAAAGTCCAAGTTGGTGAGCTTAACATAAGGCTTGGATGGCACACATATACTGTTAAAAAGTTCACATCAGAAGTTTCAATCATCCACAAATTTGCTCAACTCTATAACTTTAGTGTAATTTATTTTCAAACCCCTTCAAAATTTCAATTTCTTCTTAAAATGACATGTATATTAAAGTTATATATGCAGTCTTTTAACCAGGATGCTGAAGAGGAATTCCATGATGCTGCGTGTGAATTGGAAGATATCTGCCCTGTTGTAATATATACTCCTTTAACCTCTGATTGACATTATATTTAATATTTTTTAATCATTTAATTATCCCACCCATGTATGTAGATTAACTATCTTTTAAACATGTTTCTTTATAGCTTGCTCTACCTGCTGCCAAAGATGTTGAATCAGCTATGAATTCCCTTGATTGCCAGATTGAATCCCAACTAGAGGAAGACTCTGGTGTCTCAAATTTGTCACAGACTCCTTCCCAAACAAAGCCTCATGGCAAAGGTGTTCTCATCTCTGATGACTATGTTGGTCAACAACTTGACACATTCTTCACCTCATTACAAGAAACACCTCCTAGCAAAAACATTATGAAGAGGCCTATACCTGAGTTGGATGCGATTGACTTTTGTAGTCTTGATTTCTCACCAGAGTCTGCTACCAAAATGCCAAAGAACATGCCTGACCAGAACATCAACAAATGATCCTACTGTGAACCATGACTATCCTATGTATAATTATGTTTACTTTCATGCAAGTTTCTAGAACTTCCAAGCCATTGTAATAGTGGCATTGAGGACCTTGGCTTCATTTTGTCTGTTCATTTCGCTTTGTATTGTTTGGGTTTCCTTCCCATTATGTTTCTATTTACGTTTTTTGCTTACTTTTTTTTCAACTAAATGGTATTAAGCCAGCTACCCCTATGTACTTGAATGAGGGTCTTTAAATCCCTTTTGTTAATGCAATATTCGTAGTATCTATTTACATGACTCTGTTACATAAAATAAACAACTTCTTCAAACATGTCATTGAAATCCATTGACCCTTATGTTAATGCAATATTATTAATCCCTTATGTTCATGTAATATTATTACTATCTTTCTAAATCAATCTGTTACATGAAGTCATAAAGTTGATAAAAAAGGTCTACATTTCCCTTTCCAGATCCTGCATTGGGTTTCAAATTAGTAATTGTATTCATTAATGTACATATTGACTATGACTAACTTGGAATCCATAATAATTAACCACACAGTTATTGGGTCCACTCAAGATACAAATTGTCAGTATTCTATTTTAATTCCCAACTATCGTACCATTGCACATGCTTCCCAATCTCCTGAAACACTTTCCCACTGTCTCCTAAAGTGATTTCTTGCAGGCCAAGTGGACATTTCTTTCACCATAGTTAAGCCTTAGTCAGCACATGTTTACCACCTCCATACAAAAGTTCCCATGAGTCTCACACTAGCCGAACAATAAATTTTGAAATGAAGAAACCTGGTAGAGGTAATACATCAAAACCTTTGAAACAGTCCCCAATTGTTTCCTCCAGTTCTATACCATCTCATGAATCAAAGTTAAATCAGCTCCAAAATGATCCATTAAATCTCCCAGCAATAGAAGGTTATTTGTTGCAGCTCTATATATATATATATATATATATATATATATATATATATATATATATATATATATATATAGTTTCTTTCTTTAGTTCGATTTTATAACTATAGTGATTAAACATCACCACAACCTGATTAACTATGTTCTAATGTTTTTTTCCTTTTGTAGAATCATTGGTACAGGGTAATTCATCACAACTAACAACAACTCCAATATCAACGGCAAATACTCTTATCAAAAGATCTTATCCATTTGCAACGGAGACAACCCCAACATCATGTGTCACTGATGGTAAGTCAAGTTGGTGCATTATTATTTCGATATATGTCAATTTAAGTTCAAGATCCTGACCTCTATTCCTATTTCGAATGTAATAGCGAATCTGTCAAGAACGCGACGTCGACTACAACAAAATGCTAAGAAAAACGGTTGTCCAAACCAAAATGCATCCCCTTTGGAAGATATTACAAATGGCAAGCTTTTTTTATACTTCTAGACTTTTTGGTGACAACACATCAATGTTCTAACCTTATAATGTATATTCATTTATTTTTTCAAAATAGTTTCCATTCCTCCATCACCCATAAGACCATTCCCTGGCCTAAATGCAAGCTCAATCTATATTCCTGCTACACAGGAGAATGTCCCCCTAACTGGTTTGTTTACTACCTCACCCTTTTAATAGTTTATGAAAGACTTTTAATCAATTTTGGTATCCTGCTATAAGTTTGTTATCCATGTTACATATTCAGGCACATCTATTGTTGCAGGTATTTCATATGAGGGTAGAAGAGTACCAAACGTAGCACAAAATGTTTCTCCCTATATACAAACATCCTATCATTTGCCAGGACCAAATAACCCCATATCTTTTTTCAATGATGGTAAGTAATAAATATATCTCTGTAGTTGCTATATATTATCACAACTTCGTATGAATAATTTTTTCACTGAATCGAAAATCCACAGAGAATCTATCTAGAACTCGGTGTCGCCTAAAACAACCTGCTGCCAAGAACCATTGCCCACAGCTAAGAACATCTCATTCTTTAAGTGTGCCTCCCGGTAAACATCATTTAACTCAAAAACATTCACATACATTGTCTATTCACACTTGCACTCCACTACAGGCGTGCCTAGATGATACTTAAACATTTCTCATCTAACACAAAGTCATTCACAGTTTTAGTTATGTTTGAAAGCAGTACTAAAATTATTTTTCTTTCACAGACCAACCTCCAAATACTAAAATTATTTTTCTTTCACAGGCCAACCTCCAAATACCACTGAACCAGATGTTATTGAAGATCAGGAGAATAGTTCCCCCAATATAGGTATATATGTTTTGAATATATACTGTCAAATTTGTTATATGGAGAAACTTGGAAATTATTACATAACACTTCCTTCACGTTATAATAAAAATGTTTGGCCTACAGATATTACCTGCAGAATGAATACATTATCAGTATCAATATATTATTTGTATAAATATACTTTCCAAAGATATGTTACATCTCATTTATATTATTTCTATTGAATGACTTAACATAATCCTGCAATGTCACATGCTTTTCTAAATCAGCATCAAAGGAAGAATATTGGGACAATGGCTTGCCTACCAACATTTGTCAATACTGTGACGCCATTTTATGGTTTGATGAGAGGAAACAAAAACTTTACCAAGCCAAGAATCCAAAGTTTAACTTATGTTGTTCTGGTGGTCGTGTTATTCTACCGCATTATAATGACCCACCTCAACCTATCAAAGATTTATTTCTCAATCATGATCGTGGAAGCAAATTTTTCCAACAAAATATCCGGTCTTTCAACAACATGTTTTCATTTACATCACTGGGGGGCAAAATCCAAAGGGAAATCAATGTTGGGAGTGCACCACCAATTTTTGTCATGAATGGTGAAAATTACCATCAAATTGGTAGTTTAATGCCACTACCAGGAGATCATCCAAAGTTTGCTCAGTTATACATATATGATACTGAAAATGAGATTACCAATAGGATGTCTGTTGTAAGGTATTGACATCGTAACTTGCTTTTATACCATCTATAACTACATATATGGGGAGCGATTTGTACATCCATATATATATATATATATATATATATATATATATATATATATGTTGAATATAATCTAATCTCTATATACTAATACCATACAGGATGGTTGATGATAACTCGAAACTACAATCATCCATTGTCACAATAATTCGTGATACTCTTGATCTTTGTAACCCCTATGTTCAGAATTATCGATTTGTTCGTGAGCGAATTGTTTTTGGTCCGCCGCAAAATGTCAAATTGCGTATCATTGGTAAAAGAGGCCGGGATCCACGAAGGTACAATCTACCCACTGCTTCTGAAGTAGCAGCTCTTATTGTAGGTGATTTTGATTCAGCACATTTTGATAGAGATGTTATTGTTGAAACTCAATCTGGTTTCTTGAAACGGATTTCCACTTTGAGTTCGGCATATCTACCATTGCAATACCCTTTGTTTTTTCCTAGAGGAGAGGATGGTTGGTGGGAGAATATTGAATACAACGAAGCATCAACTGCCCCTTCCATACAGCGTGAAAAGGTCACCTTACGTGAATGGTTTGCATACCGCATTCAACAAAGGCAAACTGAATGTTCAATTATGTTATATGGGAAGCGTTTGTTTCAACAATTTCTGGTAGATGGTTATACCATGATTGAATCTCAGCGGCTGAAATGGGTTAGAGGTCACCAAAAAGAAATTAGGGCCGAAATGTATAAAGGTCTCTCAGATGCACTTTTAAGAGGTGATCTGAATCCCTCATTGGTCGGGAAGAGAATTGTTTTGCCTTCTAGCTTTACAGGTGGTGCACGTTATATGCAACAAAATTATCAAGATGCAATGGCTATATGTCGTTGGGCTGGTTACCCAGACCTTTTTATAACTTTCACATGCAACCCCAAGTGGCCTGAATTAACCACATATTTGGCAACACTTAACCTCAACTCTGAAGATAGGCCTGATTTAGTTTCACGGTTGTTCAAAATTAAGTTGGATCATCTAATCCGTGAGATTAAGCAAGGCAAATTATTTGGGAAGACCAAAGCAGGTAGTTTCCATTTTATTTTAGTTTTAATCATTTATATATCTTTTTTTAAACTATAAAATTGTTTGATTAATTATTCCTCCCTTGACATACACAGTTATATACACTATAGAATTTCAGAAAAGAGGATTACCCCATGCTCACATTTTGGTTTTTTTACAACCAAGTAGCAGAATTGTTGTACCTGCTGATATTGATCGAATTATTTCTGCCGAAATTCCTAATCCAATTACTGATCCTGAGTTGTTCAATGTCGTATCAAACTGTATGATTCATGGCCCATGTGGTGCTCAACGTCAATCTTCACCTTGCATGGTATCAAACAAGTGTTCCAAATACTTTCCTAAAAAATTTGTGGACTCCACTACCATTGATGAAGATGGCTATCCAATATATAGAAGAAGGGATGATGGTCTGGTCATTCAGAAAGGAGAATCATTTGTTGATAACAGGTTAGGATTGTCTATACTATACGATGCAATTAATTTGTCACCCAAATTTTATACTAACCAAACGTTTAACATTTCTTTATTACCTGTAGTTTTGTTGTACCATATAACAAGACGTTGCTTCTAAAATTCAATGCTCATATCAATGTCGAATGGTGCAATCAATCTCGATCAATTAAATATCTCTTCAAGTATGTCAACAAGGGACATGACCGAGTTACCGCAAGTTTTTATGATTCATCATCTGATGCTGCCCCCTTTATAGTTGTTGATGAGATCAAACAATTCTATGATTGTCGTTATTTGTCTTCTTGCGAAGCTGTCTGGAGAATATTCAGTTTTGATATCCACTACAGAGATCCGTCAGTAGAGCGGTTAATGTTTCATTTACCAGGTGAGAACTATGTCATATTTGATAGTCGCCGCCCAGTTGATACTGTTCTTGATAGATCTAGCTCACACTTTACCAAGTTCTTAGCGTGGTTTGAGGCAAACAACATGTATGATGAGGCTAAGTTTTTGACCTACATGGAGTTTCCAACCAAATTTGTATGGAACTCAAAAGATAGGTGTTGGACCCCAAGGAAAAAAGGTTTTAGTATTGGCCGCATGCATTTTGTACCACCACCTGCCGGTGAATTATTTTACATGCGAACGATGCTCAATTATATCCGTGGTCCAACTTGCTATGAAGACTTGCACACGGTTGATACTCATGTCCACTTAAACTTCAAAGATGCATGTAGTGCAATGGGATTTCTAGAAGATGACCAAGAATATATTGATGCAATAACGGAGGCTGCTCATTGGGGTTCAGGTCATTATCTTCGTCACTTATTCACTACTTTATTGGTTGCTAATCAAATGAGTAAAGCTGAAGATGTTTTTGACAAGACATGGCCAATTCTTAGTGAAGACATATTACACAACCAAAGGTCCATACTTCGAACTCCGGGTATGTAACCATTGGTAACAAATGTTTTCATATAATGCATTGTCATCATAGCTCCAGGTATATACACATGTCAATGTTTACTGTCGCATAATAATCGTTTTACTATTCTAATCTACTTTTAACATTAGTATCTTTCTTAACATCAATACTACCTCTGCCGCTCAACTTCTATACTTAATATTATATTAACTTGTAGTAACAATCATATATAACTAAAATGATGTCATTCATTTTGAAACAATTCTACGTAATGGATAGTATCCAATTCATTTGAAATAAGCATTATTCCCCCCATTTGAATTTCATTTATTTACTTTATATGCTTATTAAAAACGATACTTTCTTTTTTCCATCAACACTATTAATACCTTCTTTAATCAATATCATTCAAACTACTAACTACAAATGATTTATTTGATACAGGACTAACTTTGACACCTGAACAAATTCAACGCTACCTATTAATTGACATTGATAGGAGACTTCAGGCACATAACAAGAGATTAACCGATTTTCCTACTCTACCTACACTAGAAGATGATCAATCCACACAACAAATCAATCGGTTAATTAGTGATGAATTGAATTATGATAGAGTCGAGTTGAATGAAGAACATATTAGATTGTTGTCTACCATGACAAATGAACAACGTGCTGTTTATGACAAGATAATGCATGCTGTTCTTAATGATTTGGGTGGGCTATATTTTCTTAATGCTTTTGGAGGTGCAGGAAAGACATTCATATGGAGGGCTTTGGCAGCAACATTGCGTTCTAAGGGTGAAATCGTTTTAACTGTTGCGTCAAGTGGTGTTGCAGCTTTGTTGATGCCTGGCGGTCGAACCGCACACTCTAGGTTCGCCATCCCTATCAATATTCATGAAGATTCCACATGTAATATTGCACATGGAAGCCACCTTGCTGAACTTATTTCTAGAGCAAAACTAATAATATGGGATGAAGCACCAATGATGCATAAACATTGCTTTGAAGCCGTGGATCGAACTCTTAAAGACATTTTGAGGTTCCAAAAAGCAGGCAATAATGAGAGGCCATTTGGAGGAAAAGTCATGGTTCTTGGTGGGGACTTTCGCCAAATACTACCAGTGATTCCAAAAGGTACAAGACCCCAAATTGTTAATTCAACCATTAATTCATCATATTTATGGTCTCATTGTCATGTAATGACCCTAACAACCAACATGAGGTTGTTATTTGGGTCATCTCCCATAGACATTTATGAAAGACGTCTTTTCTCAGACTGGGTCCTATCTGTTGGTGATGGAACTGTTGGAGTAATTGATGATGATATTAGTGAGGTTTTAATCCCACCTGATCTTTTGTTAACACCATCAGCTGATCCTCTTTATGATATAGTCAATTCAACATACCCATCATTTTTGACTGCCCCTAATCAGGCTACATTTTATCAGCATCGTGCAATTTTAGCACCAAAAAATCAAGTTGTTGACGATATTAATGAATATATGTCATTTCAATTTACATCCACAGAAATGACATACTTGAGTCTTGACACACCTCATTCAGACATATCTCAAACAGACAGGGCTGATAATGTACACTCCATTGAGTACCTTAATACAATATCATCTTCTGGTTTGCCAAATCATGTTTTAAAACTAAAGGTTGGAGTACCTGTTATGTTATTGAGAAACATTGATCAGAATGCAGGTTTATGTAATGGAACCAGACTGATCATAACTAGATTAGGCAAGTTTGTGATAGAAGGTAAGGTGATATCCGGGAACAACATTGGTCAAAAAGTCTATATATGTCGTTTATCATTGACACCATCAGATGTTCGTATACCATTCAAGTTCACACGTCGGCAATTCCCTTTGGCATTATCATTTGCAATGACTATTAATAAGAGTCAAGGACAGTCTTTACCAATTGTTGGTCTTTATCTCCCTACCCCTGTATTTTCTCATGGACAATTATACGTTGCATTTTCAAGAGTTACTTCAAGACAAGGTCTTAAAGTATTGATCGTTGGAGATGAGGTGGAAAGCAACAATGTCACATCTAATGTTGTTTATCCTGAAGTGTTTAACAATTTACGATAATACTCACTGTAGGTAACACATTTAATTATCTTTAGTATTGCTTTCTTTATCTGCAGTAACCTATTAAAGAACTACCACTATTGTCAAACATTCTGTAGGAACCACAACTATTAGATCATTAATCAAAAGAAATATTGAAATAGTCATTGGAAATATAGTTAGTCTAAATAAAATGAAATGTCAATTTTTACATATCTTTATATGAATACAATAAAAATACATTCACGCAACTGCCCAATCCAAGATAAATGTTTACTCTAATTACTATATTAATCCTTTTTTTTTGTTTTTTTCAGGTTCATCCAACATCTTTTGTTTAAATGATTTCTTGGCAGCAACTATAATTGGACCATCTTCCACAGTTTACAAACTCTACTATTTTTTGTCAATCGTATAGTTATTTCTTACTTTTGAACAACTCACATTTCATAGCAACAATTGTACCTGGAAGTAGGATTACAATTTCAGCGAGACTAAACTTACAGCTACTGGATGTTTTCCTTTTATTTCCATAACCATATATATATATATATATATATATATATATATATATATATATATATATGTTTTGGTTATAGTCTAATTCGATTGTCATAGTCATTTCCAAAAATTAATGAACTTGCTACTCTATTTGGTCTTTCAACACAACTGAGTATCAACTGTTAAAATGACTAGGACAATTGCCCGTGCATATGCACGGGTGTGGATGTCTATGAAGGCCAAATAATTTAATTTGGGTTTGTACAAGTTAAATTTAGGAGAGCCAATTTAATACTACATCAAATCGTTTCTCAGGACTTATTTCCTGTAATGTTGTCTTTAAAATAAACTATTATTCGAATTATATAATTTACTACAAAAATAATTCTTTCATTTTAACGAATCATCTTATCATGTTTTTTTCGAAATGTTCAACAATTTACTAAGATATAGATGTCTCAATTACTAAAAGCTTATTCTTATCATTTCATGGCCTTTTATTCAATTGACCTTCTTTTTTTTTCCAGACCAAACATAGTTCCCCATGAATCGGATCAGATATATTCAACGCAACCTCTCACACCACCGACACTTTTATCAGTGAACGATTGTGCAGAAATATTCACATCAACCATCACTTTTTCCATCCAGAAAGAGTTAACACCATACTTCCTTTAATTCTTCCTACTTCATTTCAAGTTCTATAATAGATCTAATTAAAACTACTCTACTTATATCAGTTTCCTTCGATCTAATTTCAGATTTTACTTCCATGGCTACTTTTAGGAGGGTGACAAGGAGGGATGGAAACCATGGCTTTCACACATATCATATTAAGGGAACAGTAATGTATAGCTAACAGTTCATTCTCACATGATGACATTTGATGCTACTATTTTAACTGCTTTCCTAATATATCTTACTAGGTCATATGTTTCTTTTTAGTGTCTATTTAATCACCAACCCACAATAAACATCACCCTAAACACATATCTCAATGAACTACAAATCTAATGCAACATGTATACATAAATCACCCACCTCTTTTTTAATGGGCTGTAATACTAAGTTCAATCAGCCACACAGACCACTATGCTTATAAAATGATTTTAAAGTTTAATAATGAACAACTTCCCAATAATCATTGTAATGGTCCCAAACATTTAATAGTACATATTTATCCAAAAAAATACCATGGACTTAAAAGGTAGATTAATAACATCTTTGGTTAAACTTAAGATCCCTAACTTTACATATATCCATACGATTAATTACTAACACACAAAGCATATCACACAGCAAAAGTCATTACAGATAGAAAGTTTAAACTAAAGCCAACTTCATTGTTCATTTCAAAAGACAATGCTCATTGTTCATTTCAAAAGACATTGGCAACCGTTAACTAACACTTACCTCCACACCAGACTAATCACTATTATCTGGAGTCATGTACCCCCATCGCCTCCCTGTGAAGATGTTGACCATTGTGGAGCTTTCACTGGATGTATATTCTGTTCTGTCACTATCTTCTTCCGTTCCATAAACATCTTCATAGCTTCTACGCCTGTATTTGATCTTCTTCTGTTCACCACGTCGCGCTGCCTTATACATACCTACTGCATCATATTCTGAAGGATGAATGATACGCCCTTCGTACGGCAGCAACTCAGGGTAGTCATGGGTTTCCCAGTAGCGCGTTGAGTCTGGTACAAACACATTAAATCTCCCTTTTGATATGTACGTCATCTTCACTATAGCAAACCTTCTATAGCTGTAGGTTAGAACTATTTTCCTTGTGTCTGTCTCTATGTAGACACTGCCATTCCATTCGTTCTCAACAATTTCCCCATCAAATTTGTTCCCAAATTTGTCTTCCATTGTGATTTCTTTTGGCATATTTGTTGAGTACATGTCGTAGAAGTCTCTTGGAATCTCGACTTTAGTCTGTAATGTACAACAAACCCGTATTATGTTAAGCTCATGAAAACAAACAACTTGAACAAATTGATTCACATACACTTACATCATACTTAGAGACGACAGCCAAAATTTCTTTGTTCGCCATTATACCCTTCATAGTAAAACAATATTCATTAGCTATACACTACCCAAACTACTGTAAATGGGAATACAATTTATTAGGTCTCAACTACCAAAACAATATCAATAACAGTTTCAGCTAAAAATACAAAAGTACATAATGCATTTTTATATTAATAGGTGTTCAATGATTAGATATAAACTACCCTAACTATATAAATAACAGATTCAGCCAAAAAACACAATAAATTTAACTGTTTCAAGAACTTAAATGTTAGTTCTGGACTACACTAAGTACATTAACCAGAAGCACTCAATTTCAAAGGGCACAACTAAACTAATATTAACCCATTAGTAACAACATGCGTAGGACATGATTCCCAGACATCCTTCAAAAATTTTATATCTAATCATCGAACAGATAGTTATAATAGACACCCCAAATTTCCGAACCATCAACTACATGAAGTGTACTGATAACATGCTTTTCTCGATTTATGTTAACACATTTCGAACCAAAATAGGAGACAACTTTACCAGTAGCAAGAACATGCCGTGTACAACCCATATTCAACTTCATCCGATTCAATCGAAAGAAAATAATACGTACTAACCATTAAAAACAACGACGACATTAAGGACAAATGTCAACTAAAGCGAAACCATTGTTTTATCTATTGGTTGCAATAGCTAAATCGAACAAACTAGAAACTAATCAAAAGAAAAAACCTTTTCTTTTCTGAGCTACAAGATAAATCCCCACACCTCTCCAAATGATTTAGTAAAGTGCAAATGTGTAGGTTCTAGAATCACTGACCAACGAATGTTAAAATTTTATATTCTTTCGGTCCAAACAAATGTCACCCTTTTGAATGACGTAACAAAATATTGGATGGGCCTAAAAGAGAAATCATTATGTCCACCCCCCATTTTGAGAACATACAACCTAAAAAAGCATCTAAGTTAGACGAATGGACTAATATGTTTTATGAAGCCTAAAAAAAATACCAATGCAAATTTCCAAATAACTGTGGTATGTACTCTAAATTTAACTGTAGTATGAAGGTCCAAACCTTATGATGGACATTTAACTACTAAACAAAAAAGATAACACAGATTTTATTTTTTATCAAACCCCTATATGAGTTCGTCTACTTTTAAGGTAAAAATATATACATAATCAATTAACTCCGTACTTCCGGATATAAATATATCGCTTTATATAAATAATATTTATTTCGACCTTCATTTTTCTCATTATTTAAAGATTTGTCTTTCGTTGCTCTCCCTTTTACTAAAACTAAATAACTATAAAATCACCCAACTTTTCTATTCTGCTTGGACTCATTCTACTTTTTTTCCATTTTATTTTCCTTTGACATTATTTCCTTCGATATCCACTTTTTATACAATCAAACCATAAGTTTAAGTGAGTGTCCGTGAAATATTTTATCCCCTCTTTACTTTGTTTTGAATGATGCTTCTTTGGTGTCAATTTTCCTTTTAGCCATACATCATAAGGTTAATGATATTTTATTATAATATCACTCAATGACATTACTAATGATATGACTAAAATAGAGCTCAACTAAACATCCAAGTTCCATCACAATTAACAAACGACCCGTCCACCTTGCATTTAACTTTTATATAAAGTTATTTATAAGTGGTCATATAAATGGTAGGTTCAAATCAACTTCAATTGGTTAACAACTTACCATTGCATTGCATCTCCTGTGTGTCATTACAACATCATTTTTGTGTGTGCTCGAAATGTGATTTCTTATATGACCAAATGATATGACTAAATGATCATAGTAGTATACCTCAACTAAATATCCAACATCACTCAAAATTATCAAACGACCGTCAGCCCTTCATTTCACTTATCTATTAATTTTTCTATAAATATCCATTTCAAATTAAGGTACAAAAAACTTAAGATGTTTAAAAGGTTATTAATGCATTGCATATCCTGTGTGTCGTTACATAATCAATTTTGTTGCTAGCATTGAGAATCTTTATATCACACAATCATATGACTAATTGATCATAATAGTATATGTGGAAGTTATCTATTTTTTAAGAAGACCCAGGTGGTTTTATAAATATCCTTTTAAACTAATCCTCTACATTAACTTAAACTGGTTAAAAGGTTAGCATTGCATTGCCTCTTTTGTTTGTCACAACAGAACCACTTTTTTTGCTAATATTACATTAAATATAGGACTAATTGATATGATTGCATGATCATAGCAGTACAACTCCACTAAACATCAAACTTCTCCCATAATAACCACGGTCACCAAAAAATTATGAACTACCCTATGATTCAAATGTTTGATAAAAACCCATCCACCAATCACGATATCAGTCGTACAACATTCATCACCCCCGTGCGTATGCACGGGTATTCGCCCTAGTAACATATTGTTATATTTACTTTATTATTTGTTGGTAAATCGGTGGAGTGCTATACGAGTTTCCGAAAAAAAATAGTGTCATAACATAATAATATATATGTTTATATTTATAATTTATAAATTTACATATGTATGTAGGGTTATTTTACATATATACATGAACTCATTTTAATATAAGGGTACTTGTGTCATTAAGCAAATATATCTCTTTTCTTTCCTCTCATTCCTACCAAACAACTCAACAATCACCTTATTTTAATACATGAACTCATTTTCATTCCTACCAAACAACTCAACAATCACCTTATTTTCTATTCACTTTCCACCCATTTTCATTCCTTCAACAATCTTTCCTCTTACTTTCTTTCCTTAAGTCTTTTCTTGTTATCCAAACATAGCCGAATCCCTCTAGTGGAGAGAAAGCTCACTTTCCAATTTTTTTCCTTATTCCATGAATGCCCTCACACTCTCCACCTCATGTTAATTATATTATTTTATTTTCTATATTAATGGGTATTTATATTGTTTGGTAAATATAAAGATTCATTTCCTCTCACTTTCCACTCTATTTTTCCTCCAACCAAACAACCTTAGAGTCATCTCACTTTCTATTCACATAGTTTCCTTCAACATTCCTTCCTTCCTCTATCCAAACATAGTAAAAGTTGATTATGAAAAAGGAAGTTTATTATTATTTTTTGATAAGCAGGAAGTTTCTTTAATGATTTCTCCATAAAAAACTAAAATCTTTTGGGAAGTATATTCTTGTTGTCGCCTCTCTTGATTGCAAGTGGTTTGCATTTGGGCCCGAAGAATTCTTATTGAGGCACTGTATCACTCAAATTGGAAGTAGTGCACCGGGAAAGTCACTGTCATGTCTGTTAGGCTTCAAGTATGGATGGTGGAACCGTCCTTATTATAACTAAAAAATTTACCCAAGAGCCAAAACTATAGTATTCTTTGCAAGATATATTCACACATAGAGCTAAAATTCTAAATGACAATTTTTCGTACAATAACTTACCTAAGAGCCAAAAAAACGTTACTTTAGAGCTTACTTTAATAAAAATTCTTTTAGCTGTGTTGTAAACATATATTAATTTAATCGAAAGTGTTATATGCACATATGGGATTGGTCGATTGGACCACCACTCGTATGGCACTGTTAGAAGCTTGCAAAGTAAGCTATCTCAAAGAGAGGAAAATTTGAAAAAAGCAAGAGACAAGAGAGAAGTTTCCATCGGCATCAAAAGCTTTTCAAAGCTGTTTGCAGAGGATGATATTTCCATGGGTAGTAGTACATTACCTCTAATATATCTACAGTGATAATTTCTACCCACAAGTCGGAATCCCAAAAAGACCGCCTTATTTGGAATCCGATGAGCGGATATTTTTTTTCCTGTGGAGATAGAGTTGGGGAGAAAATTCTCCATCAGTCAATTTGAGGATGGGGACGAGGACCATACCCCGCCCCGCGGAGACCCGCCTCAAATATATTACATAATAAGTACTCTTATTAAAAATATATATTATATTATAAGTAATAGATTTTTTAGTGTTTTTATATGTGTTTGTAATTTTTTCATAAGCTATATGTGTTTTTTATTAAAAATATTAATGAAATATTAAGTTGTGCTACATGTTATATTTTTATTCTTACTTTTATGCTTTTTAAATATTAAAATATCAAAATAAGACTAACTTAAATATTTTTTATATTTAATATTAAACTTTTATTTTTCAAGTCTTACTTTTATATATATATATATATTTCAATTTTTTTATATTTTTATTTTTGCTAAATTTGAATAAATTATTGGAGTCCCTGCGAGGACTGTGGAGATTCGTGAGGAAGAAAAACTCCCTGAAACGAGGAACAAGGACGTGGATGGGGGACAATTTAGGCGGGAACGAGGACCGGGAGCGGGAGACTACTCCCCACGCCCCGTCCCATTGCCATCTCTAATTATATCTAGCTAGTCAGTTAACTGCACGGTTAAGAGATTGATATTAGGTGAAAATGTAAATAAGAATTGTCGAGCGTCTCTAATAGAAAACAACAATACAAATGAAATGGGTTACAATGCTAATAGGTACAAGAGTCAATGTAATATTTTGTTGATATTGTAAAACTTTTTATGCAATTATATTTTATTGTTTTTTTACAGAAATATTTTACTGTTTTACTAATTGTTCCCAACCAGATATTTCTGGGTTGGGCCGACGGATCAACTAGGCCTAATAAGATGACCAATATTACAAAGCCCAAAAGACAGCTATATAAAAGGTCTCATGACACGCTCCAAACATTCTAAATCTCTATTAAAATACTGGAGACAGCTTTTCATTATCACTCGGTAGAGTCACTCCATCATCGCCGTCATCGCCTACCTGAAGGATCTCCCAGAATTTCAGAATGGTATTGATATTCTTTCTTAAAATATATCAACAAACACCTTGATGGTGGATTGAGCAAACATCTAGTCTAGATATAATGCTTACACGACTGTGTTAAAATTTTATATTGCTTAATAGTCTTTTAAGTTGTACCCAAGGGCGGATCTTCTCAAGGGCGGGGGAGGGCCACGGCCCGCCCTAGAAAAATATGTAAAATTACTATAACAGCCCTATTTTGAATATCAACCACTAAATATATATATTCTTTGCGAAAACATAACAAAGCTGACAATGCGGCGAACTGGTTAAAACCTGTTCATTTCAATTGTCTGGTTCCGTGTTCGATCCTTGTAGAAGTCTTTTTTAGTGTTTTTCCCTATTAAAAAAAGATGTTATTATTATATTTTTTGTTTTTACCAAAAAAATGTATCTAAAGGGATTCGAACCCACTACCATTGTATTGCGCCACACATTCATAACCACTACGCCTCCGGTAACTGTTGGTTAAAGGTTTACAAATTTTCAGTATATAATATAAAACAATAAATATGTTTTTTATGAATTAATAATTCTTTTACTCAATGTATATATACACAAATGTGTATGTGTTTTTTTTATATTTTTTAATTTCAAAAAATATAAAAAATACACCACCTCTCTTATATTAGAACTAGAAATTATGAATATATAGATGGTTGATAATTTTCGAAAAATGTATTTGCATTTTTGTATTTGTGTTCATGCGTTTTGAGTTTTCAAGACTCTTTCGTGAGCGGCCCACCCTAACTTTTTGGTCAAGATCCGCCACTGGTTGTACCTCTAAATACCCACATGTTATGGTGGCTTTTGTTGAGGAGCTTTGTTACACACACTGATTAACTTCGACTTATGAGAACGGTTAGTAGTGTTGTTGAATAACTTGAATCAATAGGTATCATATCAAAAATCTATTATGCTTCGGATTATTTTCTTCATTGATATTTTAATTAAGCAAAAAAGAATTCCAAATGCGTTTAATTCGTAGGATTTGACTTTTCTTACATCCCCTCCTACTCACTCCACACTCCTAAACCATGCGAAATGACCAATAATGAGGTCAGCGCTCCATGCTTTTTTCTTTTGAAATTTTATCCGGTTTGGTTATGGGCAACCAAACACGTACGACTACGCCCATCCGAACATGTAATTTTATGACACACACCTCTTTTGTTGAAATATTATATGGTTTGGTTGCCCTAACCCGAACGCGTTCGGTTGCCCTTACTCGAACGCGTTCGGTTGCCCTTACTCGAACGCGTTCGGTTGGGCTTAACCAAACCGCTGATAAACACGTCCTCTATCAGTGTTGCACTTGAGGGTATTTTTGGAATTTTTTGAGTTAAGGAGTATGTGATAAGTAGGAGGAGTTGTGGGAAAAGTCAAACCCTAATTATATTTGGATAATAACTGGCGGGGTGATGCAAACACATTAATATCATCTTACTTAGTGTAACTTCAAATTCAATACAAGAAGAAAGAACCCAAAAAAGGACTTCCTTGCCCATAGTAACATAATCAAGTGTCAAATTGTGCAAAGTAAAGACATTGATCGGCCATTCACGATCAATTGCGTAGAGTACTAAAAAGAAGAGAGGACAAAGTTTCAACTGTCATCCTTTGTTTTGCTTTTGTCAAAAAAAATCCTTTGTTTTGCCTGGTTTATTTTTATTATGAGTTTAATTTATGTAAACATATAATGTATAGACTTTCTTTTTTTTGGACAAAAATGTATAGATTTTTTATAACTACAACTAATAACAATTCATAAAATAATTGACATATAGAATAGTTATCAATTGATTAATTTATTTCTAACAAAATATTAACTTATAATTATTAATAGATAATGTAAAATACTTATACATATTCGATAGATAAATAAGTTATTAAAAAATTATAAAAAAAATGGAGAAAACTTTTCAATAGCCAAATGGCAGTACGCTGAGTGCCTCATTCCCCTGTATTACATGTACAGTAGTACGTGCACAAAAACAGAATGTGAGTTGCTTGCGCGTACATAAAAAGCATGACTCTTGGAAATTTGGATTGTACCGGAATTGGGATCGTTGATTTCAATTCTGGTTGGACCGCGTGACCTCCACTTTTCTTAGTTATAAGGGTGTAATACCGATTACTCCTCTTATTTTGAAATAACAAGATTTTTCTCTAACAAAATTCAGTATATACCTTTAACTACTTAAATTGTTCTTATTTTTTATGTACTATCAAACTGTTCTTATTAGATTATTATTTTTAAGTACACGAGATCAGTCATATTCATGATGTACATTAGTAATTACTCATTAGTAAATTTTTTGAATATTGTACGCGAAGAACATGTTAGTAAAAAAACTATAATTTTAATGGTGAATCCTCACCTGATTTAAAAAAATTAAGTGAATATTAAGTATGGCAATGGGGCGGGGAAGAGACGGATTTTACATTCCTCATCTTCCATCATTGAATCTCATATAGTTTCTCGTTCCCCCACCCAAACTTAACGGGGATAAATTATTGATCACCATCATCGTACCCAACAGGTTCGGGGATCCCCGTCCCCGCAGTGGAATCAATTTTTTTAAATAACAAAAAATAGTTTTTAAGTGTCCCAAACCCAAACCCAATATTTATCCTATACTCGAACTCACCCCAAAACTAAAATTTAAAATAACAACATAAAACCAATGCAATACAACATATAACTAAAATATCAAGAGAGTGAGACCTAGAGAAGAGAGAAACTGGAATGAGAGAGGGAGACTGAGAGAGAAGAGAGTAGACCGAGAGATGCCCGAGAGAGTGAGACTGTGAGAGTAGTGAGGCACTGACTGTGAGATTATCATGGTTTCCAATTAAAGATAGGATAATATTGCAATTTCATACATTCGGGGTGAGCTCGGGGATGAGTTCGGGGTGGGTACCTCTATCCCCATCCCCGTCCCTGTATTTGATTTCGGGAAAAACCCAAACCCAAACCCAAACCCATCAAATCGGGGCGAGTTTGGGTGGGCCCCTACGGGTACGGGTTTTGATGCCATGCCTACTAAATATCCCCAATTTAATTCTAGAATTTATATTCTTTTCATTATTGATGTTATCCCTGATGTACGGGGTGTTCGTGACATGTTTTGATTTAGTTTTGAATTGAAAAGTCATCTGAATCGCAAGGTAAAAACACATGCAGTTTGATTTGGTTCGGTTGGTTTTATTAAAAATATTCGAACCAACTCAAACCATATTAGTGCGATTTGGATTGGTTCAGTTGGTTAGATTTTGTATGAATCGAAAAATATAATTTGAATTAATTAATTTAACTATAAAGAGCCAAATATAAAAAAATAATGTGATTATTATTTTATTCACATATGAAGTACAAAATTTAAAATGTAGTAAAATTAAAATAGATATTTCATGTGACTAAATAAGACGTAAATAATTGTGGTTCTACCCAGCCCGAGAGATTAGTCTCTACAGTTGCGCGCATAGAATACCCGATTTATATAAAAAATACCGAATATACATTTTTATTTTTTTAGTAATATAATAATATGTGCTGCTTGGTTTGGTTTTGGAAAAACAAACAACCAATGAACTGAATCGATCGAGTAATTGAAAAAGTGGCCGAAAGACATCCAAACCAAAGTAGTTTTTTTTGCGGTTTTCGGTTTGGATTTATTCAATTTGATTTTCTATTGGTTTTGAGCACGGTATATATAAAAATCATAATTAAGCTTTAATATTTATTTTTCGTAAAGAAGATTTAACATTTTGAATGCTAAGGAGAGAGAAAATTTTCTCAAGAAGGTGAAAATTGATGATTGTGATGGACCTGGGATATAGTGGGATCGTGGGAGAAAGGCATAAGGAAGAAAAGAGAACGGAACTAATAATTAAAATGAGAATGTGTGAATCATAATAATCATCATGATCATCTATTATCGGTTCATATCACACGGCCACGGTTAAATACCCCACGTGCAGTACTCTAACCATGGTAAAAAATTCAACCAAACCCAAATTATTTTTTTTAAATTAAAAATAAAAAGTCTTGCATATTTTGAAAAGAAAAAAACTCGTACGTATAGCGAGTCCGCAGCGAGCAGGGTGGTGAACCAGAAATCCCCCGACACAGAACCCCGCGTCTCCGGCTTGAGGCTTTAACAGAAAAAAGAAAAAAGAATGAGCAAAACGTGGCACAGTACTGTAGCTTCTCTCTGATAAGGAAAGTAAAGTTTATGTATATTGTCTGGTGTGAGTGTGGTCTGGCATATATAGGGAAATACCTAATGGTATGCCAGTTTTACCTCATAAATGCGTTTCGCTTTTTATTGACGAATCCCCTCTATGCATTGCAGTTTTGTCATTTCTAATCTCAATTCTGAGAATTCTGATCCTCTCTGTCATTTTGGTCGCTTCAACTTCTTTTTTATTCTACTCTCTCGCCGCTACTATTTTCCACTCCACCTTTCCTAGCCTTCTTCTTTCGTGTTTCTTTCTCAAACAAACACCGTTTGCATACCTCACTCACTGTTATCGGAAATAGAAATTCATAGAGCAATGAATGTTTGATTGATCAAACAAACCGTGTCCGTGTTTGTGTGTGTGTTTTGTTAGTTGACTTGACTATCACAGATTCACAGAATGAACGCTTGTTTTCCCTTTTTAGGTCTAACACTCTCAAACACTATTATAGTCCTATAGTATAATCCCGTGATTCTCACTTTCTTTTTGTTTTTGCTTTTTCTTTAAATCGACGGCTATTCGTGTTTTCGATGACTGATTTTCTGTGGTGTAGTTCATAATCAGACGATGTGATGTATTATATATGACCTATCATTTTCATTTTCTCTCTGCAGATCTATCCCTAATCCTTTCTCTCTTTCTGTCTTCCATGCTGCTCTACGCTCTATCTTACTAGTTCCAACTTCCAACCAATCGTTAATCGATACTGCGTTTTCATGGAACCACCGTGTTCGGTTCAACGACTCGTCATGATCGTCACCGTCTTCTTCTTCTTCTTCACCCTTGGACTTCTTGCCGTTCTCACAGGTTTGTTCCTCTTTTCGAAATCACTGTAAATTCGTTTTTATTAGATTCATTGCGACATGTTAAAAATTTCATCACCGTGTTTGCGTGGTGGTGGTGGTGCTTTTTTTTTGTCTTCTTTTGCTTTGTACAACATACATGAGTGGTCATCATGTTGTGGAATGTTTGTTCGTTAATCATCTCTGTAACGTTTTTGGTCCATCTTGCAGGTTTTAGCGGTGGGGCTCGCACAGGGACTTTTCTGTCTTTTTTGCCGGGTTTAGATGAAGGAAACACCTCAACGCTCCATATTCCTCATCGCAAACTTCTTACTCATGGTAATTTCTTTTTTCTTCTAAATTTAATCATCACAAATTTGTTTGTTATTACTTATTTCATTTCATTCAGAGAACTATTTTCTATTCCTTCAAATCAAATTTATTGTTGTGTTAAACATTTTTAGTTCGCACAAATCTTCTGTTTATCATTGAGACTTGAATTTCACTTTTTTTTTTTATTAAAAAAAACTAATTGGTGATTTGGAAAATTTCGGGAATGTATTGATTTGGTTCGATCTTATATTTTGTTTGTGTTAACCACAACAACTATTAGTTTTGTCGTTGTGTTGGTGGAGGGATTTCTTTTGTTCTTTTTCATTGATGTATAGTACTGTACATTTTTTTTTTAATTCATGAAATTATTATTATTATTATTTTGATTTTAGTGTGGGAATATTATGGAAAGGTGATTTTTGAATTGTTTATAAAAACCTTAATACAGGTAGTGATGAAAAGGTAAAACCGAACCGAATATGGGGTGACAAATGCAGCAAATCAGATATTGTAATAAACCAAGGTCCCACAGCACCACTCCCAAGCGGCATTCCAACTTATACAGTGGAAATCATGAATATGTGTGTCAGTGGATGCGACATTTCTGCTATACACCTTCGCTGTGGCTGGTTCAGTTCTGCACGTCTCATCAATCCAAAGCTCTTCAAGCGCCTCCGTTACAACGATTGCTTAGTCAATGATGGCAAAGCCTTGATCAATGGTGGCACTATTTCTTTTCAGTATGCTAATACCTATCTCTACCCACTCTCCGTTTCCTCTATCATCTGCGCTTGACCCTCCATGGATTTTGCAGAAATTATAATTCTTTGGACTTTGTATATACACATATTATAGGTGTTTGTTTTGTTTACTTGTTTGTCGGTCACTTTCATGTGCACGTGATGAAGGGTCTTTTTGAAATGTGTTCAGAGGAATATGGTTACAATTTTTTGATAGATATGATGATAGGAGGAAAGGAAATAGATTGGGACTTATGAGATTTTAGAGGATATAAAGTTTCAACCTAATTGTGTTGCACTTTTTTGCTTTGTGTTTGTTTTCTTGAATATGAGATGACCATTATGCTATACTGCCCCATTTTCCCCAATTGATAGAACTGTACAAGCATTAAGTATTACCACGAACTGAAAAGTTCATTATAGATACTTTACATTCAATGGAAGCTGCTTTTTTCTAGTCTACATTTGAAGGAAAATAAATGTGACAAAACAATAGGACGGTCCCCTCCTTCATTTATTCTCTCTGCCCTATCAAAATTACCAGATTGAAGGAATGGAATAGAGAGATCTATGTAATGTCAATATGTATAGGAGATAAATATAAATAATATTGAGATGATGACCTCAAGAGGCCCGTGAGTAGTCATAATGTCAATCACCAAACTTAGTTCCATTTCTTAAGTGGAAACATTAATTTCATTCACGATTGTGCGAAAAAGATACGTTGCGGTGTTTTACTACTTGTATAATTTAGTTTATTTTTCTGTAAGTGTAGTTTAAGTATATAAATAATGATATTTATAGTTATTATTTTGGTTAATATTTAAGATTATATTTTTACATCGAGTCTCGTTTGTTTTGTATCTTTTATGACTATTTGATTACTAAATAAAAATAATAATTAGAAATTGTTGTTTTATATTATTTAAATGACATTTTTTATGTTAATTAAAGTAAGACTTGTCTAGAGTGGGCATCATCATCCATACAACCAAGTGTATTAAAAGAAAAATAAAATACAATATATTAGCGATATCCAGTGGGAAGGAAAAAAAATTAGTCGCTAAACACTTTTATTAAAAGTGATTATTTGTTGACTCACTTTTCTTTAATGACATGTCAGCCAATAATTAGTCACAAAAAAAATGTCAGCTAATAATTGGTCGATAGTATAAAACATTTACCCACCAAATAGTATATATATATATATATATATTAAGTTCATATACATTAAATCCAAGAAACAATGGTATTATTTTTTGACGAAAAACAAAACTGTATTTTATTTATTTTATTTGTGGGAATTGCCACATGCGGTGGTGGAGTGGTTTTCTTTTCTTTCTGGTTATTGTGTTATTTTTTCGACAAATAGTTACTGTGTTATGGCGTGGTTTTCTTTTCTTTTTGATTATTGTGTTATTTTTTTGACAAATCGTTAGTGTTATGGTGTACGGTATCCACAAGCAAAGCCAAAGACTAATGTATGTCTGATTTGTACAAGGTGACGTATATAAATTAAATCCTTATAATATTAAACGATATGTATAATCTTATATTTACCTTTTTGAAATGTCATTAACGCTATGTTCTGGAGCGGCTCAAAGCCCAAACTATTAAAGCAATGGTTTTGGGCCTTGTAATTTTATCATAAGAGAGCCTTGACTTTTAAATTTCCACTTGCTATCTGACCAAAAAATATTATAATGTATAATAAATAAGCTAGTCATAAGTGTTTAGCGCTATTTATAGCATTTTTCATGAACTTATAATGTATTTTTAGATGCTATTTGAGGTAGCATCTGAGGTTATAACGTATAATATTTCATTTTCTCAATCGTTTTACTTTTATTTCTTTAATTAAATGCTCCATTTATCGCCTTTAAATGAACTCCTGTATCTCTCTTCTTCTTTTTTGGTTACCATATTTTTGGTGTGCAAAAACATGGTAAAAAAAAAGAGAGATACAATAGTTCATTTTGGTTACCATGTATCTCTTCTTTTTAGATATTAGGTTCAATTTCTGTCATTTTTATATTTTTAAGTTAGTTTAACTACTCTTGTAAAAAAAAAAAAGTTAGTTTAACTACTAATTTGCGATTTTCTTTTGTCAAATAACTAGCTTACCATTTATAAACTCATGCATTATAAGCTAGTTTAATCGATATCAGCTAGTTTAATCGATATCAGCTAAATATTCTACCTTTTAGCAAACATTGCTTAAACTTTAAAAGAAGTTAGTGATTATTTAGACTTCTTTTTTCTTTTTGAAAAAGAAGTTAGTGATTATTTAGACTTCATATATCTACTGTAAGCGCTCAAAGAGCCTTGAGGCCTGCCCTGACTCTGTTGAGCCCCCGGAGCCCAACTCTCTTAAACTTTTTGTAACCAAAAAAAGACTTCAAGAAATCACATTAATTTCGGATCTGAGTTGGGTTAGATGGACTCTCATATAATCCGGAAATGCTTTTCGAATATCTATTTTTTCCATCAGTTGAACTCAAACTCAAAATTTTATTAAGATTGTTTTCAAAGAAAATTTTATTACGATGAACCAAACTTCTTGTCACTTAGATCTACTCGTTTGTGACAATTTCCTTTACTTATGTTATCATGGATAGTGATTATTGATAATTTCTTGTATTATTAAGTAATGAATCTCAAGGTAAATTATATTACATTTTCGAAGTGTTTAAATGAATTATTTTATAAAAAAATTACATCCTTTCGCTACATCAAAAACATGAACCGAAAACGACATTTAAATAATCCGTAAAAGCAAAATATTATTTGAAAAAAATCAGATAATGTTTCCTAAGGCAGGCATGGCAACGAAACCCAAACTCGCGGACTCCACCTGGAATTTGATAGGGAAAACTTGCTTTGACCTGGGACGGGCAGGGTTCGGGGATGTCGACATCAGCCCGGTCCCCGCCCCGAAACCGCTCAAGAAAACATTATCTAATTTATTGTATTTTATTTTATTTTATTTTATGCATATTTACTCATTCATTTTGTTTCATAAATTTTGTGTATTTTTAATGGTGTTCTAATTTCTATATATAGAAAAATCTATTTAAATACTTTTAACTTTATTTTATCATTGTATGATTACTATGATTTTATTTTATTAATTATCATAATTTTTTTCTATAAATTTGTGGCGGAAACAGGTACCCGCGGGGAATTTGTCCCCGTTTGAGATGTAGATGAGGGATGAAAAATCCAACCCCAATAGAGATAGTGGCGGGGATGGGGAATGCAAAACTCACCCTCAACCCGCTATTGAAGAATATGGTATCCATTGAAGATAAGAGAGAAATGATTAAAAGACTCTAGTATTCATCAAAGAGAATTGATACAATTGATAAGAGTGTTTCTAAAATGATTACGTGAAGCCTATTTATAGGCATGTACCAATAAATAACAAACTCCCTTATAACTACCAACTATCTCCCTAACTACTAACTAACTATCTCTCTAACTTCTAGCTAACTATATATCTAATAGTCCCTCGCAAGCTAGAAGTTATTCACAACACTTCTAGCTTGACATGAACAATAGAGAGATACATCAAAACCAAGGAAAATTACAATGATTCATCTTGATTATTCTTATGAGCAAAAAAAAAAACATTAGGTGCAATAGGAACCGCAAGAACATCTTTCTTGGCTTCTTGAAATGGTTCAAATATAATCCCAATTAATTGTGCTTGTGAATCTTTAGCAGCAAAAATTATCATAACAACACCAACGACACTGAAATTAGGATCAAGACAACCACCAAAAGTATAACAGATATATATTCATGCATATACATCCTTCTCAAACCAGGGATAAAGTCACTCATTATCATCACTGGCAGAACCTTTGTGGATTTGAACATGATAAAGATCCCTTTATTAAGCCATGTGAACCCATGAGTGCAGCAGAATTTTTTTGTTGCGGAAACAAAAAACAGAAACTGGATCAAGAATCGATCCAAGAAGAGACATCAATTTCAGAAAATCGAAATCTCAAAGAGAAAAGGAATATATCACGATCCAAAATGAAATTGAAACTCGGCTTCAGGTTACAATCATCGGAAATCAAAATGAAAGGAGGACAATGAAGCGGAATGCAAGACGACGATGTGAAAGAACGCCAAAACGCGATGTGTGGAAATGCGGAACACACAACGGAGAAATTGAAATCGAAACTCAAGAAATGGGGAATCGAAATCAAGAAAGTGAAGGTTGAAGTCGCAAATCAACCGAGAAGACGAAAACGCAAATCAGGAAATGAAATTGCAAATCGCACATAAGGAAACGAAGTTGCAAATCGTGAAATCAAAAATGATAAAGTAATGCGATGCAACAACACTGATACAGAAGAATGATGAATGCGAAATTAAATCGCGAAACAAAATCGCACAAGAAGAGTGCGTGAAGAAGATGAAGAATAGAATCAAAATGAATCCAAGAATAAAAAAAGACAAATAGTAAAAAGAAACCGATCCAAAAACGAAACCGTAATGTAATATTGAAGCGATTAAATGTGAAATCGAACCAAGATTAAGATGAGCGATTCTGAATCAAGATCAAAGAAGAAGAGAGATTGTAACATCGGAATTAAAAGAAGAAATCATGATGTGATGCTCTTGAAATCAGAATCGCAAATGAAAAATCGAAAAAGCGATATCGAATTCAAGAACAAAGCATAGAACACGAAGCAAAAAGAAAACAACGCAGATAAGAATGGTAGAAAGGAAATGAATGAGAAGAAAACTAATAAAACGAAAAAGAACCTGCAGCGGAATTCAGATTCAAGGTGGATACCATGTTTGCTCTGATAACATATTGAAGAATATGGTATCCATTGAAGATAAGAGAGAAAGGATTAAAAGACTCTAGTATTCATCAAAGGGAATTGATACAATTGATACGAGTGTTTCTAAAATGATTACATGAAGCCTGCATGTACCAAGTAATAACAAACTCTCTTATAACTACTAACTATCTCATTAACTACTAACTAACTATCTCCTTAACTTCTAACTTACTATATATCTAATACCCGCCCCGTTGTCATGCACAAATGTTAACAGAAAATTATTAGTATACATAGCGCTTTCCCAAAAGACATTGCAAAGAAAAAGTATACGTTTTTAAAATTTCTTTAATTAAAAAATGCAAGATTTCTATAACAATTTATTGGTGAAGAGTTGTCGTAAATAATACTCCCCCGGTCTTAATTATCAATCAATGAACTCTTTTATTGTTGTCAAATAAGTGTTTGAGGTTTTTTAAATTCTTTTATTCAAAATTCAGATTCATTCCTTAAGTTTGATCTTTGTCATTAAGTTTTTTTATGAATTCATTTATGTTTCAGATCGGTTCTCTACGTTTCTATTTATGTTTCAAATTGGACTTTTATGTTTCTGTGTCTTTATAAACGGAACACACGATCTATTTGAAATATGGAGGACCAAGTTGACATCGATTCCTACTTAAGCTACGGCTTATATCACTAAGCTAAATGCTTAGTGATAGTTACTAAATTAGTGTGAGTCATTGGATGCTCAACATTTTTATTAAAATGCATCCAATGGCTATTATTCAAGGATTTAATATATAAACGAAACCATAAGGGACTGAAATGAGAAAAAAATCAACGTACGAATAAAATTTTAAATAAACCTAAAGGGCCTTAAGCGCAATTTTTTCTTTTCTGTCTTAACATTTAGAATGCTTTTCCACCCTTGTGAAAATTTATGAGACATTAAATACACCTTTTGATATAAAAAGACAAGAATTTTTAAATGGGGTAAAAAAGCAATATAAACAATAAAGACACCTTAAAATTTTAACTTTTCCTGATAGATGGGAACAAAAACTTCTAATTTTCTTATAATTAGGTCAAGCGAGAGTATATCGCTAAACGCTACTTGGAAAAAATGTTACCAAGTGTCCAACATGATAAGAGAGAGCGCATAAATCCTCGATACTTTCTAGAAACCTTAACACGAGTGAACAATTATCCGTGACAACACCGTATTTGTCTTTTTCAATTGATAATCGATTTGGCGAATCCAACTGGGCAGTAACGGTTCTCTCCCTATCTCAAATTATTTGGGTTCTTTAGTATTTTCTTTCAAGAGAGACATATTTTGTCAAACATGAGATGTCTAAAGCAAAGGAAATTTTTGCTCCGACCTTAAGCCGACCCTATTAACACCATATACAAGTTTTCTATTAGTGTTGGGGAATCAATAGATAAATTTCAAAATTTTCTAAACCTATTGAGCGCAAAACAACTCATGCCCTAGGTCACACATTGCTGATGATTCATATAAGGTTTAGAGTTTACCCTTGAAGTGTGTTTTCTAATCACCATGCTCCAAATGTCACACCTCTATTTAGACCGCGCAAGCAAGCCTCTTGAAGTAGTCCATCGATGCTAGCCAATGACTTACGGGGAGGTCTCTGGCCATTACATATCATGTGGCAAGTATAACAATTGAGGAGAGCTCATCTCCTAACGCTACTTGGGAAAAAATGTTACCAAAGTGTCCAATATGATAACGAGAGAACACATAAATCCTCGATACTTACTAGAAACCCTAAACACGTGTGTACAATTATCTGTGACAACACCCTATTCGTCTTTTTCAATTGATAATCGATTAGCCGAATCCAATTGGGCAGCAACGATTCTCTCCCTATCTCGAATTTTTTGGGTTCTTTAGTATTTTCTTTCAAGAAAGACATATTTAATTTGTCAATCTTGAGATATCTAAAGCAAAGGATATTTTTTCTCTGACCTTAAGCCAACCCTATTGACACCATATACAAGTTTTCTATTAGAGCTTATTGAAGAAGAAAGTGTTAGGAATCAATAGATAAATTTCAAAATTTTCTAATCCTATTGAGCTTAAAACAACTCATGCCCAAGGTCACTCCTCTATACAAGGTTAGTGTGTTTTCTAATCACCATGCTCCAAATGTCACTCCTCTATTTAGTCCACGTGAGCAAACCTCTTGAGGTAGTCCATCGATGCAAGCCAACGACTTACGGGGAGGTCTCTGGCCATTACATCTCATGTACAAATATAACAATTGAGGAGGAGCTAATCCTCTAGGGTGATACTTCGTCCAACCCCCTCTACTCAGTGGACACCCCCAACCGTTAAATATTCCCAAAATACCCTCACGTGTGGACACCCCCTCACGCTGCATTTTAACTAGTTCGGAGCACGGTCGTCCGAACCGGTTCGGAGGATGTGTCACCGAACCGGTTCGGATTTGGTTCCACCGAACCATTGCACACCCCACCTTTAGAAAAACCATTGTTAAAACCCATTTGTGTAGCTTCGAAGGAGAACCACAAAATCAACGAATTATTAAACCCTAAACCATTGTTAAAACCCATTTGTGTAGCTTCGAAGGAGAACCACAAAATCAACGAATTATTAAAATCAACGATCCCATTTGTTAAAATCACCTCATGTTAACATTGGAATCTGGATTTGGGGCAAAAAAAATTCATATTCTTCAAACCCATTTCCAGCAACCCCATTTTCAACTACTAAGTACTACATCTAATTTGTGTAACTTCGATTTCCAGAAATATTGCAAAACGGGAAAAGGATTGATTTGTGTCAGATTTGAGGAGAAGATGGTGGTGAATCGGTGGACTAGAGACAGCAGATGAGAGAGGTGAGAGGGAGGAAGGAGGAAGATGAGAGAATAGTGTATAAACATAATTGATTAACTCACCGAACTAGTTCGGTGGCACCGTCTCCAAACTGGTTCGGACGACCGTGTTCCGAACCATCGTAGGATTACAATATTCATTAATGGCATTTTAGTCTTTTCACACGTGCTGGGGTGTCTACTGAGTAGCTAGGGGGTTGGACGAAGTATGGGTCATTCTCTATTTATAGGCCCTTGCTCTGTCTCTTTCATGGGCCTTCCGACTTCATTATTAGATCCTGTCTATCACAAATTTAGTGCATGTAAACTTTATTAAAAAATGTTGATATTCCATGTGTCAACTCTCAAACCCAACCCGTCACTTTCAACCTTCTCTCTATTTCTATCTCCGTCCTTGTTCACCCACTAGCGGGTTGGGGTTGGGTCAATTTTTTGGCCTGCAATCACTCATCTATGTCATTTTTTGTTGTCTTTTTTTATCTAAATAAATAAGTAGTTCCACATAGATCTTACTTTTATTTCGTATTTATCTTTTGTCGACCGAGTGCAGTGTGATTGTTGTTCATTGTCTTGGTGCACTGTTTTTAATTTCTCATCTTGTTGTGTTGTTGTTCCTTTGGTTCATATTGACTAATCAACTTCAATCAATTGTAGATTCAACCAATGATTAGAGCCTCAAAGTTATAGATTCAGATACATGAGTATTCTAAAGACTTTTATTTTTCACATCTATAAGCGTTTTGCCATCTTATGCTATTAACTTAGGTGGAGTGAGTTTGCTTGCAGAGTCCTCGTTTTTGATTAAATTAAGTCACATTTATAAAGAAAAATTACACTTTCTTTGTTTGTCCCTTCAAAAAAATTGGGCGTACGTGGTTCTCTTCTTATCTCAGTTCACTTTCCGTTCTTTAGTGTTGCCTGTTTTGTCACAAGTAGCCATTTTTGTCTAACTTGAGATGTCCAAAGCAATCGATTTTTTTACTCCGTCATTGAGATAACTTTATTGTTACCATATACAAATTTTCTTTGTTTGTTACTGTTGGTTGCCTTGGCAATTTCAACGATATGAGAACGTCGTCTCTCAGGTTCGAATCCGAGTGTGAACGATTGTAGTGTGTGTGCATGATGTTTATTTGCCATTAGATCTAGTAGACAGAAAAATGCAAATTTTCTATGTCTGCTAGCGGAGGTTGTGGAGGTATTCTTGAAAAAACGTGTCAGGGGTGTATTTATGAAAACTGCACGGTTTACGTAGTACCCACCTTCATTTTGTTGCTTAAAATTAACACCAGCCCGGTCCAGACGGAAACAATGTTCTTCGTTGGCAGAACAGACACCACCTTCCAACTTGTTGCAATCTTTGACTATGTGACTGAAAAGCGAAAAGATGAAGAGAAAGAGAGAGGGCAAAGAGGACATGATGGATATCGTGTGGCAAACCCCAGCAAATCCTCCCCAAATGCAAGATTACATTTTTCGAAACGGTAATATCAATTATACAAGATATTCCACACATTTTCCAGTAACAATGTATTTCTCATAAAAAATCATTCCTTCATATTTATGAAATTTCTGCAGGAATTCGATTCGTTAAACCATACTACTTCGAATTTATCGCTCATGTTAGTTCCGTTTCTTAATTCATTCGTTTTTTTTTTTTTTAAAAATTTCACCTATAAAGTAAAAACCTTAATTAAACCCTAGAAATGGTGAATTTCTCGATGCCAGGTGAAGAACCGTTGGGCGGGGAAAACCATTGTGGATTTGTTCGCTGAAGAGTTCAAAGGTCGACCTTATGAATATTATGTGAGAACCACCCCTACTGATTTATGTTTTGATATATTACATCAAATGGCACTATCACTGACTTCAAAGTATTCTTTTTAGTCGAATTGATTGTATGTTTTGATCGTAGGTTAGTGCAGTGAAATGTGGGAGGATTCAAGTTGATGGTGAGATGGTGCCGGTTACATACATTGTTAAATCATCTCAAAAGATTAGCCATTTTTTACACAGGTTTGTTTTTGCACTTGATGCTTTACTTCTAAGGATGTGATGGAACTTGAAATTGATACTGCTATGGTTTTAGGCATGAACCACCTGTGATGGCTTGCGAGGTTCCTATTCTTCACAAAGAACTAGATGTGGTCACTGTTTGTAAGCCGGCATCTGTCCCTGTAAGCAAGCTTAACAAGTAGATTAGTAGAGTGCCAATAGCAATGTTACTAACCAATGATGTTTTGCCGAAGACTGACATTATAATTCTGAGTTTTCATTAGAGTTTAACTCAATGATTTAGCAAATGATGCTTTTATGTCATTTAAGTTATTTCCTTCTATAATATGCAAAGGAGCCCTGGATTCAATATAGATATTCTATCAATTGCCTAAGGATGGGGTGCTTCTAGATGATAGTTTGCTTTGTATTTCACTCATGCTAAAGCTGTGTTTTTTTAGCTGTTACATAGGTTCATCCTTGCGGTCAATATCGTAAGAATACTGTTGTTGGCATCCTTGAAGCAGAGCATGGGTTGGCGCCTTTATTTCGTATCCAAAATAGCCTTTTGGAAGTTCACTATATTTAAAGAAAAGTGTCATATGCTGATAAGGTTTTCAAATTCAATTGCCTATTAGCATATCTAAAATAAAGCTTGATTAGCTTCTACCTTGTATGTTTTGCATACCTTTGTATCTGAATCTATCCATCTTTTACTTGCATTTTCCAATATCTTTCATAGTTTATCCATTCTGTACTTGAATTTTTCTATTCTCCAAGCATTTATCCATTTTGTACTTGCAATTTTCCCTTAACGTGATCAACCCAGCTATTCATCGGCTGGATCGCCTTGTCTCAGGACTTCTTATTTTGGCTAGAAATGCTCCAAAAGCTAACATTTTTAGGCAACAGGTAAATTTGGGGAGAGATTTTTGTTTCGGTTTTTTGCTCTTTTTCTTTTACTAACATAAGATAAAGTCATATATCTGCACGGCCCAATCAATAGTTCAAGTCACACACTCCCATAATCCATTCTTTTTTCGGAGAGTTCCCTTCAATTATTCATATATGTCAAATAAATAATCCAATTTCTTTTGTTAAGTTGAAGGGAAATATCCAAATACATGTCTTATTTAAAAAACAAAATAATCCATATTTGTAGCAATGAAATACTATTGCTCCTCCCCAAAATGATTCATGGTTTATTACAAATATCTATGATCCATATTGTTAGTATTTATTATTAGCTGAAACTGTTCAATTTCACACGACATTTTGGCGGAAATAGCAAAATTTTGGCATTCTGCTATGGTTCGTCAATGAATTTATGAAAGACAATTTGTTTACCTATTTATTGTTACCAACTTTATGTACTTTGTCTGTGATAAAAATGTTAGCTTTTACTTACATGTTCGTCTCAGCTGTGTTCTGAACAGTGAACTTGTGTTGGGACCCCAATGTGGGGTGTGGGCCTAAGTGGGATTGACACACCAGCTGCCCAATATCGTCTCACGTGTCAGTATTCTGTGAGGAGGGAACAGTTATAAGAGGTAGAGGAGGGAGGAGTAGGGGACATTGTTGTTTGTTAGAAAGTTGGTTAGGAGATAATATCTCTCTTTAAGGTTCTCACTCTGGTTCTTTTTTGTTTCAGTGTTGTAGAGCTCTTGCGCTCATCTTTTCATTGAATAATACACCATTTCGTTTAGCTAAATTCTGCGAGTTCTATCAACTCGCAATCACTTAACTAAGCAAGTTGTGCCCGGATTTAATTAGACTGTCATATTGCAAGTTTACATGTTTATTTTTTCTTTTCTTTTTGATAGGCAAAGTGGTTAGTAATTAGTGTGTTAGTAGTTAGAGGGGAGGGGGGAGCGGGGTTCGAACCCCGTACGCCTACATTTTCACCAACGATGTCCCTTTCACTCAACCACATGAGCTACCCTTCTGGGACACATGTTTATTTTTTCTTGGAGTTGGTTGTTATAAAAGGTTGGTTGACATAAATGAATATAATGTTTAGACAGGAGGACAAGAGTTGTGCAGGGTTCTGCAGTTGAGCCATACCTGAATATCTGAAAATGACAGTTTGAGTACTGAGATTTATACAAATAGCAATTTAGTAGTTTCAAATAATTATCATATCTATTATGTTAAAAATAGCGATGATCATATAAACTCAATTGACCACTATTGGCTGCCATAACAAGATGCCTGAAACATAACGTAGATTTACTGAACTATTGAAAATGATTATGGTGGAAGAAAAATAAAAAAGAGAAGAAACATAAATTTAATTTCTTCTGTCATACTGTCATGTTATCAATAAGGTTATACTTTGGGAAGAATTTGTTCTGTTTGATTTACAATGAATATATCGTTATGTAGATTTTTTGTTTCTATGCAAGCATTTTAACTGTAGAATTTGATTGACACAGATTGAGGCTGGCTTAGTCAAGAAACAGTATATAGCAAAAGTAGTAGGTGAATTTCCCAAGGATGAGGTATTTTTTGGTTGGATAAGTTACTTTTATTTTATTGCTTTTAGCTATAAAAAATTAAATTCTGTTCTAACTTCTACCAGTCAAGGTTAAAATGATTTTCTCCTCATTTGACTTCAACTTTTATTTTCAGCTTACCATTGATGCCAACATAGACTATAATGCTCGCGAAGGAAGGAGTACAGCAGAGGTGAACCCTTTAGTTTTATATGGTTTCTTGGTAGATAATTTGGGGCCTGTTTCATTTAAGAAAACGCTTTCTGTTTTCACTAATAATTACAAAATGTCACTTTATTTTGACTTTGTTTTATGTTTCCAAAGATCTGTACAAGAAATGGTCAACACAAGTATCTTCTTCTCACCTTTTCCGTTACAAATTCCTAAAATAAGAAACAAAGTGAAAACAATGTGGAGTTATTTTAACTAGGAGTGAATTGGAAAGAACTTCTTTTAAGTTATAGTTTTTTAAGAAGCTAGTTTTTCAAGCTTGTGAGAAAAACAATTAAATGGTTTTTTATTTCTTGAAAAACTTGTGTAATTAAAAATAGTTTCTTTAAAATAGCTTTAACAAACGATGCCCTATGATTTTTTTTCTTTTTAACATTTATCTAAATGGTTACTAACTATTTAGGACTGATATAACATCCTTCAACGTTCTTAGGCACTTTTGGAACCCACTGAACTAATTACACTTGCACACATTTAACATTCAGGTTAACTGCAACCAGGTTAGAGTCGGCCACTCAATGTTAACTACGAAATTCTAACTAACATTCAGCTGAAATAAGTTGTCAAATAGTTCTCAATATCGGCATCTGTGTCTAGAGTCTGAGTTTCACACAATCATACCTATTAGAATATAATTTAAAATTCATTCACGTAACTTTATCTAACAACTTAAGCCTTTAGGATAGTTGGTCTTGATATAGTATCAAAGCCTTTTTGACCATTTGGTCAAGAGCTCAATCTGCCCCATTCTTGTAGTAAAAAATTGAATTTAAGCACAAGGTAGATGGATTTATGCATTGCGCATGCTTCAAACCCAAAGGACTCGTGTGAAGGGACATGTTAGAGGGATAATATAACATTCTGGATTCTTTAATCAGTGCTAAATGATCAAATTTGAGTGGCATGTGATACTACAAGAAACAAGTTGGGTGTTGGCAATTAGATTAGTTATTCTAATGTTTTGTTAATAACTATAACTAATAATTTGAGTGGCATGATACATTCCATTGATAAGTAAAATTGAAATTAGTGTAAAGGAAGTTATCTTCTCTGATAAATCTAATCAAGTATATCTCTGTTAATGAAGGTCAGAGATTCCGCAAAGGGAAAGGCTGCCTCCACAAAATTTACCCGGATTAGTTTCAATGGGACACATAGTATTGTTTTATGTGAACCTATCACTGGCCGCACACATCAGGTACAGAAAATGTGGGCTGATTTGGATTGATGTAATTCCTGTCATGTTTCTTTGATATCTTCGGTTTGAACATTGCCGTCTATTAAAAAACAACCATTGCTGGCCTAAGGCTTTTATGTGTTTTGATGGTGAGTTCTTGCCATTACATTGATAGAAATAGCATGTCATCTCTCTAGTGATATCACTGCATTCAGTGATAACACAATCCTAAGTAGGCCACATGCCAGTCAGTCATGCTGTCACAGAATTTGTGTGTGTGCGTGTACCCCTGCCATTATTTCATTCATAAACTTGGTGGAAAATAAATGCTGTAAAGGAAATGGAATGAAAATCAGTTATTGAAAATGTTAAATCAACAATGGATTAAAGATATCCTGCACTTCATCTTATTCAATCTATTACTTATATAACATTAGGAACTAACAAATGCCCACCTTTGGTGTAGATACGTGTTCATCTACAGTATTCTGGACATCCAATAGCTAATGATATGCAATACATCTCAGAACAAACGATTGATCGATCGATTAAAGGGTCAACTGCTGATAGATCAGCTCACATATCTGATCCTTCTCTGACATCAAATTTTGATGAAGAAGTGCCCAATGAATGTCAAGAAAATTCCAATGAGGATTTTATCTTTGATCCCATGTGTACAAACTGTCCAAATTTAGCACCGAAAGGGTAAGAAATCCTGTATCTATTTAAAAAGAAGGATAATTTTTTCTTGTTTTGTATTTTACTAACTATTGAAGAAAGTTAAATGTAGATTATCTCGTGCTCAAGCCTTTGGTCTAGCAATCTATATAGTAGAACGGGCATCATATGTTGGTTTGGTTGTGAGGGTAAATATGTTTATTGTGGTCAAGCCTTGGCTCCTTGCCATTATTATATCACAATAGACCATAATTGGACAAGAGTTAGAAACCTGTATGATTCAATGCAGATGACTTTTCTACAGTTTATCTGGTATGTTATCTCAGAACATGAAGTAGGATTTAGTTGCTTAACAAATTATAAGGCTGAAGTTGCCGACAGTTACAAGCAGTTTAGTTCTTATGTGTGGTTTTTGTGGAAAAAAGCTCTTTGTGCATGAATATGAATATGTAAATACTAAATACATCTTTAATGTCTGTTTGCTGCAACAATATTGACCATTAGTAGACAATAATGTCTGTTCTTTTTTTGTTTTACAGCATGGTTCCAGTTACTTGATCTTATAATCCAGTGGATTCTATTCTGAGTAGGGACTATCGATGTATTTTTATGAATCTCAGACAGCTTGATCACTAAATTTGGTTTTTTGTCAATTTATTTATTGCAGATATGATGGCGATGAAGAGGGTCTGTGGCTACATTGTTTCCGGTACTCTGGACCTGGATGGACTTATGAATGCCCATATCCTGATTGGGCAGAAGTTATCTAGACAACTTCAATGCATATTTCATGGGAGCAGGCTTTATCTGACTATTTAAATCTAATACACTTCTGGTTGATCCCACGATGCATATGCATACATCATGGAATGTTTTCACGAGTTGCGGGTTAGAGAACAGGTTATATAATCTTGCTCTTGTTCTTGGAAGGAAATAGAGTAGTAGTCATTGTTACTTCATTATTTTTTATTAGCCTTCAGCGGGGGAAAGATGTAAACTAAACGTGAATTCTTTGCATTTTTTAACGTAATGTGTTGTAACAGCTCTGTCCTCGGGTACCGTTTCGAAAACAGAATGCAGTGTTTTATTGGACATTTTATTTGAAAATGGTCGTTGCCGTTTTCAGTTCTAGCACTCTTAAAAAAGAATGACAATCTTGATCTTAAGCATGCGTATATTTCCCAAAGGCTTTAAAACAAAACAATGTATTTTATTTTATGAAAATATCACCATGACTTTGACAACCTAATACAAATATTCGGCCCAGCATAAAAAATACAATTATTCAATTAAATATATTATCAATTTTTTTGTTGGATAAGACTATATTTGATTATCACATTAAAAGTTTTTTTTTGACCAACACATTCAAATTTAAAATTTATCATTTGACCAAACTAATTCTTGTTATTTTTTAATTGTTACTTCGTTAATTTCCCAGGTAGGTTTGTTTAAGCTCGGATATGTATGTTCAAACTGATCAATCAAAGTGGAATTGTGACTCTGGATGTACTTTATCTATTATATGACGAGTTTGGATATTAAAATGAACTTCTGTTGTGAAGATTCTTAGTGAAAAACAAAAAAAAACTTGAATTTGTTAAAGTCAGCAGGTAGGCATTTTTTAAAATTGAGAGTTCTATATCATAGCATTTGCCGTAATTGCTTCAAATCCTTCCACCTTTGGAGTTTGGACCACAGGTCCTAAGATTTTTTGCATTCATTTTGAGTCACTGCATGACAAGTTGACAGCTTTCTTGCACTTATTTAGTATATGCTGGTTGAAACAAAATTTGGTTAAGGGATGGGATAACAAATGAATGCCAGTCTCAGCAAACGTAGTCTACAAACATATATATTATATTGTACTTCCACTAAATTATTTAAATTTATTTCTTAATTTTATTAGTTTCAAAAAATTAAAGCAAATATTTAATTGAAGGTATAAGGAAAAAATAGCTCCTAATTTAATACATAATAATTGGTGAGTACTCCATTTCTAAATGTACTCTGTTAGCCAGTATTTTTATTTTTATTGGCCCTGTTTTTATGTACTCTGTTAACCATTTTTATTATCCCTGTTTTAATATACTCTGTTTTTTTTTGGTGATAAAACGAATTCTATTTTGAATTTGGGAAATCTTGTACTAAGCTCTAGATATATTTAATAGATTCAATTTCTCATATAAAAAAGTTGGTAGCTACTCCATTTCTTTTTGATAATTTGTGCAAACAAATTGATTTGCGAAATACTTGAGACCAAATTATCATTTGAGGTCTAATTTTTTTTAAAAGTATTGGAACACAATCAAATAAAATCTGAACGTCAAATAAATAGTCATCAACAATTGACCTCAGTGCGTTGTATTTATATCTGCAATATTATATTATATCTTGGTTGATACGATAGGGCATGTGCATGTCGATGATATATCTGAGATTAAAGAACGAATAAGGCTTCATTAGATTAGTTAAATATATGTGACCACTCAAGACAATTGAGGTAACACACGCCTTCTTGTGACATTGAATATAGGTGTGATCCAACGAATTACAAGGAACATAAATCTTCGATCTTTAAGGTGCCAAAAAACAATACGTTGATTGCAACATAAAACATGATCTTTCTGCGCTATGTACGGATAGAAGCGTTTAAAGAGAAAAGACAAGTAAAGGTTGGAGCTAGGAAATAGGAATATGGTAAGATATGATTGAATTAATTAAAGAGTGTATTGTACTAGTATGAGGTAAGCAAGGGTCGGCACAAAGTTAATGTATGACACATGGTCTAACCTTACTCACTGAATCAAATATCAAAAATCAATCCGAACCATAGATATCTATATCTAACACACCATTATGAGGCAATCATTAGCACAGAGCTCAGGTTATAGCCACTTAAAAGCAAAAAATGAAATTATATATTTTTCTTACTAGTAAAATGAAATCATATCAAGGATTACAATGTTGGAGTTAGACCTATTAATTAATGAAAACTATTATTTATAAAAGAATCTCAAGGGTCGAAGTGGCAGCTCCCACTCATTGTATTGAATAGTTAGTGGAACATTTTATTGACACATTTTTTTTTCAGTAGATAGAATGATAAATACTGCACATAAACTCACACATGAAGATCTCGAATTCGAATTCATATAACTATAGAAGATGTACAACCTAACAACAATGACTTTCTCAAATTGTAATAGGTTTTACAGACATTTTATTGACTCATATATGAATAAAAGCGAGCATAACCTATAAATAAAAGATTGTCTGAAATTTTAACGAATGCGGAATGCCTATCATTGCTTTTATTTTTTAAATAAATGAATCATATATAATGATGAGTGGTTTTGTTTGGTGGGATTTTTTCTTAGCTTCATTTCTGAGGATTTTTTCAAGAATAAGTTAGGTTTGTCTACCTATAGGTTTTGCTAATTTCTTTCTTGGGCTTAGTGTTTTTCCTTTTGATGGATTGAGTTTTCATTTTGCTTCATGTTTTGGTGTGCTGCAAATGATTTTAATAGCTTTGGTGCTAACCTGATTGGGACGAGAGTCATTATAATGATGCTTTTGCATACATTTATAAGATTGTTTTTATTTTCTTTCAGTTATAATGATGTTTATGATCATGGGTATTGGCCTAGTCCCCCATGTCTTTTGTATATTTTCTCTTTTTTTCTCAATAAAATTTAGAATGAGTACTATTTTTTTCCCTTCTTGTTATTTTCCTAAGGGAGATTTATTAGCATAAAAATGTTTTAACGAGACTCCACATTCATTCCTTTTGCTAAAAAAGATATAATGGCTGAGTAGTGCACGATAATACTAGAGCTATACACACTCTTTTGAGTACTGATAAACAGTACGATAAGAAACCAACAAATAGGCTTATTAAATAGAGCACCGCATAACACAACAAGGAGAGGTTGTGGTGTTCAGTGTATTTCGTTGGTTTTGTTTCGTACTATCCGGCATTTTCCCACTCTTTTTTCTCATTATTTTTATTTTCAAATGTTGGTTCAGGTAAACTACATATGAAAGTGTTCCTATCTAGAATTTGCCATAAATAAAAACAACTAATTAAGCATTCGAGAAAGACATATATATATATATATATATATATATATATATATATATATATATATGCAATAATAATATTGAGGAGGTTTGAGAGGACTTAAAGTTGTCCAAACAAACAAGTGATGCATTACATCACACCCTTATCTCCCTTGGCGTGTTGGGTGGCACATTACCTTTGAGCACGAGAACCACACACCTAACCACGTATATAATTGTGTTAAGTGCATGGCATGGTTTAATCAATGGTTAGCTTTCAACACAATCATAAGCAACTTTTAGTTAATAACCCTTTGGCTCACTCATTTGCGTAAAGCTTTCAAATGCTTATCTTGAGACGCATGAATCGCCCCTTTCCCGCATTATATTATGTGGCCCCTTCTTTTGGTGTCATATATTTAGTTAGTGCTTCTCATTCTTGCATTTTCCTCTGCCTACCATTCAAAATTATTGGATTTATCTATCTATATCTCCACTCACAAATCTCAATATTGTTAGACATTTGGAACAAACTCCTTCATATATTTTTTCAGAACACGACATCTTACTAAAAAGTTCACACAAATTTAAATGATCAATATCACTTTTCTCTTGATGGAGAAGAAGAAAAAGGAGAAATAAAAAAAATCAAAATTGTCTTCTTCTATTCACATACTACTTTTTAACAATTATTTTAAGATGTTGAACCATACATACCTCCCCTGTATAGAGCTAATCTGATATTATTGACAAAATATCATATAGGTTTCCTTTATTTTGGTTACAATTGCTTTGCATGTCAATGACTTGTGTGGTCAATTGTATTTGAGGTACGAATGTACCGAATTAACCCAAGGTACAGCTGCCAAAATACTCACTTCATTGTCCATAACAGCTAGCAAACCAACTCTTATACTTGCACTGCATGGAAATCTCATGTGAACAGAGCATAACATGCATGCATGGTTGTGAAAAACATATAATATATATATATATATATATATATATATATATATTTGTGTGAGTTTTTATCATGAATCCTTTTATTATTGCTTCTTTCATCTTAAAAAAAACACAATGTAATAGTTTGATGCCAATTTTTGTCTAAATTTATTTAATATTTTATATTAAATTATTACTTAGTATATTATGTAAATAAACAAAATATATTTTATAATCGATTTGACAACTCTTGAGGGAAAGCTTTGCCGCCCATTGTAGTCCTACCCGACTCGAGGGATTAGTCTCTGCAGTTGCATGCAGAGGATACCTGATTTATACAAAAAAAAATCTCTATATATAAGTTTAATATAATATCAACATAATTTTAACGAAGACAGTTTTACTTTTAGTTGTTATTATTATTAAATACTTTAATATATGTTAGATGTTTTTTTTTGTTTTTTGTTTTTTACAAAAAATGTATCTTATATATTTTTTATTAAGACATTTAATTGATTTTCACCCAAAGTCATTTTTGATTAGCTACTTTTTAACACCAAGATAAGAATTAATATAAAAGAGAGTAGAAGAGCTGCTCAAACTCATTACATTCAAGTGAGAGAATGGGTTACTATCTACATATGAAAAATGCTAGCAACACTCTCTTTAGCACACTCTCTTTAATACTTTTTTGAGTGTTGGATAAAATACATATAGGTCCAATCACTTTGAAAATAGGTCCAAATAAATTAGTAGGACCCACATGAATTTTACCCAATCACAAAGAAAGTGATAGAAAGAGAGTATTGGTAGCACTCATCTCTAATACACTACGTACGTCAAGGAGATGTGGGACCGCGGTTGACTCAAACCGAAATAACACATGCTATAGTAAATTTAGAGTTGAATTAATATCGATGCACTCTAATGGCTCTACGGTCCTCTCATAAAGTAAACACCACCCCGTATATGCTCTTGCAAATAAGTGGAACTTAGATCTACTCGTGTTAACATATCTAACTTAATAGACCTTGAAACGCTCACCCTTATATTTTGTAATGGAGAAGAAGAAAGGAAAGAGAAATTCAAACACGAGGTTTTTTTTTTTTTGATAAGCCAAACACGAGGTTGAAATCTTGAGCAATCATGGAAAGTAAATTATAACTAAGAGTCAATCATAGTTTTGGCTCTCTAATCCCAAAGTTTGGTGATTTCAAATCATTGGCATATTATACTAACCAACACTTTTACTTTTGATGAATAGAAGGAAAGTGAGACCGAATTGGTAATCTAAGTGGGTGTTTTCAATTTGACAATGATTTAATTAATTATGCTGGGATCATCAAGATGTACCCTTTCAACTAAATTAAAAGATGTACGCTGACAATGATTTAATTTTAACAAGACTCCACATTCCTTTCTTTATATTTTTGCTCTCTTCTCCATATTACAAGACTTCATATAATAAAAAAGAAAACCTCCACTCCCTATGTCGCTTAATTATAGTAGTAATTTAATTATATAACCAATAAGAAAATAAAATTCAACACAAGGATGACCATACTAGTAGCATATATTTTTTCCATCCTATTTTGTTTGACATTTTAGCCATAAAAATTTGCCCTAATTTAATTGTTTTACAACATTAACAAAACATCTTTTTTTCTCTCTATTACACCCTTGAAGTATTAATGTACTTTTTTTTCAATCCTCAACTATTAAGAGATAGATTGAGTAGCAAGTGATATATTAGGAAAGTAAAAGATAATTATCATGAATTCTGAACTATTAATTGATTTAGTTGGTCTGCGTGTATCTGGTTTCTGTCTAGCCTTTCTGGTTTAGACTTTATCAATAAATCTTTTATTTATTTAAAAAAATGTTTCTTTTTTTTAGCAAAAGAAAGGAATGTGGAGTCTCGTTAAAATCTCTTGATGCAAAATCTTCATTGAAAAAACATCAATGAAGAAAAAGAGAGTACTAAAATGTATCACGATCTAAAACATCAAATAAAATGAAACGAAGAGAGTACTAAAATTAAGATTGCACTTGATGATCATAAATTGCAAAACAAGTAAAACAATTATTTCCCTTTACATGAACATAGATTGAGGGATACAAATTAAGAAAGAAGAAGAAAAGATACTAGGTTACACGTGTTATTACAGTCACAAAGTAATGCACAAGGCCAAAGAGACACTCATGCTAACATTATTGACTGCCTTATTAATGAAACCAAAATAAAAAAACCCTTAACACTTGATTATGAATGAGGCTCCACTTTGCAATATAAAGTAATTGCACTTTATAGTTAACTTTTCTCGAACCTCATCAAACTTTGCAAGAGGAATCCATATTCTTCTTTTTTTGTTTTCTTATTTTCCATAATTTGGATCCTCACTCATAGCACCACTTTTGGTAATTTGATTTGGGTCAGAAGGAACCATAGTGCTCAACTTCACAACATCAATAACATGGCCATTTAGTTCTTGCAATTTTGCTGGATCTGCTTTTACCACTTTCTCAGCGTTTCTATAAATCAAATATAACACCATCTGAATTATGCCAAACAGAAATCCAAGTGTGTTTGGAAGCTGCATTATCCAAATGCAAATAATATTAGTAAATAAATAATCTCTTTTTTGTAATCAAATTCCTCTTTTTAGTAGGTAGGTTCAATTATATATTTAAAAGAAAAAGGGAAATGGATCAAATAATTAATTAAATTGTTTAACACATGAATATAATATAAGGTTGTTTTATAGAATACGGGACCCATATGTTGCACTAGTTTGATGTTTTTGTTGGGAACTCAACAAGATTAGTGGAGTGCGCACATATTTACTTTTGTTATATTTTATTGACATTATTACTTATAAAGCTAATCAAAAAGTTAAGGGATCTAATGAGAAATTAAAGAAATATAAAAGTGAAAAAGTAAAGGATTTTTGGTCAATAATACTAGAATGAAACTTACAGCAATGTAATAGTCCTTGAGGAGAAGACCATAGAAGAACCACATGACAGAATTAATGGTCAAAAAGAAAGACAAATTGAACGGCATGAATTCCACGCTTTTTGTCTGTATAACGCGTTTCTGCATGTATCAATTTACATAAGAAATTAATATATATATTAAATAAAAATAATCATTATTCCTAATTAACATAAATATAATTATTTTTGTTGATAATTCAATCTAGTGTAGTAGTACTTGCTCTAGTCCCATATGTAAGAGAGAAGCGCAGTTTTAAGTTCACTAAATAATTGATGGAGGGTCTAAAATATACATTTTTCATATATATATATATATATATATATATTATATTACTAGATGGAGTAATAAGTTATGAGATTCTGACCAAAATGCAGAGGGGAGCAGCAAATACACTTATGTTGAAAACAAGGCAAATCCATCCTATAATAGAAAGACGTTTGGATCCAGTTGTAAGGTAGAGGGTTGAAAGAAGCATAGCTCCATAGCCAAAAACATTTAGCAAGAGAAGAAGCTTGATGGTCGAAAGCTGCACGAATGGAAACAAAAATAAACATTAATTAATAACTAATTTTATTATAAAAAGAAGTTATAGAATAAACCATGTTATTAGATGGATGGATACCCTTGTTTTCTTTGAGGCGTATATTAAGAAGATAGCAAGGTAAATTGACTCTATCACACATCCAAAGGAGTTAATGGTAATGAGAAGAAGGCTAGCATCCTTTTTGACGAGTGCATAGTAAATCCAGAGCATTGAACTGAAGAGTGCAACAACATAAGGAAGTGATTGAAATCCTTCAGTTGTTTTCTTCTTGTAGATTTGGTAGAATGTTGGTCTGCATGCACACAAAAAGTTAATTAATTAAGGAAACTACTTTAGAGAATAATTCATGTTGAACATGTTGCTTCTCATTCAATAAGTAGTAAGTTAAACAAAAAAATGACTTACAATGGAGCGAGGAAGACCATGAAGGAGATGATGTTGCCTATAAATCCAATAAAATACATCCATCCGTTAGCACAAGCAGTTGTTAACACACTGATTAATTAATTTAATCGTATATATGTTGCTGCTAATTAAGCTCTGCACTGGGATATTGCTTTCTAGTTATAATATTGTAATTTATTAAATGAGGATTTTTAGAAATTAGAAAAAGGCCATGCATGCAAGCTGCATGCCACATATATACTACCAAAATCAAATGTAGTAATTAAATTAGTTGTAAATAGGTGATAATATATAAAGATAGAACTATGCATATGCTAGCTAATGAAAGAGTGAAATTAAAGCTTTAGAATAATCTACCTAGAAGGCCGAAAATAAAAGCCCAGGTTTCGTGGTTAATAGCCATGGATTTCTAGATAACTTGAATCTCTTTAATTGGAGTAGTGCTCTCTTTCTTAATATTGTATTACACTCTATATATGTGGTTGATATGATGCTAGCTAGCTACCTCTGAAGTGAAAACCTTGAGTTGAGGTTATAACTAGTATCTCACTTTCAAATTCCACGAGTTGTTATGCTAAGAATGGGAGCCTATTTATAGTGAACAAAAAGAGAGTTTGCTAGTAGGATTGCGAATTAGTATGAATCTTGCTTTAATTTGAGAGCTTTCCAGCTGTTGATCCACCCACTGTTTATATATACTTTAACATATATACACTTATTGCCTTCTCATATACCTTATTTGGTTTAAATATCTTATGGAAAGAAACCCTCCCTAAGGGTAACTTGTGTTACCACGTACCATTCTTGTTCATACACAAAATTCCTTCCCGGCTCCACACTTTGGCTCTTTATCATTTTTATTTTCAAAAGCAATACTAAAGAGAAAAATTTATTAAATATTTAAGAATTATGATGGGAGAAGTGATAGATGTGATGTGTGGTAGGCGAATGAAGTATTTGTTATCTACTGTTCAATTCAATGTTTTAAAACTCGAATTTAGTTTTCTTTTAAAGGTAAATGAAATAGTAATATATAGGGTTAACTTTCTTTTTATTCCTTAAAAATTTTAAAATTTGTTATTATACGTGTAAAAAGTTTTACTCACTTTTAGTTTTTACATTTTCCTCCACCAATACTTGGCTTTTAGCAACGCTTTCTTTGGCCTTTTATAGTGCTTAAAAGTGATAAGCAACTAAAAGAATTGACAGAGGAAAACGTGAGGACTAGGGGTGTCAAAATAGATGGATTGGATGGATATAGATTTGAATTATAATGGATGGATTGGATAAATCCATTTAAAAATTTATATCCATTAGAATTATACCAAATAAATCTAATTAAACTCATCATTTAAAAAAAAGTCCATCTAATCCATCCATTAACAACTTTTTGATGGATGGATATCCAATCCATCCACTAGTATCTTTAAAACATAAAAAATCTTTTAATAAAAAAATAATTTTTATATATTTTTAATAATGCAACAATTTTTTTTTGAAATTTAAATATATATATATTTGAATATGTGGTGGTGGCATGAGGCGGCCGACACGACGTAGTTCCGGTGACTCACGGTGGCCGGAGGAGCTCCGACGACTCACAGTGGTTCCGGCAGTCGGCGTGCTCCGACGACGGTGGTGGCTGAAGGCGATGTGGTGGTTGACATTTATTTTAATAATATATATATATATATATATATATATATATATATATATAGTCGCTGAATTTAAATAAAAAATTTTCTGGAATTTTTTTATAAAAAATCTGAAAGTCTTTGTTAAAAAACTGAAAAGTATTTTAAATTTCTTTTTAGTAAAAAAATATTTTTTATAATTATCCAATAGTTTTTGATTTTGTACTTATTGATAATTCATTGGATTTAAAAAAATTGATGGATGGATCACAACCATCCACAAATCAAGTGGATGGATCCAACCAATCCATTAATGTTTTTTTTATAACGGACGGATTTGATGAATTTTGGTATGGACGGAGTGGATATTCAATTAAAAAATAGATCAGTTTAACGTCCCTAGTTAGTACTAGCCACTAGGGTGCTCAACCCCACACAAACAACGGTAACGATACCCCAGAAAAATTAAACTCATGCTCAGAAGTTACAATCGTTACAAGTATTTTACAAAGCCTGCATAAAAATTATTTATTTATCTCAACAGTAAGCAAGTATCATTTGGATATTAAAGATTTGATTCATAGAGAGTTTGTTGGTTTGGTGCACACGTTTCGAGAGAGAAATGCTTGTGTGGACTTCCTAGCTAAAGTGAGTGCTGCTGGTTCTGATTCCTGGATTGTCTTTGAGACTCCTCCTCCTAGGTTGTCTCCTCATTTGATAGTGGATGCTTTGGGAGTCGAGTTTGTTCGTATCTAATTAGTTTTTATTTGTTGTTTTTTTTTATCCTTTTTGTGTGATTTCATCGGTGTATAAAAAAAAGTATCATTTGGATATGCGAAAGGCTGGTCTTTTACTGTCAATCAGTCTCGTGTTCCATTCCTAAAGTTTCCTATTAATACAATACAAAGACTAATTTAACTAATTCTGCATCGCCAAATATTGTATTTAATTAATTCTTCATGGCAAAACATTGAAAAAGGGGTATATTTGAATGAGAAGGAGCACATTACTTACTCGAATTTGAGAACTTATAATGGGATCCGATCCTAATAATCTTTTAACGGCGGTTTTTGGACAGCCACAAAAATATCTGTGGGGATAGATTATTTTTGTTTTAGTGCAAGAAAATATTTAGACCCATATAAAAAACAACTTATAATAGTAGAAAGCTATACGGTTTTTTTAATAAAGCCAAACTGCTAGCTTATAGTGAATGGTTTATATTGAATTATCGAGAAAAAGTTTATATTGAATAAAATCAGAATAGGTAGTTGACGAGATAATGTAACCACTAGCTTTATGCTATCGTTTTTATCTTTATTATTTTATTTAAATTATTTGTTTACCCATCACTAAATAAATTAAGAGATTATTAAACCTCGTCGTCACTAGGGGTGTTCGCGAGGCGAATTGGTTTGGTTTTGAGCAAAAAAGTGAACCGAACCGTTAAAATAGATGCGGTTTGGTTTGGTTCGGTTGGCTTCCAAAAGAAAAAAAAAGCCAAACCAATGCGGTTTGGATTGGTTTTATTGGGAAAAACCCAAGTCCCACATTGACTAGAGATATGGTCTCAAAAGACTTTATAAGTGTGAGGCATCCCTCACCTAACAAGCTGATTTTGTGGGGTTGAGTTAGACCCAAACCACATTCTAAGATGGTATCAGAGCCTATCCTAGATCCTTCGGGCCACCCACCATTATAATCTACGCACCAAGCCCAATAGTGCTGGGCGTGAGGGGGTGTATTGGGAAAAACCCAAGTCCCACATTGACTAGAGATATGGTCTCAAAAGACTTTATAAGTGTGAGGCATCCCTCACCTTATAAGCCCAAACCACATTCTAAGAGGTTTGGCTTTTGACGAGACAAAAATAAATTATAATTCAGAAGTTTAAAACAAAAAAATAAACTCATATCAGATTTTAGATACATTGCATCAAGAAAAAACAAACTAAAACCAAAAATCGATTCATGTCAGATTTTATATACATTGCATCATGAAGAACAACAAGCATCATCAACAACAATGTAAAGCAAAAATAGATTCATATCAGATAATAAAGTTGGATGACATTCATGGAGAATCGTTACAAAAAAAATTGCAATTGGACAAAAACCAATAACTATCAGAACTCTAAATTAAACAAGTGTTTTCGATGCTGAAAAATGTGATTTACTCACATGTAATTATTTGTTGTTCTAACAGGCCTCGTTAGCCATAAATAATGAAGGTAGAAAATACTATCAATATGATTCTGAAGTTGCAATGCGAGGCCAATAAGGAAATAAGTAGACATAACTGGCTGGAAAAAAAAAAGTATTGTATATAGGATTTTGCGGTTTGGTTTGGTTCGGGTTCTGTAATGAAAACCGTGAACCGAACCGCACAATGCAGCTATAAAAAAAACCAAACAGAACCAATAGAAAGCAATTTTTTGAGGTTTTCGATTTGGCTCGATTTGCGGTTTTCTATTGGTTTGGTTCGGTTTTGAACACCCCTAATTGTTACTATGTTATTTATTAAAAATATCCTTATATATCATTTTATACTTATAAGTTCGTTTAACAACAAATTTTACAAAGCACTTTTAAATTCAGTGTTGTGAGAACCGGATCGGGCCGGGTAGTTCAATCGGTTGAACTGAAAATCGATAAGTCTAGTGGTTGGTTCAATCTTAACTGGACTGCAGTTCTGTTAAGCCATTCAAAACAAGATTGAAACACGGTTGAACCGTCAATTGAATCAGGTTAAACCGTTCAAATTTTTTTATTCATTTACTTTTTCTCAAAATTTAACACCTTATTTATTTGGCTTAAATGCACTTTTGGTTCTCCTATGATTCGGAGGTGTCTCCGATTCAATCTCCGGTTGGAACCATGAGGCCAGATGCTACTGCTGCTGTTGTATTTGATCATGGATCCGAAGCTGATACGCATATTCACAGTTGAAGGTGTTTGGCTTTCTTATGAGTAAGAAACGAAAGCTGAATAAGGCTGCACGAGGTTGATGCTTTTGTGAAAATATTGTTGAGTGAGTTAATGCAGTAATGTTGCTGAAGCAAAAAGCGGTTTATGAAGTGTGAAAAACTGAAGCTGTGTGGAAGAGGATTTGATTTCTGAGAATATAAAGACAAAATGTAAGAAAATAATACAATACATGATGTACATAATAATGAGGAAGGGTGACAAGTAAGTACAGACAAATGTACCCCAGGGCATGAGGGTCGAGAATATAATGGTCCAAATGTATGGTTGATTAAAATTCGAGAAAATAATGAATCTGGTGTAGCAGTGCCCATTGTCTGTACAATTATAAGGAGTGAGCTAGTGGTTCATTGTTAGCTAAATCAAATTATAAGGAGTGAGTGGTTCATTGTCTGTACAATAATTACAATTCCAAATTTCCAATTGCTGTCTATTTCTGTCAATCTTTAGCTAGAACTAGTGTCATAGTCCTTGTTACTATTATTATTATTATTATTATTATTTTGGTCGAAATCCTTGTTACTATTATAAACTGTTTTAGAATTAGGTTTTGCTTGGGCCCTGTTTTTTTTGTAAATAAGACATTTTATTTTGCTTTTTTTGTAAAAGGAGGCTAAATTTATTTTGCTTGGGCTCGGGTATCTTCTGTGCGCAAATGCAGAGATTAATCTCTCGAGTCAGGTAGGAACACAATTGACAGAAAAGCTCTCCCTCAAGAGATTTAACACTGCTGCATGCTCAAGGCTGGATTCGAACACAGGACTTTGGTTAGGCTGAAAGAGACCCTTGCCATATCTTCCAAGTGCTCTTGTGTTACTTGATATATCTTATGCTTTAGTTAGGCTTCTCTTACAGTTTTTTAGCTTATTTAAAAATAAATAAAAAACTACACTTTGATTTAGCTAAAAAAGTTGCTGCTCTCAATCCATCAATAAAACAAAATCTGAAAATTTGTTTGGAAATATAACAACTTCAATATTCTTTATACTACATCCGTTTCAAAATATAAGGCCTCAAAGTACATGTATCAGGACTAAATTTATTCCAGATACATGTAATTTGGGGAAATATATTTTAGGACGGATGAAATATATAATAATTCTTATTGTTAGGTCCCAAATACATCGTATCAATGCAGTCGAAATTAATGTATGTGCTCTGTTACTTTCGAGCATTTAACAATTGAGCAAAATTGAATAAAAAAACAAAAAGGCTTTGTAGATTTTTTTTATAAGCTAACCAAATAATTATATTAAGAGATGAAAAAAATTCAACCCGCTAGTAGAAAAAGTTAAATTAGAGAAGGATTTGCGTTTTCCCTTAAATTTCTCGTCGTTGTTCTTTAGTGGCTTTAAATTGTACTTTCGCTCTTTATTTTTTCTTCCTTTTTACAAAATATAGACCAAGTTAAGTTAGTGATTTATATAATTGCTAATAATTGCACTGAAAATGATTAAAAAAATATCCCTAAAAATGCACTAAATTCGACTTTATCTATCTCCTATTTATATGTGATCCACCTTCGAGAGTATCATGGAGTCCCTTCAAGAGTATCATATAGGCGGCGCTTTCCTCCTCCCTTAGTTAGCCGCTAACTCTTAAGATTCTATTTCATCGGCCTTTTCATTCGTTGACTAGGATGACCCGCCCCTCTTCGAGTGCCCCGAGTTGATACTCCTGTCAGTCTACCCTATCCAATGTGTCGCGATACATCTAGCATTTTAAACCGGTCCGATCAGTCAACCCTAGCAAAGTGGTTATTTCAACTTCTTCTAGAAGTTGCTTCAACACAAACAATGCTAGCTCAAACCAAAGGTATATACACAAAAGAGAGGAATCTGCCCAAATATATACTATCCAGATTCTTTATGCTCATAGCATACAACACATGAAGCTTCCCACATGAAAAAACTTTCCACATATTGATTCTTTATGATGTGTCACCCATGATTCCGATTTTAAGCCTTACAACTCATAGCTTCAGTTCCAAGTGGGACTCAAACTTACTAAAAATAAAAACTTATTTTAATATATTTCCTCCTTGCTACTAAGAAGAGCCGGGCAGCATGGGTTTGGCTTCTCTAATTTCTCAATGACCAAAACACCTTAATTCACCCTATAGATATTATTACAGTCGTAACCAACATAATCTTTAGTGTAATTAGTGCACCTATGAGCTTATATGATTTTCATTTTTACAAGATTGGGCGTCACTTAAAAGCCTCAACGCGTGAAATGATGTAACTTCCCACCAACGAATTACTTAATCTTGAGGGAATAAAGTTGAATGTTACAAAAGCTAAATTTGTTAGCTTCACTGTAATGCACTGCAAGATGAAAGTCTAAATTACTTGAAAGATATTGAACCCACTTGGCATCGGTTAAGAATCTTTTTTTGCAGGATTAACTGAATCAAGGGAACTTTGAGCTACATTCTTGAATTGGTTAAATTCAGAACCGCCCACTAGCTAGCTAGCTATAGTATAGTGACTATAGTATAATCTATAGGGGTAACTATTTTGGTACGTAATCACATTTCGGAAGTTCGGATCTTAACTGGCTTTGCATAAAGCTAGGAGCAAATGAATGGTAAATTGGAAAGCTTAGCATCACAATGGAGAGAATATACCAACACCAACGAGAAATACCTATATATGCTTTTTGACCTAAGCGTGCGGCTGCAAATTAATTCACACTACCTCTTCTGCTTCTATACTCAAATGATAATGTTGCTCTTATACTTGTTTTTTACACTTAGCTTTTACACTTGCATATTATGGGAAAAAGGGAGTGGAAAAAGTGTTGGAATAACTTTGGTTGCTATTTATATTATGGGCTTGAGTGTGTATCAATTCACCTTGTGAAATTTGGAAATGGTTGCATTTAATTAGCCATATGTACATGGCACCGTGGTGAATCTTCTTTATGACACACACAGTCACGACTTCTTAAGAACTTTTTAATAGTTTTTATTAACTTAATCAATATGTACCGCTCGGGCCAATATAACAACACTAGGCTCCTATCAGGCACAATGGCAAAGCATATGTCTGCAACTATCAAGACCTTTTTTTTTATAGGCAAAGTGGTTAGAAATTAGTGTGTTAGTTGTTAGAGGGGAAGGGGGAGCGGCGTTCGAACCCCGTACGGCTACATTTTTCCACCAACGATGTCCCTTTCACTCAACCATGTGAGCTACCCTTCTGGGACAATTATCAAGACCTTAATGAGGCCCCTTGTATTTGTACCGGTTGGGGTGCCCCTTTTGTATCCCCTTTAATAAAATTTTTGCTTATCAAAAAAAATCAAGACCTTAGAACGACTCTTTATATATAGTATTTTTTGCATTCACCTGTTTCTATAAGCAAAAATAACTAATAAAGCCTTCATCGCTAGAATTGAACCTCATTTTTCTTTGCAAGAGAGAATAGTATATTTTTTGTACAACTTGTATTGGTAAAAGTAAAACCATTACGCCAAGAGATAATAGTATGATTGTGTGTGTGTGGCCCTCGTAAGAAGTCCACTAAAGCTCCGTACGTCACTATGTGGGCAATAGGGTGAAAGTGATCTCATTTGAATTCTTTTCCTAGACTTCCTTCTTATACTTCTTGATTTCCATGACTTCACCTTCACTCCCATATCGAGGACCTTCACTTTCACTCCCCACTAGCTTCTAGAAAACTACTAGAGCTTCCAAACTAGCCACACTCCCATCATCGCTAAGAAATCCCATCATCGAACCTACAATAACCCTTCGTGTTTTCCACCACCATCGGGTTCAACCATTTCCCCCAACAACTTGCCACAACCTCCATCAAACTCGATTTCCCTTAATTTGACGGCATAGAAGACCAACCCTTTTGGCTGATTGCATCATTCTACATGGAAGGAGGCGTTCATACCAGTTCTAGTGGATGCAGGTGAATGGTCAACTCATTTCTTATACTTTATTTTTGCATGTGCTCAAGCTCCATTTTGCATCTTCCATGCACAAAAACCTGACCGGGGCCTCTTCAACCCCCGAAACTTTAATAATCAAGGACTACGTACAAAACACAAATTTAGTCCTTGATGAACCGAATCGTTGGTGTATCCCTTCCTTTCTACCTCAGTTGTTTCATCTACAACCTCAAACTAGAGATTCATCTTGAAGTCCAAGCATTTCAACCTGTATCCCTTTCCAAAAAAATCAACCATTGTAGATCTTGAAGATGAGAAACTTGATGATTTAAGCACTTACAACTCTAAACAGGTCACCAACACCCCCAAAAACTCCATCTTCCTCTTTGAGCGCATCCCTTTGCATAACTCTTACGGTTACACCATATAAACCTTTCCCCTAATCTAACAATCAACACCCTTGTCGAGAAAAAAGACTTTGCAACACTTACATGCCTGCTTCGTGCACAACTAGAGTTCCAACCAGTTATTCCATCCTTATCATTGAATCAAAAAATCTCATTTCTATTGAGGAAGCCCTCAACGAGATTCTTATACACTCAAATAATGACCATGCTCAAGAGTTCCTATTTGCCCCGATCACAACCCACCCCAAATCAACCTTCAAGCTTAGATGCGTCACTCCATCCCGCAAACCTTACAGGCGACATCACAAAAACCTAGTAGTGATTTTGGCCAAAAAATGCAGGATCCACAACTTCATCCAAAATAGTAGCCAAGCAATTGGGCATACCACTACAACTAGCCCAATCCTTTCAAGTCCTAATAGGCAACAATGATGAATTGCATTCCTCCTTCATTTGGTCCACTAAAGACTTGTAATTTACTCTTCGTCCAACTTGATTAGAGCGTATCAATAAATTTCTAATTATCGAGAAAAGATAAAGTCTTGGTAATTGCTAATCAAACCCTCCATTCGCTCTTTATGATATATTTTACTTTCTATTATAACTTATCTCTCACCTCCCCTCTTATTTATTATTAATGCAAATACAACCTAAAATAAAATAATTAAATAACATATCCTAACCTTGTGTAAAAAAAAAATATATTATCTTAACCCAATTATTATAATTTTTTAGGCTATTACAATTAGGATGGCACTCCTTGTGCTTTGCTACGTTTTTCAACTTTAATAAAGCTTTTTGCCTATAAAAAACTGCTTTATAAATCTATCCTTTGTTTTTTTCTTTCATTTTTTCCGGGGGTGTGGGGGATGAGTGAGCAGAAGAACATAGCAAAACATGCAATTACTGCATTAGATATTCGCAACCAATTGATGGTTAATTTGTGTGGTTTGTGTTGCTTTCAAGTTTGTATTAATATTTTGTCCCTTCTTGTGACATCGTTGTCGTAATTTATGGCACGAAAGCTTCTAGTAATCACTTTTATTTTAAATTTAAATAAATTAAATTACTTACTAGTATAGTACTACTACTCCATGTTAGTACAGATGATTATGGTGTCGACGCAATTGTTCATGCAGGATCGAATAACTGTAATCTACTACTCACTACAACAGAAATCTTAAAAAAGATCGCCCCAATAGTAGCGCTTTTGACATAAGCGCTCCCTACTGCTAACACGGAACGACCATTAGGAGCGCCTAGGTGACGAGCGCTCCCTTTTGGCTAACACGGAACAACCAATAGGAGCGCTTAGGTGACAAGCGCTCCCTATTGCTTAACACGGAATGACCATTAGGAGCGCCTAGATTACGAGCGCTCCCTTTTGCCTAACACGAAACGATCATAGGGAGCGCTTAGGGGAGGAGCGGTCCTAATGCTTAAAACACGGGAACATGGTTACATAGCAATCTTCGCTGCCCAGTAACCCTTAAAACCCATAATACGGATCTACTCCCAGTAACCCTTCCTCCATCATAACACGTGTTTTCTCTTCTCACTCCTCTTTCAGCTTTTAGGTTTTGCAAAGAGAAATTAAGCGGTGGTGCCCTCTATTTCAGATTTGCAAATAGAAGGCTAGTCGGTGGTGCCCTCTATATTCGATTCATTATGCACAGCAGCAGCAGAAACCTAAAAATTCATTTTGCTTTCTCTCTATCTCTCTCTCATGTGTTTTTTCATTTTGCCTCAGACACCATGGCGGAGAAACAACTCATCATCGTCGTGGAAACCATCGCCGCTATGGCCCCTATTAGGACACTCTTCGAACAGATTACCTCGAAAAAGTCATAAGGTTCTGCTTCTCTATTCTTTTACCTATCGATATCTACTTCAATAACATTATTCCCTTTCTCTTCAATAAAATCGAAATTAGGTTTTATTTAATCTTTTAGTAGTTTCCAGTCTTCGATTTTGGTAATGTACCCAAATTGTATCGATTGTTTTAATTATATTGGAGAAACCCATTTTGATGCGTTGTTGGGGATTTGGGATTTTGATTGTGGTGTTAAGGTTGGTATGATATGTTCTGGTATGAGGGTTTACTGGTTGCGCTGGGTTTGAAAAAATTGACAGAAAATATTAGTATCTAAAATTTAATATTTATTCTTGACAGCAAACAAAAATGGTTTTTTTTTTGTTTATATTATTTAGGGGGCTCAGCTGTGAATTTGTTCAAATCATACTCTAGGATTTGATAATCTTTCTGTCTTGCTTAATGGTGGTCTTATGGTTCATCTATTAATTTTATTTTTCCCCCTTTTTTCGCAGAAGCTTTCTGTTTCGAACTCTAAGTTTGCCCTTCTCACCTATAATACTCATGGATGTTATTCTGGTAAGATTTGCTTGTATTCTTATTTCATGCTATGTAAATCATGGCGATTTAAAAACTGTTCATGCAGACATTGTTTTTTGGGCGAGAACTAACTCACTGCAGCTATGCATGCCAGTTGATTTATATTAACTCACTGCAGCTATGCTTGTATTCTCTTTTCAGAGGAATTACAGTTGTAATTGCTCATTATTATCCTATACTTCTCTGTACATGATCTTTATCGTTAGTGAATTCCAAGACACTGATAACATTCAAATTAATACATACCTGCACTCAGCAAGATCGATCTTTATAGGAATGTTATTTTTTGTAGTTACTTACTTGGAAGTCTCTGTTGCTATCTCAACTTCAGTATGCGATTATATTATTGTGATATTTCAGGAGATCCATTTGGCCACTGGAACAGTCAGTACTATTCAAAGTGGCTTTAAAAGATTACTTGCCAAAGCAAATCCTATTCATGCACTGCAAATTCATGGTGAACTTATATATGCAGTTGGCAAATTCATGGTGAACTTATATATGCAGCTGGCTCTTCCTTGGATGCACTATAGTTATTACTTCTAAATTGTAACAGTTATTAATTCCTTCTAAACTATATTTGAAGGGTTTTGTAATTTAGTTACCTCCGTAAAGGATTTGAATTTATAGTTAATTCAATATTTTTATGTTGCAAATACTTTGTCTCTGGAAATCTGAGAATATATTAGCTACAATGGTGGAATTGGGGATTCTAGGCATCCATTTTTTTATTTTTATGCACTGCTTTATTTTTTGATTTGGAAATTTCATTTGGATGTTTGTTGTTGGTTGCTGGTTGATATGGAAATTTCATTTGGAACTTTGTTGTTGGTTGATGAATATGAGCAAGGGGGCAAGGAATTGGTAATAGAGAAGAAACGGAAAAAAAATTCTTAAAAAAAAAAATAGACATAGGTAGCGTATGGAAATAGAAAAGAAATGAAATTTTTTTTAAAAAATATTAGGCATAAGGAGCGCTTTCTGTAAAAAGCGCTACTTATGGTCTAAGCGCATCTAGGAAAGAGGAGCGCTTGAACATAAAAGCGCTACTCTTGGTCTATGCGCATCCGGGAATAAGGAGCGCTTACGCTTAGAAGCGCTACCTATGGTCTACGCACATCCGAGGATAAGGAGCGCTTACACCTAGAAGCGCTACTCTTGCTTGTTCATTGGGAGCGCTTTTCGAGCGCTACCTTTGGGTGATTGGCAACAGGAGCGCAAGCTTTAGGAGCGCCCGAAAACGCTACTCATGGCCTAAAAAAAGCGCTCCCAATCCCCAAATCTGTTGTAGTGACTCCATATATTAATAGTACTACATCACAATAAATATAGGGGGGCCATAATTTCTCTGAACTAGTCTAGAAATTGGGGGAATATATGATTAATTAGGTTGAAGTAAAGAAATGACATAAAAATAGTGAAGCAAAATAAGTTAAATGATAGACGTGGAAATCTATCTACACCAGCGTCTCTTCCCCTTATACGCGTTTAACAATCTTACACGTAAATTAAACATATCACACAATCAAAAGAGATTATGTCATGAACATCATTGAGTGATTAGCCCATCAAACTTGGCAACTCTCCTCTGTTTTCTTGTTCTTCTTGTTATCATTAATGTTGTTGTGCTCTGCTTGATCATGATTCTTTTTCTTTTCATCAGAATTAGTTTCCTTCTTCTCTTCTTTTTTCTCCCCAATCTCAATATCTCCAGGCTCATCAGTTTTCACTTCTTGTTTCTCATCAGTAACAGTTGGAAGAACTGCATTTTCATTGTTGACAGTGATATCTCCTTTGTGTTCTGGAAGCTTCTGATCATCATCATCCTGGTTTACGGGTTTGTTTTTTCTATACATTGCATACAGTGCTATTTGAGAAACTCCAAAAATTAACCCCACAACGTTGGGAAGCTGTCCACACGTGTGTAAGTACGTGTTTGTTAGTTATGCATAAAGACAAAATAGCTGCTACTAGAAATCACATTGATTAATTATCAGAACTTACCGCAACATAGATATCTCTAAGAGAAACTCCATATAGCAACCACATGATTGCGCTAATCAGAAGAAGAACTGAAAGTGGAAATGGAAGGAACTCTACGCTTTTCGTTCGAATCACCACCCTCTGAATTAAATCACCATGCATCATTAGTATATAATTAACAATTTTAATTAATTATATGTGGCACTAATTAAGATGAGTATATATATATATATATATATACTCACAATAATACTTAAAGGTGCTGCGAAAACACTAGTAGCAAAGACAACGCAAATCCATCCAAGAAGTTTGACACGGCTTTCTTCTCCTTTTGCTAACACGTGTGTTAGGACAACGATTGCAGAAAAACCAACAAAGTTCAACAACATAATCATCTTCACTGTCGACATCTGCAAAGTAGTAGTAAGTTCAATTACATTACTCACTCAAATACAAATTTTAATTAATTAACTAATAAACTAATCATGAAAGAAAATACACATACTCTAGCTTTCTTGGGGCAGTAAGTGACGTAAATAGCAAGGTATATTGTCTCAATCACACAACCGAATGCATTAATGGTGATGAGAAGCGTCTCTCCCGTTTTCACATAAGCATAAAATATCCATAGCATTGCACTGAATAGTGCAGCCACGTATGGAATTGATTGGAACCCTTCTGTTGATTTCTTCTTACAAACTCTATAAAATGTCGGTCTGCAAACAATTTTTTTTATAATCATTATTTGTTTCTATCTAGTTTCAATTTTCTAATGAGCAGTTGAACTAAAAGAAAAGAATGTTGATACTTACAGTGGTGCCAGAAAGCACACGAAGGAGGAAATGTTACCTGCAACATTCCAAAGAAATTAAGGAAGAAAATCATATTAGAAGGCTTAAGTAGCAGGAGGTTTTTTGTTTCCAGTAATGTAAATGAATTTTTTATTAAATAAATAAATACCTAGAACCCCAAAGACAAAAGATAGATGACTGTGATGAGACGACATGGTTTTGGAAATTAAACACAACCTTTCTCTCTTTTTTTTTTTTTTGAGGGGAGAGGAGAGGAGGGAGGTTTGAGAGGAAGCTACTATAGCTAGCTCTAGCTTAATTAATTTATGTGTCACACCTCTGAATTGAGAAGAATGTTATGAACATCACTATATATATATATAGGGGTGGCTCATGCATGCAAGTAATGTAAATGAATTTTTTATTAAATAAATAAATACCTAGAACCCCAAAGACAAAAGATAGATGACTGTGATGAGACGACATGGTTTTGGAAATTAAACACAACCTTTCTCTCTCTTTTTTTTTTTTTTGAGGGGAGAGGAGAGGAGGGATGGGGATCCTCAATGGAGAACTTCCCAATTGAGTTTTTAAATGGGTCTCATATGTACACATCACTTATTTATTATTTTTTAATATAGTACTTATATAAGAACTTTATCTCTCCAATCCAAAATTTCAACAAAATTTTGCTAAATGGGTCCCACTAGTAACTTTTTATCTTTTGCAATAACAATAATTTATATGACATATGGAATATTAAAATATCCTAACCAAAAAATATTAAAATATTAAAACTATAAACTTTAATTTATTAAAAAAATCTGAAAATTATAAACTTTAATTGCACTAAAAAAATCTGTAAATTTTCATTTGTGTACATACACATATATATATATATATATAGAGAGAGAGAGAGAGGTAAATTCTAAAACTACAATAGTTATTTTTTTATTAAAAAAATAATAGTTTATGGCCAACTGTTTATTTTTATGTTTGATTAACAAAAAACGCATCAACATATTTTATTATTTTTTTATTAAAAAGTAAGAGTGTGGGTCCCTGCAAAAGAGAAGAGAGAGAACTTCCTATTGAAAAACTTCATCCCAATAGGTTACCTATTTTTTTTCCTCCACAATGGGGTATCTCTTAAAATCCACTTGTTAGAAGATAAGAAGTCCCTATTGTGGATGCTCTAAGCTCTGTTATTTTGCGTGGACATTATGGAACTTCTATGAATTAATGATTGTCATTGCTTTCAAAGCCACATAAAATTCAAACCAATTATTCTTTTTAAGCTTTTAGGAAAGAAATTCTCATTTTATACCATTTTTATTTTGCTAGGTGGGTTACATTAAAAACGTTGTTAAATTAGAAGTCAGTAATTATTTAGGTGAACCAAAGTAGTAAAAGAAACAAATTGAAGCAAACCCTATAAAAAAAAGAAACAAATTGAGGCAAAAAACTTTTTCCTTAATTTCTCAACCCAACTACTCACCATGATTGCAACTTCAGCCCAACAAGATACGTGTAACGTGCAGGGGTTGAAGTAAATCTAAAGGAAATTTTTTAAAAAAATTAATAACACTGGAAATTAGAGACTTTTTTTTGTCTAATTTATTTTTACCATATTATACTATACAAAATAAATAAGGATTGAATGCAATTACAAAATTGATTAATTTTATTATTGAATTAAATTAATAATAAAAATAAATAGTAGAATTAATATAATAATTTTAATAAAAAAATACATACTAATGAAATTAATAATATTACTTAAATTAAAAAAAATTGTGCCCTTGAGCTGGCTATGTGCATGATTGCTAACTCAATAGTAGTACATATATTATAGTTGCAGTGTTTCTGTGATTAATACCTGCAGGCCCCTTTTACTTAACCATACCACGCGTTACGCGCCCAAATCGCATTCTTCCTACCCCCTTACTCACGTGACACATCTGCATTATTATTTTCATTCCTTCCCCACTCAAAACATTCCCCCTTCCAAACATTTTTTATTTCAAATTTTCTTCTGTTGTTGTCGTTCACATAAGAAGCTTTAGTTACTTCTTACGTCTTGAATTATTTTGGAAATTGTAAATAGCTGTTTCAACTAAAAAAGTGTTAATTGCGTAAATGAATTTTTAAATAATTTATAATTAAGTTCCTACATTAATTTATAATTTGTAGTAAGTTACAAATTATTTTAAAAATCAATAATCATATTGTGTTGAAGTACTAATTGCGCTCACTTTCAATAAATTTCTTTTTTTGTTTGTTTTAAATGGAATGGTAAATACCACTTGAAACTCACACTCAACTTGAGGTCTTGAGTTCGAACCCGAGATACGATATTCAGCCTAACAATCTCGGCATTTGTTAGTTGAGCTAGGTCTTACTAATTTCAAGAAATTTCTTGTTTAGAAAAAAATCTCTTGACCAAATAATATCTATCATCCACTACTATTGAAAGTAAGGTATTATTAATTAATCAGATCACAAAAACTAATTATTTATAGATGAAACGGGACACGTGTAAAATGGGATAGCAGCCATACACTATTGCTTTACATGTTAGCGGGTAGTAATATTTTTAATGTTAATTTGCTATCTGATTCATATTTAAAATATGTTTATCTTGATCAAATTGTTATTGCGCTCTATCTCATAGCTTTTGATCATCACGCCATAACAGTGGAATTCAAAGGCCTCTTCATGACTGAACCAAGTGTCACCCTCCTATCTGATGAGCGTAAAACATATTTACTTTGACAATATTAATTCACATGCTTTGCACCTAGTTTGTTCAACCGTACAAAGTAACATACTTTTTATGGGATTTAAAAGGTGCTTGATGTTAGTTCCATGTTTAAAAATTAAGTTGTTAACCTTCGTTTTTGCAAAAACAATAGAACTTTCATTCATGAAATTAGGCCTTGGTTTAAAGTAAGCTAAGTCCTGTGTCTTAAGGTAAACCAAGTCCAAATAATTACAACGTGGTCCAGGTATAAGGAAGAAACCAAATGGAGCAAGAGAACCGGCACATAACTAGTTCGTCGCTAGTAGTGTCTAGTGTGTATCAAGAGTTACAAACTCTATCTTTGAAGTGAATATGAATATAATTCAAATGAATTGTGAAGTAAAAACTTGTATAATAGAAAGAGGTGATCACTATACATAGTGTACCTTCTAGTGAAGTAAATGTGTTGCTAGCACTTATTTTCAAACATACAATCTCTATTGATTGAATTTCAAATGAGTTTTACTAAATCACGTAATCCTGTGTAAGTTTAATGAAGTACATATGAAATGATCAATAAATACAAAGAAGTTGTTCAAAAACATGTAACTGAGAATGTGACGCTTACATTTCTCTTTTTATAATACATGTTAGCAAGATAGCATCAATCAATTGCAAGAGAGAATAAGTGATATATGTTATTTTTATTTGTTTGCATATGCCTCGTGGCACAAGAGTCGTTGAAGGAAGGTGAGGTCTCACGACTGCTAGAAAAAGTTAATTTAGTAACCAATATTTGTGATGGAAAAATTTAAGTTTGTTGCTAATTAACTTAATTAGGTGTCACAAAATTTAGTTAGGAAACTATTGTTGAAGTTGATTGGAATTTAGCATCTTGTAGAAGTCTCATATTACTTAATTTTGTGAATGAAGAGAGAGACCAAAATTATATATATGGACTCAAGTTCTCCTATACAAATCGTCAATTTATCAATAAAGTTATTAATTTTATTGTGATTGAGATATTTTTACTCTTTTTATAAAGCAAGTTAATTTCACATATTTAAAAGATTCAAGATCTCTATAGTAGTAGGTATAGTTGGACCCCGAAGTGGTGGGCGCATGCAGAGTTTTAAAATATTGGGCATAACGAGGTTGGATAACACTTTAAGATTTAGCTTAATTAGCGTCTCTTACATGATTAGCATTAATTGTATTTCATAATGATTTTGCCGTTTTGATAATTTAGTCATACAAATGAGCACTTCTATTCCAACATAACCCTTTCTTTTAAAATAGTATGATTGGATTATCTTATCAGTTTTTTCAACTTTTTGGTAGAGTTTGTTGGAAGAAAACCTTTGTAATTTTGCTCATAGTCTCATGCTAGTTTAAGGGTGGCTTCCTATTGTTATTTTTCAAAAGTGTGATCATGTTTCCAGATGTATTTCACTTGATTATTAATAAGATGACTCAACCTTTTTTCTAAAAAAAATCACATTTTCTTTTAATCCTAGAGTAGCTAAGGGTTCATCTCTAAAAGTATTTAGAGTGTTCTTTTTTACCACTTCTAAAATGGGGAAAACAAAACATAAAACAAGGAATGACTCACTAAGGTAGGACACTCTAGCATCAGAAGATTTCAACGAGACTCTATATCCATTTCTTTTGGTAGGAAAAACACATAAGCAGTGTCATCTCTTAGTAACTTCAGCATCTTTGAAGGGCACTCGTCGAGCTCAACAAAACACTTAATCACAAGTGATCCCTGTCTAGCTAGAAAATCATGAATGATATTGCCCCTCCACTCTTTCCTTAACACCATCTGGATAGGCTCAATCTGATTACAAAATCTATGATGAATTGAGACTCCCTGAAGAGCAAAGTTCACAGTAAAAGAAATGGTGTCTTTGGTTCGAGTAATTTTTGAGAACAATATATTTTTGGGTGTAATTAAATATTATGTTTTTTCGTACAAAAAATACTGTTGTTTAAAATGCCTTGTTTAGATGATAAATTTGGAAAATTTATAAATTGTTTTCTTTTCATAGATATTTTATTCAACTTAATTTTAAGGAACTTTATATATATACCACCTAAAATCTATAAATTTGAAATTTCTTCTTTACAATAGAAAATCTGAATCCTAAAATTTGTCCCTATAAATTTTCAGATTTTACAAATTGGCTCTTAAAAGTTATTGAAAATTGCATATTAGTCCCTAAAAATTTCAAGTTTTTGCAGTTTAGTCTAAAACTGTTTGAATTTTAAAGTTTGGACCATAAAACTTTTTTGAAAGTTTAAAAAGTCACAAGCCAACTTAAAAAAAACTCTTGTCTCACTTGCTGTCGCGTTTAGTCTTTGAAAACTATGAAGCAATTATTGATTAACAGTGATTACGGCTCAGGTGGATTCAACAGTGGTCCTGAACTACCATCACTTTTTGGTAGAGAGAGAAAGTGCGTTTATGTTAAAAAAATAAAAATGATATTACAGCCACCAAGAAGTCGGTTTTCTAATCCCCGCCGGTATGTACTTCTTATGTTAAAAAAAATGCATGCTTTGTTTTAGTTGCCAACAACAATGGAGGCACCAAAAAGAAGAACACAAATGAAACGTGAAAAATATATATTTTATTCATCATGATTATTTGTAATTGCTTTATTCATCGTATATACATTGTTAATAACTTAATATTTATAAATTAATTTTAGTCTTATTACTATTTAAATATTATAGGATTTAACATAAATAATTCACATTATTTAATTCAAATTTAATTTTCCCTGATTTTTGTGAGCAAAAAAATTTCTACGGGTGCAAAAATATCACTGCATTTAATTTGGTTTAGGAGAAATTGGGAAGAGAGAATTGACTTCTCTTGTAATTTGGTGGAGAAGATAGGTAAGGAAGAGGGAAAGATGAGTAATTTCTTTTTCACTTTTTACAATCTTTTCTAAATGAAAGAGAAGAAATCATAGTTAATGAATTTTCACTACAAAAAACAAGGTATTTGCGAGGGACTGTAGCGAGGGAACATTGGTCCCTCGCAAAATTGAGGATTTGCGAGGGAAATAGGCCCCTCGTTGAATTTGAACATTAGCGACAGAAAAATTGGGTAATAGCGACGAATTTGAAGTTCCCTCGCAAATTTGAATCTGCGTGGCACGAAAATCTAGGGAAATTAGCGACGGATTTGAAGTTCCCTCGCAAACCTTGTGACCGTTTCAGATTTTGGGGAAATGTGCACCCATTAGCGACGGATTTGATGTTCCCTCGCTATTTTCTTTTTCTTTTTCAGAATCACTTAAGTGTTATTTCTCTCTTCTTTCTCACTACTCCCTCACACGAACCCTAGCACCACCACCACCAAACAACCACCATCACCCACGACCTCCTCTCCTCTTCCTCTACCCTCTCTCACCTACGAACCCCCACCACCACACAACCATCACCACATAACCACCACCACCACCACCACCTCCACCACCACAACCACCATGACCTAGCTAAGAACTCCTCTACTCTCTAAGCTACGAATTCCTCTTTTGTTACCCCCAATTTCTTTCCTCTTTCTCTCTTTTTCTCTCCACCATAACCACCACCACCACAAATTAGTGTCTTCTCTCTCCCTTTTGTAAGTTTTGATTTTTATTTTTATGATATTGTCTTGATTTTAATTTTGTTAATGAATTTATTTTGATTTATGTTTTTTGCTTGAAATTGAAATGATTTAGGATTGAAATTGTTGGTGTTTGAAGTCTCACAAACGCACCGGAGTGCGCACCGTCACCGAACAACCGCACCGGACCTCAATCTCATAACGGTTAGTTTATAAATTAAATTTGTTGTTGTTGGTTTTGTTGTGTGTTAGAATTGAGTGTTAGGATTAAGTGTTGTTGTAAAATGTGAGTTAAATTGAGTGTGAAATGTGAGTTAAATTTGAGTGAATGTTGTTTGGGAAACTATATTGTTAGAGATGATTGTTGTTAGTAATTGAAAATGAATTTAAATTTGTTAAAGTGAAATTGTTGAGAAGAGTTAGATTGAAAATTGTTGAGAATTAAAAATTGTGTATGTTGTTAATTGTGTCAAATAGTTGAAATTGAAAAATGTATTATTTTAGAGTTGTTAATTGAAAATTGTTTAATTAGCAAGGGAATTAGTGAGGGAATACTGGACGTGCGACTGTCAGAATTTGGCCACGTGTTTCTGAAGGTTAGCGAGGGATTACAGTTCCCTCGCTAATTAGCGAGGGAAATATCCCTCGCTAATTCGCGAGGGATTTCAATTAGCGAGGAGGGATTTAGCGAGGGAATTGGTCCCTCGCTAATTCCTTCGCAAATGACCATTGGGATTGAGGTCATTTTGCGAGGGAATTTTCCCTCGCTAATCCCTGATTTTTTTGTAGTGTTACCATTTTATCCATATCAGAACTATATCTGATTGTTCCATTTAATTTTTTTTAATTTGAACAGGGAAATGTTTAATTGAATGATACGAATTGCAGGGGTACCAATTGACAAAACTTCAACAAAATAATTTTCTATTCCCTTGTAACAAAATACCATTGCTATTTTTGAAAAATAGTAAGGGTATTTTTGTCCTTCAGTAATAATGCAATATATCACTTCTCACAACCTATTTAATCTACTACATTTCTAATATATGTTTCTCTCATTCTCTTCCCTATTTGTTTCCTAAACCAAACACGGTGTGAAAGAAATTAAAATCCTGCTTGAAGTTATTACCGATGTAAGATGGTCTAGAAATTTTGACAAAAAAATAAATTGGTCTAGAAAACGGTAGGCTATAATACTCATTCAAAAGACAAATTCTGTATGTGGCTCTATTTCATCTGACTATTGCCAGTTAGTCCTAGAATTTTCAGCAAAAATAGAATTTGGTTTAGAGAATTATAGGCTATACTTCTAGTTCAAGGACAACTTCTGTCTCTATCTCATTTAGCTGACTATTGAAAATTAGTGCTTCAATTGTATCTAGCTAAGATGAAATGTTTTAGGGGGCTTTGTTAAGGGTTTCCTATTATTGCTTTGATTTTATTTTCTTTTTGCCATAGGTTTTGATTTAATCCCCTCTTGGGTTCTCTTTTGACATCTTTCTTTTTTATCTTCTTTAATAAATTCAAGGCGTTGCTCTCTTTTTCTTTCTTGATGTTGTCTTTACATGATAAAGTTTTAAAGGAGTCTTCATTCCTTCTTTTGGCTTAAAAAAATGTAGAAGCAAATGCACGTCGACAACTAATGATGCACGCAAGAAGGGTCAATTGGCAGAAGGAAATAGTTTGGTAGGGTCTTGACCTGAGTCCTGATTTTTCAAAGTGGTAAATTACCTCCCTGCATGGCCGGAATTAATCATAATTGAAATTCATACGTGTATATACTCATGTGGCTCGCACTCAAAACGGTGTTATGATTGAAATCCATCAATCGCCAAATTATATATGATTGATTGATTTTTTATAAAACAAATGATAGTACTATACTATAAGTCTATGACAGAATAATTGTTTTGAATGCTTTTTGAAAATTTATTTTTGCGTGGCTCATAAGGCTAACAAAATTGTCTTGCATGGGGATTTTTTTTTGTGTGACTCGTCGTGAATTTTTCTAAGTACGTGGAGGAATACCTAGAAACGTCTGGAATTTATCAAAAGAGTCAGCGTCAAATGACTTGATTGAAATGATTATTGACCAATGCTCTACTGCTAGCTAATACTCGAAATCTCTGCATCTTTCCTCTCTACGTATGTCTATTTTGGATGGATCCTCAAATTATTTGGGGGTATTTGTCCACGTACGAAGACAGTTAGGCAAACTCAATAATCCAGATAGATACTCTGGGTAGCTAAAGGCCACAAATATTCAAACATAGAGATCCTTACTCCAATGATTACTTGAACTTACTTGGGGAAGAAAAGGAAAAGAGAAGTAGAAAATTAGGAAATGTTTTTAAAACGGTTATTATATTGAATATAAGAAGAAGAAAATGTAAACAATGTACACGCTACACGTACACCATCCCTTCATTTCAAAATAAGTAAGTGATGTTTATTTAAAGTTGAGTAACTTTGACCAAAAAAAAAAGAAAAAAGAAGTTGAGTAACAAAAGCAAGAAATAACTATTATTACTTTGTAGGAAGATGACTAAGTGTGGTTCTCTTCTTTCGATAGAGTTTTTGTCAAATCAAACTCGAGATCTTCGGATGAGATTCGAACCCACTTACCGCTCAAACCATATTTTAATATATGTTTCCTTTAATAATATTGATTTTTATTTTATTTTATTTTTATAATTTTTGTATTGATTACATCAATTTAAATTTAAATATAGTTTAATAAAAGACGAAATATTTTAAAAAATTGCTTGAATTAACGGTAAATTTAATTTACAGAAAGTTTGTTGAGAGCATCACGAGCTCGATTATGTCTTGTGGTTTTTATCTTTTAAATTTCAATTGATTGAAGGGTATAATGGTCTAAATATCAATGTTTTAAAACTCGGGTGGAAGATCAAACCAACGAAACTTCCAAGTCTAGGTTCACTCAATTCAACCATCGTTGAACTGAGTGAGTAATAAATAAATAAAATTAAAAAAAAGTATATTAAGTATTGGAGAAACACTAAATAAAAAACATTTCAGGCAGTTCGATGTGGGTCGATTGGCGATACAAAACGGTTGAACTGTGGTTCAACTCGTTTCTTGGCAGATCAATCACAGTGAGGTCCAATTGGAATTGAATCAACCGCTAGACAAGTTGTGTCCTCGTTAAATCGTCCGGCCAATTCTTACAACACTACTAAACATTAAAATAATTAATATTTAAAACAATGTTTGTGAATATATTAAAACAATGTTCACAAAACTAAATTGAAAATGTTCACAAAACTAACAATGTATGTTAATGGATAGATTATCAAAAAATAATGTTTCTAATTAATATTTTAAAATTTTTTATTAAAAACAATGTTCAGATAACTAAATTAAAAATATATAATATAAAATATTTAATGTTTAAATATTGAAAATATTAATGAATATTTGTTAAATGCATTTTGATAAAATATTTATTATATTAAAAATATAATTGTCATTTTATCGTTACCCTTTTAATGTAACAAAAATATTTAAAAAATTCTTAATTATTGTCTCTTTTTTATTAAATTCCTTAATTATTGTCTTAAGAGTACTAATAAACAATAATATATGTATATATATACGTATACATATACATATACATACATACATATATATATATATATATATATATATATAATTTTCTATTATCTCTTCAAAAAATTATTTAGTTTAAATCACAGTTTCATATAACCCAAATTTACTTCTTTTTTTGACACGCACAACAACTATGAATAATATCAGAAACATGGGAATATCATAATTTCCAATTGATATAATCTCCTCAAAAAAGTTTTGATAAAACAAAGCAAATCTAAACATAAAATCTGAGACAAAATGAAGTCCTGCAAGCAGAAACAAAAGCTCATTGAACTAGAATTCCAACTCATACAATAGCATTTGTTGCACCGGCAATTCTAGGCCACAAATCAGCACACTCCTTTCCAATAAAACTTATGATTGATAATATGTTATAGCTCAACGGGGTTTTTGACTTCAGCTTTCCGTCCAAAATTGTCCAGAAGTGTGTGTTTTGTCAAAGATCTATATGACTATGGGTCTTAATTTCACACCCAAGAAACAGAGTAAGCGGTTTAAGAATATTGGATTTGCGGTAGATGTTGATTTACAGGTTGGCTACTTGAGACTGAGGGAAACAAACAATGTTAGATTAGATGTCATGGTGTTTACGAATCTTTCTCTGTTTCCACAATCATGGGACGCCAAGCAGACAGGCTAAAAGCAATATTGTCATGAGACTAATATTTCAAAACCATCCAAATACTTTTCATACAACTAATTGCGCAGCTCTCTCCTTTGTTTTTGAAGTTTTTTTTTTACGATCATTATTGGCTAGCCATAGAGTTTCAATGAAAGATAATCTCTCGCTCGTGTTTAGGATCAAATTTCGCACTAGTCAACACCGACTTTTTCCATTATGGTCGACCTCCCATAATAGTGGGAATTATCAGGTCGACCTCCCATGTCTCAGTATAAATTAAGTTACTGGACCAACTGTATTGGTTGTTTTTGAAGTTTTATTGATAATTACCACTATTATGTAGAACTCCTACAAACCTCAAATATAAACAAAGAGCATTGCTATATACTAGTAAGAATAGTTTTTATAAGAAATACATTAGAAGTTAAATTATAGGGCGCTAACTAACATCTCATACCAACTGTCTTGTTTTGTTATTTCCTTATTAAGAGTATATTTAGTGGGAGGAATCTGATACAAAACCAACAATGAATGGGTACGTGTTATATTTTTAACACTACTTTTTTTTTGTTACATTATAGTCTTTTTTTTGTTACAATTTTTAACACTACTTAATACTTAATATTGTACTTGACTAATAATAAAACCGGTCGTGTGGAGTATAAAGTTTAATGATGATGATAATAATAATAATAATAATAATATGTTTAACTTATTTGTATATTTTGTAATTCAAAGAAAAAATTTAGTTGTATATTTTCACTCTGAAAATAAGACTTAAATATTAAGGTCTATTCAATTTAAGGAATCATTAGTTTGTAAAAGTTAAGTACCAAAACATCGTTATTTCTAGCACTAATTATTTGAAAATTTCTATATACCAATTGGGTCTCCAAAACACTCAATAAATATTTTTTAAAAAAATTGAGGAAGAGAAAATTTTATTAATCAAATAAAAGTAGCACTAACCGCCATTTTATAACTGTCGATCCCCAATGGGATTTGAACTCAACACCTATAGAATATAAGACTAAACTCTTACCAATGAACAAGCACCTCGAGTGCATACACTTAATAAACATAAAAGAGCATACTTTGAAAAAAATTGATCACTTATACATTGAGTTTTTAAAATTACCATTATTTTGGAACGAATAGAGTACTAAATATAAAAGCTTTTTTTAGTTAATGTACCAAATTATCTCTTATTAATTGCTCATTTTTTCTTTTCTCAATGCAGGAAAACTTTTGGCTCTCGACTTAATTTCCTTTTTATTTTCAATGTTCAATAAGAGTTAATAGGAGTAATTTATGAATCATACTTGTTTTTTTTACTGTTCTTAAACGGTGTGCTTAGTCGTCTTTTGCTTATATATGAAAATGGAGAGAGTAGTGGATCGAAGATATGCTAGTTTATAGCAGATGAGATATATAGTAGATAACCGGAAAACTAGTTGATTGAATTTAAAGTGTTTGGTAAAATAAGCGATTAAACTAGTTTATAAATATAAAATGATATAAATGTACATTTGTAATTAATGCTTAATAATGAGAGAGAATATTTATTTGATGGAGGATAAATTGCGAATTTGATTAAAGTAATAATAAGAGTAAAACGAGAGAAAAATGAAACACTATGAAACATAAGTTCAGATGCTACTTCAAGTAGCATATAAAAAATGATATGGGCTAGTGAAAAAACGTTATGAGTTAATGATATCAAACACTTACCACAGACGTATTTATTGTAAATTGTCTGTTAAACGCTAGTTCTTTAACCTTGTTGAATATAGTCAATATAAATAAGTTGAATTAGACTACTCTAGACCCAGTGGCAGACCCAGGACCCTAGGTCAGGGAGTGCAAAAAATTCATTATAAAAAATGTTGGTTCATTGAATTGTTTAATTTTTTTCAAATATTCTCACTTAATTTACTAAAATTAAGTAATCAAGTTATCTAACTCCAAATTTTTTGAAGAGTAAATCACTAAATTAGTCTATAAGCTTACCCGACATTACCTATTTAAGTCTTAAACTATAGAAAAATAAGAAGTAGTCCGTAAAAATATGTGAAAAATTACTTCCTAAAGTTTTATAAATAGTCTCTTAGGGAGATTAATGAGACAGATTTATTAAAAATTGGGTGCAAATTTAAAGATACTAGTGTAAATTTAAAATTTCAAGGAGTTCAAAATAATTTTATATAAGGATACTAGTACTAACATTTTTTTCCAGGGGGTTCAACTCCCCAGGATACAATGTAGGTCCGCCACTGTCTGGAACCCTAGACCAGAGTAGTGCGCTTTACACAATAATAGTCTATATGAAAAAAATTCTATATGCGAGTGAAAAAAACGTTATAAGTTAATGATATCAAATACTTACTATGAACATATTTACCATAAACCGCCCGGCAAACCTACTAGTTCTTTAACCTTGCTAAGTAGAGTCTGTATAAATAAGTTTTAACTAGACTACTCTGGACCCCTAGACCAGAGTAGTACGCTATACACAATAATAGTATTCATTAGATGGTGATAGAACCAAGGGGAAGAATAATGACATGATTTTGTAAAAGTACTATATTATTATTAATATTATAGAGTTAATACGATCTAGCTAGTTGGCTTCTGAATGAGTAAATATATATGGGGATTTTGGTAAGAGAGTGATGGTAGCAATAAATTGATCCAAAATGTGAGGCTGAATTAGATTACATTTGCCTAAGGTTAAGGCAATTTAGCAAAACCACTAGTTCTACTCTGAAACATATATATTCATTGAAGGTTCATTGAAGGGGAGAGCCAACTTGGTACATCTTTTTCGATCTCAGCCACTACATAGATATATCAGAAGATCTGCAGAGATTTTGGACTATTTTGGTTCTTTCAGTCACATTCTTATGGAATTAATTAACTCATGTCCCTTGTGTCTATCAAGCCATGTTAGCATACACATGAAATAGATCGATCTTATCTATATTATTGGAGACATAAGATAACACCAAATACAATGCAGTCCACAACTCTTAGCTGGGTTGGCATTCTTGGCCAGTCTTGAAAATTCACGAGAAAAATTGTCAATGGTGCTTTTATATTTCATGCATGTAATGCCAAAAATATGGATCGAGATCATTTGAATGATGGAACTGTATAGTGATCAAAAAGACATATGTTAGATAGTGTTGTTCTTCGAGTTCTTTCCAGAATTAATTTCCGAACTGTTGTTTTCATCCATTACATTTATCAACAAAAAAAAACGATACTTATATTACATATTCTATTTTTGGTATAGATATTTTAGAGCCGGAATATCATTTTTGGGTCGTGAAATCGTTTTCGTTTCGTTGGGTGTTAGTAACCACAATGAAGTTGGGCCATTTCTTAGTGTGTATAGAGCAATTAGTGTTAATATTACCACCCAAAATTAATTTCTTCACCTCCAAAAATTTATTCACCTACCTCCTTGCAACCCCAACCTCTCCCCTTCAACCCTTCCTACTTCCCCTAACACCCTAACCCCTGTCTCCTCCCACACTCCCCCTCGCCTAACTATCCCTGCTCCCTTCCCACTGTATCCTTCAGACTAAAACCTCAAATCGTAACTCGACCAACCCATTCCCCATTTCGCACCCTGTTTTCCACTCCCTTGCTATTGAAACCTATCCATCACTACTTTTTGAAGTGTAATTTTGTACTAAAAAAGGGTTTTTGGCACGACGAGTATTTTTGCCTTTCAAAATTTGTTAAACTTCCCCGAAACAAATTTCTGAAAGGAAAAAAAGTAGTACAAGTAACACTTCTTTTAAAAAAAGAAATAAAATTTTTCTGGATATTTATATAGAACATGTTGTGTGACTGTTTGCTGGTATTTTTAGCAAACAATCACTAGTTTTATTAGAAGGTTTGTGAGATCAAACTAGAAAAATCTCAAAGCAATTGCCTTTGAATTGCGCGTAGTTTTTGTTTCAGAAAATGTAGAAAAGGGGACGATTTGCAATGATTAACAGAATTGAAAAGAAAAGAAGCAGTAAATGGTGCGTGAATTGTAAAGAAAAGACAAATAAATTGCATTGAATTGTAAAAGTGGTACACGATCACGTACAATGATTCTTCCACTCGTTTTTCGCTCTGGCTTGGAAGTTAGAGTTTCAGGAATCGGATTGTGTATTGTGATTTGTGACCCTTGTTTCTTCTCAGAAACTACTATTTATACAAAGGAAAAAAGGGGGAAAAACTGAACTAAGTAACTGCCTAGAAATTTGAAAATTAATAACTGCTACTCCTACTTTCGACAAGAACCGCTTCATCACGCTTCGACCAACTGCTAGTTCTTCAGCGCATAACTGCTCTGTTTTCTGTCTGTCGAAAGCTTGTGTCCATTTTACTCTCTCTTGCTTTTGCTTCCCTGGAAGCTTGTCGAATTTACCTTGCGCATGACCATTTTCTCTGTCGAAATAATTTGGTCTTTGTCGAAATATAAGTCAGGCCTTGTTGACCATTTTCAATGAAGCCTGTCGAAATTACAGGCTAACAAATTGCCCCCCAAAAATGTCTTTTTCGACTGAACTTGAGGAGGAAGAAGAGAAAGAACATTTTTGAATTCACCATCGAAATAGACTTTGCACTTGAGAAAAATAGCTGTATACCTGATGTCACCACTGTTAAGTGTTGTTGACGTTACTCCTATATTGGTGTATTACGTGGCCTTCAACGTTCTGCTTATAATTCTGACAATGCTCATATGGCAATCACAACTTCTTTTGAATGCCACGTACTTACGCTTTCTTTATCTTTATTCTAGCGTTATTTTAACTTCTTGCAACGTTGGCTTATACTTTTTCAAGTATTTGCCATTTATACGCAAAATTCTTTCATCAGCGCCAATCTCTTTGACCTCATATGCGCCGTTTGAATAAACTTGTAAAATTTTAAATGGTCCTTCCCAACTTGGGGACCATTTACCAAAGACTCTATCTTTTTTATCCATAGGCAATAGGACCTTCCACACTAGATCACCTGAATCAAAGGCTTTAAACTTAACCTTTTTGTTATAAGTTTTAGCTACCCTCTCTTTCTGTCGAATAAGCATATCTAAAGCTAATAACCTTTCTTCGTCTAAATCAACCAATTCATCAAGCATCATATTCCAATAATAATCAGAGGGAATCTCCCACTGTCTTTGAATTCTTGTTGATTGTAGACAAATTTCAACAGGCAACACTGCATCGTGTCCAAATGTTAGCCTATAAGGAGTAGTGTTGATAGATTCTTTGGGTGAATTTCGACAAGCCCATAATGCTTGATCAAGGGTATTATGCCAATTTTTGGGTTTCTGCCCAACATGCTTTTTAATCAAATTAATAATAACTTTATTGGCAGCTTCTACTTGACCATTGGCTTGCGCATAATATGGTGTCGAAGTTAATAACTTAAAACCAATTTCAGAAGCAAACTCTACCATTTTTCTACCAGTGAAAACTGATCCCTGATCTGTAGTAATGGTTTCTGGAATTCCAAACCTATAAATGATATGATTTTGAATAAACCTTATCACTGCTTCTTGATCAACATTGGCTAAAGGTATAGCTTCAACCCATTTGGTGAAGTAATCAATTCCCACAAGGATATATCTATGGCCCTTCGACGAAGTTGGCTTTATCTCTCCAATCACATCTAGAGCCCAACCTCTAAATGGCCAAGGTTTGACTATGGCATGCAATTCATTTGCAGGTACATGTTGTATCCCAGCATGCTTTTGACACTCTTGGCATCCCTTAGCAAATTCTATGCAATCTTTCAGCATAGCTGGCCAATACATTCCTTGTCGAAATAATAACCACTTCATTTTGTGGCCTACTTGGTGTGAACCACATGCTCCACTATGTGTATCAGAAACTGCTAAATATGCCTCATTTTCACTAAGACATTTTAATAGTACTCCTTCAGGAGTCTTTTTAAACAATTCGTTTCCAATTATCACATAGCTCAAAGCTCTGTATTTTACCTTTTTATTGGTATTTCTTGTGGGATTTTGCAAATATTCCACAATAGGCCTTCGCCAATCATTATTGGTCATATTGTCAAGAGCAAAAATTTCTGCTAAGTCAAAGTCACCAAAAAATTGACGTTTTTCGACAACGACTAGTTCCTCGTTTGCGTCTGTATCTGTTGCCCCCCAGTTGTTTGACAATAGTGACGAAGAATAGTCATTAGAAATGATCTTATCCTTTATTTCAATTAACTCTTCCAGGCTTTGTTTTGAAACTTTATAGCCTGAAGCAATTTGTGCCAATTCATTTGCCACTTGATTATCAATTCGTGGTAAATGTTCTAAGTGAACAGACTCAAATCTTTTTAACAAAGCATTGGCAACAACAAAGTATCTGATAAGGTGCTCTTTAATGCATTTGTACTCTTTTGTCAATTGTTTGACAACCAACTCAGAGTCACCTTTTATTTCGACATGACTTGCCCCCAGCTCAAGTAAAATTTCAAGGCCTACTATTAAAGCCTCATACTCAACTTCATTATTGGAGCAAACATCTCGAATTTTAAACTTATACTTCGTTGGAATGTTAGTAGAAGATATTGTTAAAATACCAATCCCAACTCCATGTTTATGGCTTGAACCATCAAAGTACAACCTCCAAGGATATACGTCTACAAAACTTAATGTTTCTTCGACAACAGAATGGTCTACTATAAAATCAGCAACCACTTGTCCTTTAATTGATTTTAGAGGTTGATAAGTTAAGTTGTATTCTGACAAAGCCAAAGCCCATTTACCAATTCGGCTATGTGTAACACCCCCCTTTTACTATTACAACTAAATAGACAATTATCAGAGTCACCTCGAAGGGCGCTACATTTTTCACCATTTTAAAAAAAAACACCATTTATTCCAAAAAAAAATCTCCAAAATAATTTATATAAAAGAAATCACCAAGCAGCGGAAATATTAACCAGTTTAAACATCTCCAGAATTAACAATTAGAGACATCTCCAAAATTAATTAAAACAATTTCCAATAACTAAAATAATAGTTCAAAACGATAACTAACGACTCCCCGGTGCTACATAACAGAGCTGACACAGACCCAAACGAGAGAGGAAGCAAAACCTAGCAATTCCTCCACGAGCACTAGCGATCACCTGCAGCGTTGCCGCATGAGAGCAACATTCCAAGCAGAAGGGGTGAGTCTAACAGAGGTAATAAGCAGATGATAAAAATATGCTAGCATCAGGTAACTACAGCAACACAATACAATTACACCATATCACAGCACCAGATACCAAAGGAAAAATCCATTTGACAGTGAACCACCAAAATTATAACATTCATAGACAACGGGATGATATGCAACCCCTCCAGTGGGCATATGCATGCGGTACCGATCACCAAAATGAGCCACGACGGGCATATCACCAATAAACACCAGAGGCAGAGCCTATATCACCAAAACATGCATATGACAATGCGACACCATGATTATGCACCAACTCACCATAACAAGTATTTAAAATAAATACTATATCACCAGAATCAAAACAAATGATTTCACCAAAAATAGCACCAAGTTGTAGCACCACAGCTACCACTAAACTCTCCTGAGCATACCAGCACCGCACCTGAAATATTAACACCAGACGGCTCCACAACGCGGACATAACGCACGCACACCACGCACAAGACTGGCGCACAGCACCTAGGCACATCGCACCTACTTCAGCGAATTAATTAAAATAGCAAACGACATCGGATTTCAACAAATAAATACTTGTTGGAAAGCCCTACGGGTCTGGTTATCATCCCTAAGTTCAGTTTTTGAAGGAGAGTGTCCAATAGGTACAGTTTTTGAAAAGCACACAGGCTAGTTGCAAAAGAGGACAGTTTCTGTCCTTCAAATTCAAGCAATTCCAAAGTGACCAAAACTCAATCAAATTGCACGAAACTTGTGCATAAACTGGGGCAAATTTTGTCTAGTTTTCAAAGAAATTGGATTCGTTCGAAAAGGAGTTCTTTTGAAAACGTGATAACCAAAACACTGACCCTGTGTCCAGATTGTTTCCAGAATCTTACTCTAACTTGTGGAATTCATATCTCGAGCTACACAACTCTAAACGCAACCAAACCAGTGCCAAATTAACAAGCATTAAGTCTATTTTCCAGAAAAATAAACCACATAATTTTTCGGTCAATACAACGTTCCCAGTCACCGAAATACCGAATCTATACCCAAATCGTTTCCAGAATTTTAACCTAACTTGTATCGCCTATAACTCGAGCTATACAACTCCGAATTTGACGAAACCAGTGCCAAAATGACCGGCGTTAAGTCAAAAACAATCAACCTCATAATTTTTGGATCAAATAAACAGCGCCAGTTTTAGAAAAACCGAACCTGTGTCCAGAATCGCTAAATTGCCAAACACCAAACCCTAACGGCAACGACACAGTAACCACCACAACAAAAACGACAATTCGACAACGCGACAACAACAATCAACCACGCACAGCAACGACAAAAACACGAACAATAACAACACCATCATCGTGATACAACAATCACGCAACAACAAATAACGAAACAAATCACAATAACGTGCAATAATCATCAAAGCACCAATCTCAACGAAAACACGATATGCAACAACACGAACAATTCAACAAAACCCTAGACTACCCACACATAATTATCATCAACCCATTATCAAGGTTAAGCCCACCCTTACCTCGAATAACGTAAGCTCCGGAACACGACGAACGAGACACGAACAAAACCACAGCAACACAAACGATCTCCTTTTGAAATTCTTCGCGAAACCCTCCTCTTCTCTCCCTCTTTGCGCCGCGTGCTCTCTCTCTCACTCTCACTTTCGTTTTTCTTTTGCTTGCTGCGAATGAGGGTTTGGCTTAAACCCCCAGGGTTTAAGTTGAGGGCTCAGTAAACACTGGGCTCTCTACGTCACCACCTCCTTTACTCGTTTCACCTCCTACGCATATAAAATATTAACCTTTTAATTTATCTATATCCCGCCTCCAAATTATTTTAATAATTCAATCAACTATTTTAATTAAATTATTTCCGGGGTGTTACAACCCTCCCCCACTTAGAATCTTTCGTCCTCGAAAACATACCTGATTCAAACAGCTCCGGATAGGACTCTCGCATCTTGCTCTCCAACTCCCATGCATGTCATGCTTTCACCAGCAGCTCCTAACCAGACCACTTTCACCAGGTTTATCTCCTTGCCACGTAAAGTCTTTACTTCACGATCTTCAATTCGCACAGGCATTGTCTCCACAGTGAGATTATCCCGCACATGCACATCATCCATCGGAATCGCATGGGACGGATCCGAAATATACTTCCAAAGTTGCGACACATGAAATACTTCGTGCAAATTCGAAAGATTAGGCGGCAAGGCCACCCTATAAGCAACATTACCAATTCTCTCAGTGATCTGATACGGTCCAATGAAACGAGGAGTCAACTTCTTTGTCTTCAATGCACGCCCAACACCAGCCATAGGCGTGACTCTCAAAAACACATGATCACCAGCTTGGAATTCTAAATCCTTCCTTCTCTTATCATGATAGCTCTTCTGTCTACTCTGCGACGCTTTCATTTTCTCACGGATCAATTTCACCTTTTCAGTAGTCTCTTGAACAACCTCGGGTCCAAGAACAATACTCTCCCCAGATTCATGCCAACACAACGGAGTCCTACATCTCCGACCATACAATGCCTCGAACGGTGCCATCCCGATGCTAGAATGGTAACTATTGTTGTAAGTAAACTCGATCAACGGAAGGTGAGTATCCCACGCACCTCCCTGCTCAAGAACACAATATCTCAACAAGTCTTCCAACGACTGAATGGTCCTCTCTGTCTGCCCATCAGTTTGAGGATGATAAGCTGAACTCAACCTCAATTTAGAACCCAACGCTTCTTGCAAACTCTTCCAGAAATCAGAAGTGAACCTAGGATCTCTGTCAGACACAATGCACAAAGGAACACCATGCAACTTCACAATCACCTGAATATAAATCTCTGCCAATCTCGACACCGGATACGTGATATTGATAGGAATAAAATGAGCAGACTTCGTCAATCTATCCACAATCACCCAAATCGAATCGTGCCCCCTCACAGTATTAGGTAACCCTATCACGAAATCCATAGAAATACTATCCCACTTCCATTCCGGAATCTCCAACGGTTGCATCAACCCAGCAGGCTTCTGATGCTCAACCTTCGATTTCTGACAAGTCAAGCAGGAATACACAAACTGCGCCACATCACGCTTCATACCAGGCCACCAAAACATCTTCTTCAGATCCTGATACATCTTTGTAGCTCCCGGATGGATACTCAACTTACTCCTATGACCTTCTTCTAAAATTGCTCTTTTCATCTCCTCATCATCAGGAATGCAGATTCTTCCACGGTACTTCAATACATTCAGCGCATCCAACTCAAAGTCTTTATTCTCGGATTGATCAATCCCAACCATCAGGTCAACTAATTTAACATCTAACTTCTGAGCTTCTCGAATGCTAGCCATGAATTCATTATCAATCTTCAACATCCCCAATCTGACACTCTGAGGCGTCACTTCACAAACCAAACTCATATCCCTGAACTGCTCAATTAATTCGAGTTCTCTAACCATCATTGCTGACATATGCAACGTCTTTCGACTTAAAGCGTTAGCTACCACATTAGCCTTTCCCGGATGATAGTTCAAGCTAAAGTCATAGTCTTTCAGCAACTCCAACCATCTGCGCTGTCTCATATTCAACTCTTTCTGATCAAACAGATACTGCAAACCCTTATGATCACTGAACACCTCAAACCTCGAACCATACAGATAATGTCTCCAAATTTTCAACGCGAACACAACTGCAGCAAGTTCTAAATCATGGGTAGGGTAGTTCTTCTCATGAGCCCTCAACTGTCTCGACGCATAGGCAACTACCTTACCATTCTGCACAAGCACACCTCCCAACCCCATCTTGGAAGCATCACAATACACCACAAACGACTCTTCCGAATTAGGCAACGTCAGAACAGGAGACGTCGTCAACCTCTTCTTCAATTCTTTGAAGCTCTCTTCACAACAGTCATCCCAAATGAAAGCTTTACCCTTGCAAGTCAACTGAGTCAACGGAAGTGCCAACTTCGAAAATCCTTCTATAAACCTCCTATAGTAACCTGCCAGACCCAGAAAACTTCTAATCTCAGTAACTGACTTCGGAGACTCCCATTGTAACACGGCATCAACCTTAGACGGATCCACGGCAATTCCATTCCCCGAAATAACATGACCCAGAAAGCTAACCTCTTTCAACCAAAACTCACACTTAGACAGCTTCGCATATAATTTCCTGTCTCTCAGAATTTCCAATATCAATCTCAGATGTTCTGCATGCTCCTCTTCTGACTTAGAATAAATTAGGATGTCGTCAATGAATACCACCACAAACCGATCCAGATACTCACGAAAGATACGATTCATGTACTCCATGAACACTCCCGACGCATTAGTCACACCGAAAGGCATCACGGAATACTCATAATGCCCATAACGGGTTCTGAAAGCTGTCTTCTGAATGTCTTCGTCTTTCACCTTGATCTGATGATAACCCGATCTCAAATCTATTTTACTGAACACCTGAGCACCCACCAACTGATCCATTAAGTCATCAATCCTCGGAAGCGGATACTTGTTCTTAATAGTCACCTTATTCAGCTGCCGATAGTCTACGCACAACCTCATACTACCATCTTTCTTTTTCACCAACAACACTGGAGCAGATCCTCGAGTTGCTTCTTCAGTTCTGACAATTCAGATGCAGACATTCTATACGGTGCCATAGACACAGGTTTAGTATCAGGTACCAGATCAATAGCAAACTCAACCTCTCTCTCTGGTGGTACATCCGGAATCTCGTCGGGAAAAACCTCAGAAAACTCTCGCACCACCTGCAACTCATCAACCTTCGCTTGGCTCTCAGCAGACAATGACGCCATTAATGAAAACAACTGGACGTCTTCCCTCATTACCCTATGCAACTGACCAGCAGACAACAAACCAGACTCTTCCTCTTCAGGAGAAAAGAAACTCACAGACCTTTCATGACAGTTGATATGAACATGGTTATCAACTAACCAGTCCATACCTAGAATAACATCCATTCCACTCAACGGCAAACAAATCAAGTCAACGAGAAAATCATTACCGAATATCGATAAAGGGCATTTAGCACAAACAACCGAGGTAGTCACCGAACCCTTAGCCGGAGTATCGATAACCATCTCCCTCAACATAGAAGATAAAACAAGATCTAATTTCTCAACACATGCAGTAGCAATAAAACAATGGGTAGCACCAGTATCAATAATAGCAATAAGAGGAGAATTATTAATATAGCATGTACCTCTGATCTCATTCACTGCATCTGACCCCGCCAGAGCGAACACCTTCCCAACGGACCTTTCTTTCTTCGGTTTAGGACACTGAGTGCTGATATGACCACCCTCACCACAGTTGTAGCATAACACATCCTTTCGATCACAGCTAGACGCCATATGACCCTCTTTACCACACTTGTAGCACTTCTTCACATCACCTGGACAGTCAGGACGCTTATGACCGGGTTTACCACACTTGTAACATACCACACTAGCAGCAGCATCTCCCCAACTAGGTCTCTTACCCACAGCAGTTCTCTGATTGCCCTTACCAGCTGGAACCTCATACGGCTTCCCACGACTCGAGAAATTCTTCTGCCTATCCCTCATGACTCTAGAATGAGCATTACTGTCTTCCTCGAAGATTCTGCAGCTGTCAATCAACTCCGAGAACACCCGAATTTTCTGATACCCTATCGCCTTCTTGATATCAGCCCGCAACCCATTTTCAAACTTGATGCATTTGGAGAATTCAGCACCAGCCTCACCATAATGTGGATAGAACTTCGCCAATTCAATGAACTTGGCAGCATACTCAGTCACCGACATATTACCCTGCTTCAGCTCCAGAAACTCAATCTCTTTCTTCCCACGGACATCTTCAGGATAATACTTTCTCAGAAATTCTCTGCTGAACACAGCCCAAGTGACCTCTTCATTCACAGTCGCCAACCTCTGCCTCACCTCCAACCACCAGTCATCAGCCTCCTCTGCCAGCATATGAGTACCATACCTGACCTTCTGCGCCTCAGAGCAATCCATAACACGAAAGATTCTCTCCATCTCTTTCAGCCACGCCAAAGCACCATCAGGGTTATACTTGCCCTTAAAGGTAGGAGGATTCTCCCTCTGAAACGTAGCCAAACTGCGCGACCCAGCATCACCAGCAGCACCTGGGTTATTCTCCACAGCTTGAGCCACAGCCTGCAAAGCAGCAGCGAGTGCAGCATCGTTCCGTCCTGCCATCTCAACCTAACACTACAACAGAAACTATAATCAGAAACGAGTAACAATTACTCAAGTGTTACTCGACTCGACGACTCGACAACTTGGCCGGACAGACCGAACTGCTCTGATACCACTAATGTAACACCCCCCCTTTTACTATTACAACTAAATAGACAATTATCAGAGTCACCTCGAAGGGCGTTAATTTTTCACCATTTTAAAAAAAAAACACCATTTATTCCAAAAAAAAATCTCCAAAATAATTTATATAAAAGAAATCACCAAGCAGCGGAAATATTAACCAGTTTAAACATCTCCAGAATTAACAATTAGAGACATCTCCAAAATTAATTAAAACAATTTCCAATAACTAAAATAATAGTTCAAAACGATAACTAACGACTCCCCGGTGCTACATATCAGAGCTGACACAGACCCAAACGAGAGAGGAAGCAAAACCTAGCAATTCCTCCACGAGCACTAGCGATCACCTGCAGCGTTGCCGCATGAGAGCAACATTCCAAGCAGAAGGGGTGAGTCTAACAGAGGTAATAAGCAGATGATAAAAATATGCTAGCATCAGGTAACTACAGCAACACAATACAATTACACCATATCACAGCACCAGATACCAAAGGAAAAATCCATTTGACAGTGAACCACCAAAATTATAACATTCATAGACAACGGGATGATATGCAACCCCTCCAGTGGGCATATGCATGCGGTACCGATCACCAAAATGAGCCACGACGGGCATATCACCAATAAACACCAGAGGCAGAGCCTATATCACCAAAACATGCATATGACAATGCGACACCATGATTATGCACCAACTCACCATAACAAGTATTTAAAATAAATACTATATCACCAGAATCAAAACAAATGATTTCACCAAAAATAGCACCAAGTTGTAGCACCACAGCTACCACTAAACTCTCCTGAGCATACCAGCACCGCACCTGAAATATTAACACCAGACGGCTCCACAACGCGGACATAACGCACGCACACCACGCACAAGACTGGCGCACAGCACCTAGGCACATCGCACCTACTTCAGCGAATTAATTAAAATAGCAAACGACATCGGATTTCAACAAATAAATACTTGTTGGAAAGCCCTACGGGTCTGGTTATCATCCCTAAGTTCAGTTTTTGAAGGAGAGTGTCCAATAGGTACAGTTTTTGAAAAGCACACAGGCTAGTTGCAAAAGAGGACAGTTTCTGTCCTTCAAATTCAAGCAATTCCAAAGTGACCAAAACTCAATCAAATTGCACGAAACTTGTGCATAAACTGGGGCAAATTTTGTCTAGTTTTCAAAGAAATTGGATTCGTTCGAAAAGGAGTTCTTTTGAAAACGTGATAACCAAAACACTGACCCTGTGTCCAGATTGTTTCCAGAATCTTACTCTAACTTGTGGAATTCATATCTCGAGCTACACAACTCTAAACGCAACCAAACCAGTGCCAAATTAACAAGCATTAAGTCTATTTTCCAGAAAAATAAACCACATAATTTTTCGGTCAATACAACGTTCCCAGTCACCGAAATACCGAATCTATACCCAAATCGTTTCCAGAATTTTAACCTAACTTGTATCGCCTATAACTCGAGCTATACAACTCCGAATTTGACGAAACCAGTGCCAAAATGACCGGCGTTAAGTCTATTTTCAAAAACAATCAACCTCATAATTTTTGGATCAACCAAACAGCGCCAGTTTTAGAAAAACCGAACCTGTGTCCAGAATCGCTAAATTGCCAAACACCAAACCCTAACGGCAACGACACCGTAACCACCACAACAAAAACGACAATTCGACAACGCGACAACAACAATCAACCACGCACAGCAACGACAAAAACACGAACAATAACAACACCATCATCGTGATACAACAATCACGCAACAACAAATAACGAAACAAATCACAATAACGTGCAATAATCATCAAAGCACCAATCTCAACGAAAACACGATATGCAACAACACGAACAATTCAACAAAACCCTAGACTACCCACACATAATTATCATCAACCCATTATCAAGGTTAAGCCCACCCTTACCTCGAATAACGTAAGCTCCGGAACACGACGAACGAGACACGAACAAAACCACAGCAACACAAACGATCTCCTTTTGAAATTCTTCGCGAAACCCTCCTCTTCTCTCCCTCTTTGCGCCGCGTGCTCTCTCTCTCACTCTCACTTTCGTTTTTCTTTTGCTTGCTGCGAATGAGGGTTTGGCTTAAACCCCCAGGATTTAAGTTGAGGGCTCAGTAAACACTGGGCTCTCTACGTCACCACCTCCTTTACTCGTTTCACCTCCTACGCATATAAAATATTAACCTTTTAATTTATCTATATCCCGCCTCCAAATTATTTTAATAATTCAATCAACTATTTTAATTAAATTATTTCCGGGGTGTTACACTATGCATTATTGGTTTCGACAGCATATGCTTAATAACATCAAAATGCGAATAAACAGAAACATCAGCTGGTTTTATATATTGCTTTAACTTTGTACACGAGAAATACAAACAAAGGCACAACTTTTCTATAGGAGTGTACCTCGTTTCGGCATCAATTAAGACCCTACTGAGGTAATAAATGGCTCTTTCGACACCACTATCATCCTCTTGTGCTAACATGCTACCTATTGTTCTATCAGAAGCTGCTATATACAATTTGAGCACTTTGTGTTTAATAACAGGCAACAAAATTGGTGGTTTCATCAAATAAGACTTGATTTCGTCGAAGGCTGCTTGATGCATTGGTTCCCATTTGAATTCTTCTTCCTTCTTCAGTCTTAACAATGGCGAAAAAACTTGTGTTTTTCCACTTAGATTTGATATAAATCTTCGAAGGAAATTGATTTTTCCCAGCAACGACTGAAGCTCCTTTTTGGTCGAAGGGGCCTTCGTTTCCATAATTGCCTTAGTCTTATTTTGATTGATTTCAATGCCTTTTTTGTGCACTATAAAACCCAAGAAATCACCTGGCAGTTCTGATGAATTTGTTGAATAGCCTTTCGATTTCCTATTTGATCTTAGCCAACACTTGAGGAGCAAATCTTCTTGGCACTTGCTTCACTGGTTTCTTCCCTGGTCGAATTGGTAATTGCATTTCCACCACTTCTCGACTTAACCCAGGCATTTCGTCATAATCCCAAGCAAAGCAGTCTTTGAACTCCCTTAGCAATGTGATGACTTGGGTTTTTAGAGAAGCATCAATATTTGCACTAATATAAGTTGGCCTTTTTATTGAGCCATTTCCCAAATCAACTTCTTCTAACGGGTCTTGAGCTTGCATATGCTTTGTCGAATCTCTAGGATCCTTTTCAAAACCTAATGGATCATCATCATAAATGCAGTCAAGTCTTTCATCTATGACTATGCCATTTTCTTCATGTAACTCACTGGCTTCGACAGCCATTGTTTGTTGAATAATTTCGGCCTCTATAGCCGCTCTAAACTTGTTTTCGGCCATATAAGCCGTAATTTTGTCCCATGCATTGGGCACTGACATAAGAACACTTTCAAGAACCAGTGTTCCACCCCGTTGGTCGAAGAACACCATCAGGATAGACACTATCATCTCCCATTATTTCTCTTTCCCAAACAAAACCATAATTTGGGTCAAGATGAACTGAGGCAAGAACATTATCCGCAGGAACATATGCCTCATTAGAAGATGAACATGGCGCAATCTTCGCCATTTGTTTCTCAAAATTTTCCTTGGTAATTTGGTTGACATCAGCACGGAAGTAGCTCTGATCTGCTTCGACATACTCTACCAAACCATCTTCCTTCCACATTACTAAACGTTGATGCAAAGTTGAAGGGACAGCACCAACTCCATGGATCCACTCTCTACCAAGGAGTAAATTGAAATTCGCTTTAGAGGCTATCACTAAGAACAATGTAGTCCTCTTTATGGAACCAACGATTAAGTCCACCTCAATGGCCCCCAAAGAATGGCCAGTTTTGCCTTCATAGTTGCTTAAGACAATGTTATGTGGCCTGAGGCCAGTGTCGAATTTACCAATCTTCTTCAAAAGACCATGTGGCATTAAATTCACTGCAGCTCCACCATCCACTAACACTTTGTTAATTCCAACACCATTGACTTTGGCTTGGACATACAGGGGTCTCAAGTGGTTTTGCATACTCATATCTGGCTTCTCGAAGGTAGCCATTTGGTCTTCGACACAACCATTGTTCATCACATAGTAACACATTGGCTTGTGATGAGCCATATCCTCTGTAAAATCCTCTTCAACATCATTTGGTACTGTGATAACATCGTACTCAAGAGGCAGTATTGATACCACATTGCAAACAACGTCGAAATCATCTTCAGAATCATCAAAATCAGACTCCATGTCTTCATCCATGTCGAAATCAGCATTCTTTTCTTTCACTGTTGACAATGGAGGAAATATTCTTTCAAGAGCAGGCCTTCTTGGCTTTTCTGTTACCACAGCCTTGCCTTTGGCCTTATTTGCTGCACACACATGACTAGCAACATCAGCATTCTTCTTTGTGGCAACTTCAGCTTTGTGAACCTCACTCTTCGCCACTATTATGCTGCGTGGAACTTGATTAATGTCAATCGTACTGCGTGGAACATGGTTATTAGCCAAATGACTTGGAACCTTGTTAATGTCAAAGTGTGCCTTCTTCTTCTGTTGTCTTTGGTAACGACGCCACTGTGTTTTAGTCATGGGGTTCTTACCCTTATAGTTATTCTTATAATTAAACTTAGCAGCATCAGTACCTGGCTTGACAGGTTTAGCACGTTGATTATTGGGCACCCACACTTCGACAGGAGCACTAGCACTTGGGACAAAGGATTTATTTGTTGACAGCTTCAAATACCCTTTCGCTGAGGACTTCTCCTTAGCAAATTGTCGTTTGCTTGTTGAAGGCTTTGTTGACAAATTAGCCTTATAGCCAGGAAGATCTCCTTTTGCAAAGTCAAATTTTGGCCTGTTATCAAGCCATTTTCTTTTACGTTGTTGTTGATCCTGATAACCTTCGACAGCTTTGGCTGCTTCTTTGTCGAAGACAGCGCTGCATCTTGGGCAAAGCATAACTTCAGAGTTATTCCACTTACACCGATTGAGGAAATCTATCAATTCTTCCTCAGCCTTTGGATACACAGCATGTATCTTCCCATCATATTCTTTTAGGGTCACTTCGTGTTTCTTACCTTCAGCATACAGAAAACCTTTTAATTTTTCGGTGGCAGTCTTGACATACTTAGGAGGGTCTGCCATTTGAGCATCCACCATGCCTACATCAGCTTCGACAGGTTCAGAATACATAGCTTCAGCCTTAGGCAATGGATCAACATCAATCTGCATAGGAGCTTTCATTTTCTTATCAGCAAATTTGAGTCTTCCTTCGTCAACTGCTTTTTGCACAATATCCCTGAAAAGCACACAACGGTCAGTGTTATGTCCCAAAAAATTATGGAACTTACAATAACCCTTTTTCTTTCTTTGGTCAAGAGTTGGTACTTTAAGGCCTTTAGGCACTAATATTTGACCATCAGTTACTAAAAGATCAAAAATTTCATCACATTTCGTAACATCAAAAGTATAAGTCTTAGGCATAAATCTATCATTCTTAGGCTCTACAGGGTTATTCCCATTCGCAGGCCTTAATACTTTACAAGTATAAGGAGGACCAGGCTTAAGTTCAGCCACGTCTATCTCCTCTTCTTCGACATTACCATATGTAACGTCGAATTCTTCTCCGACATATGCCACTTTTTCTTTTTTATGATACCTATTCGACCTAGATTTTTCTTCTCTAAGCCTTTCAACTTGTCGAACTCTATCAGCCAATTGAGCCATATCTCTCAAATGAGATGTGTCTAATTTCTTTCTAATTGAGTAATCAAGGCCACCAGCAGCCATTTCGACAAGCTCATGTTCAGGGACTTGTGTGAAGCAACGAGATTTCAACAGCCTAAATCTGTTTAAGTAATCATCAATAGTTTCAGGCATTTTGCGCCGAACACTAGCCAATTCTTTAAGACTAATTTTCGACTGGCCCATGTAAAACTGTGCATGGAATGCCTTTTCTAATTGCCCCCATGTGAACATAGAACCAGGGGGTAAGGTCGTGAACCAAGTGAAAGCATTTTTAGTTAGAGAATTTGGAAAATATTTCATCTTCAAATTCTCATTTTGTGCTAAGTCCCCAGCCTCAATCAAGAAACGAGCAATGTGTTCGACTGTGGACTCATTTGTATCACCACCAAACTTAGTAAACTTGGGAACTTTCCATCCCCTTGGTAACTCAGTTTGTAATACGTATTCACATAATGGTGATACGAAGTTAGGCCTTTGTAAACCTATGTTAAGGCCATTTTGCGCCAAAATAGTTTCGACTAAAGTAGCTATATTGTTTTCAGGGCCAACATTGTGTTGTTGCACTTGTCGAACAACTTCATCAGCGTTCTGGTGTCTATTTACCAAAACTACTTCAGGGACGCGGTTTACTGCCCCTTGTAGTTCGCCTACAATTGTGGACGCTTCGACTGCAACTGCTCCTTAGGGGTTAACTGGCGACGCATTACCCGCAATAATAGGAACTTGCCTATTATTAACCGTTGGAGCCCCAAAGAAATCTGCAATCCTACTCATCTGATTTGCCAACATTTGGTAACTGTTATTGGTATTTTGAATCAATGGATTGAAAATTGTACCAATTTGTTGGGTAAGCATATTAACCATATCGTGATTACTCTCGTCTACTTGCTGTCTTAAGGCCAACAAAGACGTATTGGTTAATGCTGGGGGATTCCGACCAAATACACTATCAGAAGAGATATGTGTAGGGGAAAAGGTCGAAATATGTGACATTCCAGTAGGCATGCCATACATTCCCAAAGGAAATGGGGGTAGATGCACGTTATTCAAACGTGGGTCTAAACCGTTCCCCATTGCCATGTAAGGGCTATGAAGCCCTGCACTTAACGGCAAAGACATAGGCAAAGATGCCATTTCTGACTGCGTTGAACCAACATTAGTCATTGATAATGAAGGAACAATTGTTGACGATGATGGTCCTGCGCTAATGCTCGCAGAATCCATTGTTGTTCCTTGCCCTTGTGAAACCACAGGGTTGGAACTAGACGCATTATTCGTACTAGAACGAACCATTTTACCACTTCTTAAGTGCATACAACAGTGAATACAAATAAGAAAGTACGAAAATGAACAAAATCAAAGGCAAGGTCCCACTGGGCGTGCCAATTTGTTTGCTGGTGTTTTTAGCAAACAATCACTAGTTTTATTAGAAGGTTTGTGAGATCAAACTAGAAAAATCTCAAAGTAATTGCCTTTGAATTGCGCGTAGTTTTTGTTTCAGAAAATGTAGAAAAGGGGACGATTTGCAATGATTAACAGAATTGAAAAGAAAAGAAGCAGTAAATGGTGCGTGAATTGTAAAGAAAAGACAAATAAATTGCATTAAATTGTAAAAGTGGTACACGATCACGTACAATGATTCTTCCACTCGTTTTTCGCTCTGGCTTGGAAGTTAGAGTTTCAGGAATCGGATTGTGTATTGTGATTTGTGACCCTTGTTTCTTCTCAGAAACTACTATTTATACAAAGGAAAAAAGGGGGAAAAACTGAACTAAGTAACTGCCTAGAAATTTGAAAATTAATAACTGCTACTCCTACTTTCGACAAGAACCGCTTCATCACGCTTTGACCAACTGCTAGTTCTTCAGCGCATAACTGCTCTGTTTTCTGTCTGTCGAAAGCTTGTGTCCATTTTCCTCTCTCTTGCTTTTGCTTCCCTGGAAGCTTGTCGAATTTACCTTGCGCATGACCATTTTCTCTGTCGAAATAATTTGGTCTTTGTCGAAATATAAGTCAGGCCTTGTTGACCATTTTCAATGAAGCCTGTCGAAATTACAGGCTAACAGTTACACACTTTCTACAAACTTTACAAGTACGAAGTTTATATTATAGACTCAATCGAAAACTTGTTTCCAAGATATCTAAAAACATATGGAAAAAAATAGTGTTTGTGAGTGTGTCGGGTAAGTGAGAGATGGTGGAAACGTTGGTGGGCCGATGCCAGACATAGGAGATGGTGGGGTAAGTATTGGGAAGCAAATAAAGGCGGGAGGTTGCGGCGATGGTGGTCAGTGGGGAGGTGGTGGCAGTGACGATTAGTTTAGGTTTTTAGATGTTGGGGTATTTTTATCTTTTACGATTAATTGGAGGTGGAAAATGAATTTGAGAAGGTGCTAATAACATATCTTGTGTAGATGGTACGGCGAGTTATCTCTTTCCTACTCTTTCGCATTCTCTAATTAGATTACGGGTAGCTATTTGCACCCACCGTATTTTTGCTAGTATATCCTTGCATTATTTCATATCCCCCCAAATTTAAGTAGGGGTTTCATTTTTTATACCCCACCATTATAACCCCATATCCCCCCCTCCACACCCATAGTGAAAATATACAAAAGGGATTTTATCTATTAAAATGTTAAATTCGTTTTGCATTTTTTAAAAACGGATTTATATTAATCTGTTTTGTTAAAAAATGCAAAACGGATTTATCATTTTAATAGATAAATCCGTTTTGAACTTTTTAAAACCGGATTTATTTATTAAAATGCTAAATCAGTTTTTATTAAAAAAATTATTTTATTTAAAATTAAAAAAGTTATAAAAATACCACAAAAATCCGTTAAATAATCAAAACTATTTAAAAATTATAAAAACACCACTAAAAATCTAATAAAATTAAAAGAAGGTTATGCAAAAAATTTAGATTTTTTAAAGATTATGAAAAATTCAAAAAATTAATAAAAAATAGTAAATATGGAATTTAGGATTCTGAGTCTTGTAGTCTTAATAGAAGTCCCTTTATTTGGGGAGTTATGATTCCTGATTTTTTCGGATTTAATGGTTGTGGTTTCGTGACAATCAGAGTAGGTTGTCCGAAAATTTATTTTTTAGCCTAGATTATCTAATCGGCATACAACATCGTCACGTGTAATGAATATCTACACACTTTAACAAAACCAAAAAATAACCAATATCTATATCTATTTTATTTTTTAAAAAATGAAATTATTTATAATTTTTTAACAGATTTATCTATTTATCCATTTAGTAGATAAATCCAGTTTTAGAAATTGGAAAATCAGATTTATCTATTTAGTAGATAAATCCATTTTGAAAAATGGCAAAACGGATTTATTTATAAATCTGTTTCCATTTTTTTTTTGCAAAATGAATTTATCTTAAAAATAGATAAATCTGTTTTATATATTTTAAGAGGTAAATGGGGATAAATGATTTTTGTGGGGGTATAATGTCTTTTTTTTTGGTCAATTGGGGGCATAATGTCTAATGGTGGGGTAAAAACACACAACCCTTTAAGTAGGCTTCTTAGAGTTGGTCCAAGTAGGCACAATTTTGATTCGAGATCAATTTTTGTTATGAAATTCTCAAATTTTATTGGGCTTTTTGGTGGTGTTTTTCAGCTCTATATTCACGTTGCACCTCACATTCCCTTATTATTTCAAGCTCACACCCCATCTCATTCTCATTCTCTATATTCCCCGTCTGAAAATGCCTATAAATAAAACTTTTTTCCACACTTTTCTCATTCTCTCATTTCACTCTTTATTTCCTTCTCATTCTCTTCTACATTTTCTCTCTGTCTTCTCATTCTTCTTCTTTCTCATACTCTCCAATCTCCATAAATTTCTCTACATATCTCTCTTCTATATTTCCCCTTTCTTCTTCCTTCTCATTCATTCTCACTCTTTCATTCATATTCCTTCTTACTTATTTATTTATTTTCATTTTCTCCTATATTATTACTTCTCATACTCTCCTTCATTCTTATTCCTTCTTACTTCTTCATTCTTATTCTCTCCTATATTATTTCTTCTCATACTCTCTTTCATTCTTATTCCTTCCTACTTCTTTTTTTTTTGGTGAAATATTCCTTCCTACTTCTTTATTCTCATTCATTTATTCCTTCTCATTCTCTTCTATATCATTTTTTCTCATAATCTAATTCATTTTCATTTTTTCTTACTTTTTATTAAATTACGTATAAAATTTTAAAATTTGAAAAAATTGTAAAAGAATTAATTTAAAAAAATGAATTTTTTTTTAAAATTCTGCCGGTAATGTGCATTTCCAACGGATTTTTCAAAACAAAATTAACATTAATTTCTAGAATATTTTTTTTGTAAAATCCGCCAGTAATGTGCATTTTCGGTAGATTTTTAATAAAAAATCCACCTGAAACGCCCAATAGTAACGGAAAAATCCGTCGGTAATGTGCATTTCCGGCGGTTTTTTATTTTTTCTTTTTGAAAATCCGCCAGACACGCCCATTACTGGCGGCAAAAAATCGGCCGAAATTTACTGGCATAAAAATCCGTAGGAAAACATTACCTACGTTCGTTTTACCAACAGAAAAAATCTGTTGGAAACGTCACTTTTCCTGCGGATTTTTTCTGCCGAAAAAACACGCTATTTTTGTAATGACACCTGTGGTTGCGTAGATTTTATCTCCTGGATGAGTTTGGTCCACTTCCAGAAATTAAGTTTCTTGAAGAGTATCTCAGTTTGTCTTAACTTTTGTCTTTTTTTTATGAGAGGGAAAAGAAAAATTGGAGAAAAATAAAATAAATTAAGATGAGAGAATGTATTAGAAGAAAGAAATATATTCAAAGTTAGGGGGAAGTTTCGTCCAAAAAGTTGGGGATCCCTAATGTCGACTCGTGGAATATTACTTTATGTATTTTTTTTACAACTAAGAGCAATTTGGTAAAAAAAATAACAACTAAAAGCGACCATTGTCAAAAGAAAACAACTAAGAGCAATTAATTTCATTTAGTTTATTCGATAAAAAAATTGATTTGGTCTATTATAGAATACTTTGGTTTCAAAAAATTTAAATTTCTGCTTTCAATTAATTTATCAGTTGAGTAATTTTAACAATGGTCGATTGAATTTATAATTGTACTATCCAATAGTAATATAAAATTAAAAAAATAATCAACAATTATTGTATCCAATGGTAATATAAAATTAAAAAAATAATATTGACTGGCAGCTCAACAACGAGGCTGGATTGGCACATCATAGGGTGGTGATGTCGGAATCTGAAATTTCAACGGAGTTGGCAAAGTCAACATAACTCTTCCTTCTTCTACCTTTTGTTTTTGCAATAATCACTTAAATAAAAGTAGAAACCGCATATCTCTATTGACTTTTTTTGTGTGGCTTTTGTACTTTTTCTTCCAATTCACAATACAAACCAGAAGAAAGAAATGCATGAAGTTCACCACCCTCCACCGCCGCCCAACTCTGACGGCGGAGTTTCCGGTGATACTGTTAATCCTCCACTTGTCAGAACTTATCGCGCGTGGAAAGGCAATAATGTAAGTTAAAATAATTTTATTAAATTAATAATAATAGTTGATTCATAGTATATTTTCTTATGCTTGGATAGTTGGATCCGTATTGTTAAGGAAAGGCTCAATTTTGTGTTCTGAATCTTTATTTTTTTTCAGGTATTTTTCCTTCGAGGGAGGCTTATATTTGGACCTGAAGTGAAATCTATATTCATGACAATATTTCTTGTTGTTGCTCCTGTTGCAGTTTTCTGTGCTTTTGTGGCTAGAAAACTCTTGGATGATTTTCCTCATCACTCTGGATATTCAATACTAGTCCTAGTTATTGTTCTCACAGTGTTTGTAAGTAATTTTTATTCCAAAATCCATTAATTGATATACCTTGATTTGTTTCAATTTGATTGCTCAGTAATTGCCTATATCCCCTAATGTTTTCTACATCACCTAGCTGTTTAATTTGAATTCTGCATAATCATATCATAATCCTTTTTAAATATGTAAATTACTCATGCTATCTTGCTTCAACATACAAAGTACAAGCTGTAATTTAGTTATCTGCGTACTAGGATTTAGTTTTCAAACTGAATTTTTCATTGTTGAAAGTTGTAATTTTGCAGCTCATATACTTTCATAGTTACCTAACTACTTGAGGACCATTATTTTTTTTTCTTCATGCCTGGATATGAATTTCAAAGTTGGGTGTAGATTACTTTCAATACAATTATGGAAATCTGCTACAGCAGTGTTTCTCATTCACCACTTTACTCCTAAAATCTTAAAGCATATTCCCAGGTTCTGATCACCCTTATACTGACCTCAGGAAGAGATCCTGGCATAGTGCCTCGTAATTCTTATCCGCCAGTGTCAGAATTAGATCATTATGATTGGAGTGCCGATATCAACAACGAACAAAACTCTCGGCCACATTTGCCACGATCCAAGGAAGTAATTGTCAATGGAATATCTGTGAAAGTAAAATACTGTGATACTTGCATGCTGTATAGACCTCCTCGCTGCTCTCATTGTTCAATATGCGATAACTGCGTCGAGCGATTTGATCACCACTGCCCATGGGTTGGTCAGTGTATTGGATTGGTAATGGTCTTTTATTCATTTAGTATCAATAATAGTATACATTCCAATTTCAAGAATATGAAATTCAAAAGGACTAGATTATATTTGCAGTAGATATGATTATGAAGTTGGTGAAGTTAGATTTTTCTGATTTTCTCCTCTTTCCTTGCATGTACAATGACACGGCAGCGAAATTATCGGTTCTACTACATGTTTGTTTTATCTGCAACGATTCTTTGCTTATATGTTCATGGCTTTTGCTGGGTGTATATCAAGAGGATAATGAACTCAGAGGATATATCAATTTGGAAAGCAATGATCAAAACCCCTGCTTCCATTGCACTAATAATATACACTTTCATTTCTGCATGGTTTGTTGGAGGCCTCACTGTTTTCCATACATATCTAATCAGCACTAACCAGGTTTCAACTCCATTTAACTCATAATCCCTTAATTTAATGTGACTTTTTTACATTTCTATTTGTTTTTATTACATCTGTCAATGAAAATTACTTTTGTTGTTGTATTGTACAGTCTACTTATGAAAATTTTAGATACCGATATGATCGACAAGCCAACCCTTATAACAAAGGAGTAATTGAGAACTTCAAAGAGATATTCTGTTCTGCCATTGCTCCATCCAAGAACAATTTCAGGTCTAAGGTTCCAATTCCTAAGGAACAGTCAGAAACATCTTTCAGAATGGGTATTGATAACATGGGTCCTATGATGAGAAAAACAACAAGTGACCTTGAAGCAGCACAAAATTTGGTTGGGGAGGAGGAGGAAAAATATTATAAAGATGGGTTTACCAATGATGACGGTATGTCCGTGGATTTACGCAAAATGCTACACACAGAAAGGGGTCATAGAATAAGGAACTCATTGGAAAGAAGCAGCCGAAAATGGGAAGTAACTTCTGAAGTTCGGGACGAGATACAAGAGGCTGGGGAATCGAAGCAGATCGATATCGATAATGACAGTTGTAACGAGCCTAGCGGCAACTCAACAAAAATGGCTTCATAATTTCAGAATATCTTAAAAGTGTAAATCAAAATTACAGAGAAGTTGGGTGGGGGACTGAGACTGTTTGGTTGGGATTGATAGGGAGATGGTGATTGTGTTTTGGTTAAAGAATGTCATTGGACCCTGCTTATTGATTGTTGAATAGTTTTGTATTTCCTCCTTTTGGAGTTTTTCTGTGGTGATAAAAAAGGAATTTGTGTATAGCAGATGAATAGAAACTGTTGAAAGTGATCCTTCCAATATGTGTATTTGACTTTTTTTCTTCTCCCATTTCTTTTCTTTTTTCCTTGTATCATAGTGTTTTGAGATTTTCATTGCACATTAATCTGTTGTGGATTTTATTTTACTTTTATCAACGTAGCAAAGAAAAAGCAGCAGGACATAAAATTTTGACTTACAGGCCTTTGGACTTTGATTCTTTGTGGATAATAACTTGCAAAAAAATTCCAATTCTTGAAAATCTTTCTCTTCCTTCTGTTGAGTGAAATAGCTTATTTTTTCAAAATTTTCTCCTATAATTGAAAGGCCAAAATACTAAAATGACATCGTATGTTATGCTAATAATTATTAAATTGGGGCACTGAATCTCACAGTTCAATCCCTAGTTTACAAATTTCATAAACTACCCATCAACTCACTTGCTAATAAGAATCATATTATAATTTCATAAACTACCCATTAACTCACTTCTTGCTAATAAGAATTATACCCATTGAATGTTGGTCCAATTATTAAGAATTCAACTCACATCTCAAAAAGACTTTAATTCAAATCTCAATGTCTGTCAAAAACTTGTTGGTAGACAACATATAAGTACCTCTTTAAGCACGATCTTTGAACCCCAAAAACCCAACTAATGGAAACTTCTCTTCATGTTAATGTTAACATGACAAACCAATGTTGCTGGCATGTATGAAAATTGTATGCTGCCTCCAGCAACACCCTTGGTAAGGTGACAATATATTGTACTGCTATTATAACATTTTTCACACGAGTATAACTTTGTTGGTTTCTTGACAATTTAAAATTAAAAACCGATTAATATTCATCCACCCTTCAGTCATACAAGATGTAAGTAATTTGTCTCATGCACTGAGATTTATATCATCAAATGCTGAAAAGTAAACTAAATATTCCGACACAAATAGTCTGGACAAAAATATAGAATCCATAAGTTGCTAAATAGTGATAAGACTATATTTGTTTAATGAGAAATCACATCGATAGCCATTGATCTTCATTGCATACTCTGAAACCTCTTCATGATAAGCAAGCTCATCTCCATGTAGCGCTGTGCACAGTTCGTTAGACAATTAGTTTCACCGGAACTGAACTTATTCCCAGGTGTACCTGTGATGCATTTGTCCCAGCATTCACTTGTCATCTTTGCTACCATTTCATTAACCGCGGCCCTTTGCTGTTCTTCCTGCATTTAAAGGGCAAAATTAAGATTAGATTACTTTAATGGGAAACAGGCATAATTATGAACAATGAAAGGTAAAGAATGTCTAAAACTGAAGGCAATGCCTACTATCAAGTGCTTGCTACTAGAATATTTCAAGCCAAGAAGCCATGATTATAACAGGCTGCGATCAACGAACAATGAAACTAAATCATCATGTTCTTCACAATATATGGATAATCACAATACAAACGTAAGGATAGATAGATCTACAAAAAAATTATACCAGAAAACGGCAGAAAAAGTAGCAGTGGAAACACACTAATCTAATTCAAACACAAAACTCAGTTTGTCTGTAACAGTGTAACTCTACTATCTAAGTATTCCTTCTATATTTCACGGATGCTAAGCTAATTGTGTATTAATATTGATTTATCCACATCTAAATCATTGAGTATGTGATAGTGTTTCACCTTTCTAGTATCTAGTTGCACTTATTTTGACTCCTCATCCCATCCCCTCAAATGCTTGAGCATATATCAGAAATTCAAAGAACAATTTGTTAAAAATTAACCTCATTATCAAGGACACAGACAATAATAGCTAAACTTAACATTTAAAACAGAACAGATAAGTGCATCTCTCATAAATACAAAATTTTGTAGCCACCTTCTGACAGTAGGCATAATTATTGCCGCAATCTGACAATATTGATGGGCATACTGCGGATTACAGACAGTAGCAGATTGTTCAAAATCCAATATGCAATAGCGGTATAGCTGCTATTTGACAACACTGATTGAAGCGGGCTAATTGGTATTTTGTATACTTGAAAAAATTATCGACTCTGTTGAGGAAATCAACTCTATTAATGAATTGGCCATTTTTGAATCACTGTAGATGATGATCGCAGAGGCGACCTATTAACCGTTCCAGAATTACAACTTCAACGTGATTTGTATAAATAAATTTGTAATGTTTTCAACTGTTTTTTTTTCTCTCTCTCTATATATATATATAGGGGTGTTCTTTTTAGAATATGTCAATTGATGATAGGTATAGAGTTCCAAACCAATGGCAAATATATTATATAGTCAAACATCAAACATAATTCACAAAAAAGACATCATTGCAGCTTGCAGCATGCTTGACAATTCACACTATTTTATTATAGCTTTAATAACAGAATCAACCTTTACAATCCTACAACCCTTAGCTTCAAAGTCAAAGCTAAAGACAGAAAAGCAAGCAAATGCATATAATGAACTCCTAAACAAGGTTAACCATCATCATATTTCGATACCAAGCAGAAAAAACGTGTAATAACACTATTTATGCAAAACAATAAAACCTAAATTTAATCAAAAGAATAATGAATACAACTTACATTGTAAAATCTCTGCATTTCAGCTGAATTGAGGTCTGAAAGATCCATGATGAAGATCGAGAGAGATTACGTTTTGCGAGAGTTGGTTCGAAGATTTTACTTGGGGATTGCGATTATGTCTGGGTTTTACGAAATATACTACTTGCTGTGTTATTAGGGTTTTTGACCCATTGATCAAGAAAGAACCCGCCAAGGACAAAGACACACAAGGCCCATTCAGCCCCAAACCCAATTAACTTGGGTCAATGGTAGCCCAAGTGAATCTCGAATACAATTCGACCAAAAAAAAAATCTCGAACACAAGCAACAAAAAATCCTATTTTAATGGTCTAAAATATAAATAAATTTTAGTCTAAATTGCACTTTTGGTAATTTGACTTTGATTTCACTTTCGCCTTTTATCTTTTTTTCTCGTTTTGGTCCCTCATTTTCCATTTCTATGTCATTTTGGTCAGTTTGTAGCATTTTTCGTCCATCAACTTAACAAACGCCACACTAGCAGTTAACTCCTGACGTGGTGTCTTAAGTGTTAGGGTTGACTTGGAATTCATTAAGTGATGTTACAAATGGGGGACCAAATTGAAGCTAAAAAAACATAAAGACTAAATTGACATAAACACAATAACTTTCATCTTCATTTTTTTCCTCCAAACACCATCTTCATCTTCATCTTCTACGACGAGCCACACCACCTTCATCACCACAAATCAATCACTCTTCAACTCTTATTGGAAGAGTTGAAGAGTGGATAATGTTGAGTGGCAGGGGCGAATTTATATGGTGTTTCTGGTTTTTCCAAGAACACCCAAACATCCTGGTCTTAGCGGTAATACGCTCAAATTTTACATAAGTGGTCCTAGGTTCGAATCCAAGGAAACACGCTGCCAAAGTTTTTTTTCTTCTCTTTTTCACATTGACTTCTCTTCCTTCTTCTTCTGCACCATTTTCGTTTCTGTTTCTTCTCCTCTAATCTCTTCTCTGATTCTTCTCCTCTAATCTCTTCCTCTTCCTTTCTTCTTCACAAAATCCCAAACACAATCCCTAATTAATTTTCCAAAATCCCAAATACAATCCATAATCTTCTTCTTCGCGAATCATTGTTTCAATTTCGAACATTATTTTATCGTTGATTTTTTTTGGAACATTTACTTTATTATTTTTTTTTTGTTTGTAAAATCTTACAATTGTTAAATCATTGAAAGAAAAGGAACACCCTACTTTAAAATCTTGGATCCGCCAAGGTGGTATTTTCTGACTTTGAGTGATAGATATAAAACTGGAAAGCTTTACGACGCTCTTTTGAATTGTTATGTGAGAGAGGGATTAGTTGATAAATCACTCTCCCTGCAAAAATTGAGTAATAGATGTTTGATTTTCATGGGTTTTGCCATAAAACCCCAAATTCAATCGAACACGTATTAATTGTCTGGGCTCTTCTTGGCTATGGCTTTGGCGTTGGAGAAACAATATGGTGTTGGGAGACAAGACTTAGATCGAGTGCGGGGACAGTTATTCATAATGTTATCTACATGCATGCACGATCATATGGAAACTTAATACATCCATACGCAGGTTAGATGTCGGTTGTTGTCTCGGTGGACTCCACCCCAGATTGGTTTTGTCAAGCTCAATGTGGATGGTAGTTGTTCTAATGGTATTATTGGTTACGGAGGTTTGGTTCAGGATAACCAAGGGTGTTGGTTAGGTGGTTTTTCCTCCATTGATGGTCAAGGGGATGAGTTGTTTGCCATCTTCCATGGTTTGTCTTTGTTGCTGCATCTTGGAAAGACTTGAGCTATATGTGAATCAGATTCCAAGGATTCAATTGTGCTTCTGCAAGATGGGGACCATCACGTGCTTCACACTTATGCATCCCTCTTGATGAAGATAACTGGTTTGATGGATTGCTTTCAGGATTTGACTCTACTCCATGTTTACAAATTAAGAGTCAGATACTAGTGCAGATTGTTTGACTAAGCTTGCGAATAAGAATCTCAGGGGGAATAGCTTTTGGAACTCCCCTGCTAGTGATTTGAATTTGTTCTTGCTAATCATTTTATATAGAGATGAATTTTATGGCTTTTGTTTATATTTGAGACCACCTAATTATGATTATTGATTGCTTATAAGTAAGATTGTTACTGTTGCGTGGCATAAGGTGTGCAAACCCGTCCAAGAAGGTGGTCTGGGCCTTAGATCCATCAAAACCATTAATAAGGCTGGTATGTTAAAACTTGGCTGGAATTTCATCTCTACCAACTTACAATGGGCTCTTCTTTTGAAAGCCAGGTTCTATAAAAATAATAAGCCGGTAAATTATCATGTCTCTTCTTCTATCTGGCTTGGATTTAAGTGTTGTATTTCGGTGATTCTCGAGCACTCAACTTGGAAGCTTGGAAATGGTGTTAGCATTAATTTTTGGACGGACTGTTGGCTATCTAGGCCTATTGTGGATATCATTGGTATACCTCCTTCTGTATACAAGGACCTCAAAGCTACTGTTAGTGATTTTATAGTAAATGGCAGATGGTCTATCCCTACCGACTTCGTTCATCACTTCCCCCAAATTTACTTTGACATTCAGAAAATTGTTATCCCAAATATCCCGGTGGTGGATCAATTGATGTGGGATTGCTCTAATTCAGGAGATCTGACTTTCAGGGATTCATTCCTTTTTCACGCTCCCGTTGGGCAGGTTGTTCCCTGGACGAAGACAGTTTGGAAGAATTTTTCTCCGCCCTCAAAACATTTATCATTTGGAGGACTATTCACAATAAGATGTCAACAGATGACCAACTTTGGAATAGAGGTTGCATTGTGGTTTCTGTTTACAGCATTTGTGGTAGTGATTCAGAGACTTCTCACCACCTCTTTCTGGCCTGTCCATTTGCCAAACACATTTGGAATTGGCTCGGAGGCGTCCTAAGCCTCAACATTGACACTGCTTCCTTCCAGAGCATTTTATCTTTAACTTCCCATGGGTGGAGTCCGCAATTGAATGACATCGTCTCTACTGCTATTGTAAATATTTTTTGGGTGATCTGGTATTGCAGGAACCAGGCTAGATTTGATAATCATGTGATTCCTTTACATACTGCTATCAATTTAACTATTTCCAATGTGACTTTAGCAGGCAATGCCTCTAAATCTACAATGTCTTCCTCTGCTGCTGAATTTATGATTATCAAAGCTTTTAATGTCAATGACAACTACAGAAATTCTTCAACCATCAAAGAGGTAATTTGGACCCCACCTTCTCCTTATATGATTAAGTGCAATACAGATGGTGCTGCTAAAGGGAGTCCTTGTCCAGCTGCTTGTGGTGGTATTTTTAGAGACAGGAGTGTTGCTGTGCTTGGGTGTTTTTTTGCTCCGATAGGTAACAGTTATGCCTTTCATGCTGAACTTACTAGAGCTATGTTGGCTATTGAGATTGCGTTTGATAAAGGTTGGATGTCTTTGTGGTTAGAATGTGATTCTCAATTAGTTGTTTCGGCCTTTAAGAACTGTAATGTTGTTCCTTGGAAACTCCGCAACAGATGGAACAATTGTTTATACTTAACTAGACAGATGAATTTCGTTTGCACCCACATTTACAAAGAAGGTAATGCTTGTGCTGATAAGTTTGCAGGTCATGGAACTATTTCAAGTGGCTTTACTTGGTGGAATCTCATCCCGAGCTTCATTGCGGAGGACTTTTTCAGGAATAGGTTGGGCTTGCCTAGCTATAGATTTTGTTAGTTTCGTTGTCCCTCGATGGGCTGGGTTCGCATGCTGCCTCCTATTTTTGGTGTGCTGCAGATGATTGTTAGCGTCTCTAGTGCCGACCTGGTTGGGATAATTGAGTCGTTATAGTGATGCCTATGCACACCTTGGTAGGTTTTCTTTTTTATTTTTTTTCCAATTGTAATGACATTTTTGCTCATGGGTTTTGGTCTAGTCCCCCCATGTTTTCTGTACCTTTTCTCTTTTTTATCAATAAAATTTAGGGGGAGTACTCTTTCCTTCCTGGTGCTTTTTCCCTAAGAAGAGTTTTGCATCAGAAAAGAAGGTTTTAACGAGGCTCCATATCCTTTTGTTTAAAAAAAAGTAAGATTTGAGGGATCAGTAATATAATTGACAAGTTCATAATCTAAACCTAATCAAGTTGATGATAGAGACAAAATCAAAATAAGCTGAAAATGTTAATGATTATGTCGTTTCTCATCTGCCATGTACATAATGCCAACCAATTGTCATTTCTTATTATATTTGGCACCTCGAAACAAACTTCTATGCGATAAGAAATGCCATGAAAAAGATTAGAAATTCATTGTTTCTTACATTCATTCACTTATATTTAGGTTAAATTAGAATTGTATATATTTAAGTTTTTTTCTAACTCAATAACTCTTTCTACATATTCTCTTATTAATTAGACTTTTTGCATAGATAAGGTGAATGTTAGATAAATATAAGGAAATATGAATTTAGAGAATCTTAATCCAAAAATGATCGGGGATGCTATGCAGCAAAAAAACCAAGCTAAACTGCCGAGTGAAAGAGGATAATGAGGTACACAACAATTTAATTAACAAGAGAAATTACACAGATTTACAAGACACATATGTACTTTACAAAAGCAAGCTGGTTTCGTACTCTAAATCTGATCAATATTATTTCTAGTTATTAATTAGAAGTTGTTTTCATTCTTTAGCACACCTAAAGTGTAGTAATCAATCAATCAATTAATTATTTATCTGCAAGGAGACTTCTTCTGTCATTATTTCCAGCGCATGCCATCATTCGATTCATCGGTATATTCTTAACGTTGAGTAGATTCTTTTTCAATTTCTTCATCTTATGTCTTTTTCTTCTCTTCAGAGGAGCTGGTTCCATTTCAACAACCTGAAGAATCAAATAACAACATGTGAGATGGAGATCTCAAACTCATTATATATATATATATATATATATATATATATATATATATATTCCAATCTCCAACCTATTCCTCCCTTAATAGTCCTTATGATGAAGTCTAAGTTCATCATAGATAAGGAAACCCTAAGAAAAGAATTCTATTCTGAGGATTGGTCTCCTCATAGGAAGTGGTTCTTTTCTCAGTATCAGGGACACAATCGTAAAGCAATCCAAGAGGAATTCTATGAATTTCTCAGAAAGACCAAACATAATATCCCTTTCTTTAAATGGTTTAGAGATTATGCTCTTAAGAAAGGTATCAATTATCCTTTTCAGTCCATTTTATCTGATAGGAAACAAGATGTCTTAGAACAAACTAACAATGTTTTAGGTATCCCTACCCAGTTAGAGAAACCTATTACCAAACCAGTTCTTCAAACCAATTATGAAAGTCTTTTAGCTAGAGTCAATGAGCAATTAAACCTTCTTAAAGGTATGGCTCTTAATCCTAAAACCAATGGCTCTATAAACACGATAACCAAAATTCCTTTTGATGAAAGGAAGGTTGTCTGCTTCAAATGTGACAATTTTGGCCACATTGCCAGAAAGTGTCCTAATCAACCCAAACCTGGTTATGTACCAAAGCCCTACATTAGGAAAAGGGACAAGAAACTCAATACCAGGGCTAAATCTCAAATCCCTGATGCAGTTAACACTTTATATATATATATATATATATATATATATATATATATATATATATATATATATATATATATATAAAATTTTAAAAATAGTTTTGTTTTATTTCATCGTTTTTAAATTTTAATTTTCAATTAAATTCAGTTATTGCCCTTACCTCATTTCCTGATGCAGATGCAGAAGTTGCACTTTCATAACTGTCAGTACTGGGTGATTTGTTGTGCAAGGGGATGGTTTCTTTCTCTTCCTCTTTCTCTTTCTCTTTCTCTTGCTCTTGTTCTTTCTCTTTCTCTTTCTCTTCATGACTTGTATACTTGTCAATATATCTTGCATTTGCATCACGTATTTCTTTCTCTTTTCTTTTCTCCGCCTCAATGCAATATATTCTAAAGCTAGGCGATCCAGGACCTATATATCTACCATATTCACTCTCCTCATCTTCATCATCTTCGTCTTCGTCATCCTCTTCTTCGTCGTCATCATCATCATGATCATCATCATATTCATCATCATGATCATCATCGTGTTTTGGATTTCCTTCTTCTTGTTTACTTTTTTGTTGTGGCATTGCAATGATCGGTATCTCAGGCGTCTTTTCAACAACTTTCTCTTTTTTAAGTTGATCCTCAGTTTCACATTCAGGAGTAGGTAATGGAAATGGAACCACTTTAGAGAGCTTTTCAACAGGCACTACTACACGTACCACAGTTTGTTCTTTAGGTGCTTGAGTTTCAGTCTCCTTAACTTCATTTTCATCAAAGGAATGAGTTTGAGAATTTCCACCATTATCATCACCTTTCAATAGTTCTTTCTTAGAGAGATCACCTTCTTCTTCTCCTCTTACATTCCTACGTTTTCGAAACTCTTCGATTCGTTGGCGAAGGAGAGGACGAATTTTTGCTGGTAATCCCTCTCCTTCGGTTGAATTCAACTTAGTATTATTGCATCCCATTAGAGGGATAATAGGCACCAATACAATGATCACAAAGCCTAGCTAGCTAGCTCAAATTAAAGTTGAAACTTGAAGAAGTATTTTGATTCCTTTATGATGTTGAAACTTGAAATAATATGAAGAGGATGAAAGGGTGGGGGATTATGAAGGGGTTTTGAGTTGAAGATTGAAATAATTAACAAGATACAGTCTGTCTTTAAGGATGCTGTTTTGTTAATTATAGCATAAATTACTTAATTCATTTGTTGTCTTGTTGTATTGGTGGAACTTGGAAAACGTTAGCTTTGGATAAGACATCGAATACAACCTGGATAAGTTTTGTTACCTCTAATAAGGTTACTTAGCACAAAAATAGAATATATCAAGTCTTTTTGCTATGTTTCATCATCCTACTAAACAGACAGGGAAATTCAGGACAAAATGAGTTATGAAGAGTTTGTATTGAATAATCAAATAATCTCACTTCTGTAGTAATACAAATATTATAGTATACTATTACTCCTTCCGTCTAATATTAAGTGTCGTTTAAGGTTATGTACGGTAAAAAGATGTGATAGGACGAAAACACCCTTACACTTTTCTTGGTTGGTGCAAAGACATGCTTATTGATATTCTAAAGTAAGGGTATTGTTGGAAAGTAATAATAAATGTTGTATTGGAATTCTAAAGTGACGGATAATTTGAGACAAAGAAAAATGGCAAATAGGACACTTACACTTTGTTTGGATGCGGGAAGAAATAGGAGAGAGAGAAATACGAAAGAGAGAGATAGAAGAGAAGAGAAATAGGAGAGAGATAGAAGAGAAATTCTATGTTGTTTAGATGAGTATATTTAGCAAAGAGAGAACTACTAAAAGTTCTCTTCTCTTCTTTGGATGAGTATAGAATATGAATAGAAAGATATAACTATAAATAGTAAAAGACTGATTTATCCTTATTATTAGAATATGAATTTTTAATTGTTTCTTTTACCAATTTATCATTATTGTTTTTTCTTTAATTTAACAATAGACTTGTATAAAAAACAATAAATTTATTTTTCTAAAATATGAGAAATAAAATTAAAATCAACAAATTAAATAGGGTGCTTCTAGGGTGAGCTAGCAAATCAAATCCCTCACCGGTGAACCATTAAATATGGTCGTTGGATATAATATAAAAATTCATCAATGTTTGAGATTTAATATCTGTTGATTCGATCTAAACCACTCATAACATTTTACAGAATATCATATGGTCAATTTTAATGATTCATCAGTGAGGGATTTGATTTCATCTCTCACCCTAGAAGCACCCAAGTCACATTTTGTATTATCTTAACTTTTTGCTAACATTTTAATTTAATATTTTAATAACAGATTGCAATGCAACTTGCAAATTCTGAAATTGTTTTATCAAAAAATAAAATGAAACAATAGGTTTCCTCATGACACATGCTTAGGCGGTTACTACAAAGTGGCCATTAACCACTTGCGCTCTTCAACGTGATACGTGGATATATTACATGACAATTTTTTTCTTTGTCCAATACATAAGACAAGGTTAGAATTGGAAAAACAATAAAATTGCAACATCATAATCATAATCATAATCATATCATAATCATAAGTAATTACAATCAAGAGATTGTCCTCAAATCTCAAAGGAACACCTTCTTCCTCCAACAAAATTCAAAACTCACAACTACAAGAGAACACCTTCTTTCTTTATATATTGTTCTTCATCTCCCAAGGAGCAAAGGAACAACACCACTGACATGGTATAAAGACTCCTTCCTCTTCGTTAGTTCTTCTTCTTCATTACAAACACTAATTTTTCATCTTCCTCTATTTTTCATTTTATAACATTTTCTCAGCTTTCTTCAAAAAAAATTGATCTTTTTTTTTTGTTTTCTCTTTGCTGTTTGGTTCTCAGCTTTCTTCAAAAAAAATTGATCTTCCTCTAGTTCACAAACAGCCTGATTATAATTTCCTAAGATCCTTTGGATGTGCTTGTTATCCCCTCTTAAGGCCATATAACAATCCTAAGTTTCAATTTAGGTCTAGTGAATGCACCTTCCTAGGCTACTCACCATAGATCCTGACTCTTCACCTTCACCATCTCCCTCACCCTCACCTCCTCACAACACTCACCATATGCTTACTCGTTCTAAAACAAACAGTCTCAAACCACCTCTCTTCCCCACCATAAATCTCACCACCACTGAACCTTTCTCTGTTGACCATGCTCTAGCAACTCCATGCTGGGCAGAGGCTATGAAAACTGAGTTTAATGCATTGCAGGAAAATAACACTTGGCAGCTTGTCTCCTTACCTCCAAGCAAGCGTGCAATTGGGTGCAAATGGGTCTTTCGCATCAAGGAAAACCCTGATGGATCAATCAATGAGTACAAGGCACGCCTTGTTGCCAAAGGCTTCAATCAGAAATATGGAATTGATTACACTGCTACTTTTTCACCAATAATCAAACCAGTTACTGTGAGGACTGTTATTACTCTTGCACTATCCTATAAATGGCCTATCAAGCAAATTGATGTGAACAATGCTTTTCTAAATGGACAACTTAGTGAGGATGTATACATGCAACAACCACCTGGCTTTACTTTTGGTGATCAGAATACTGTATGCAAATTAAAGAAGGCCATCTATGGGTTAAAACAGGCTCCTAGGGCCTGGTATGAGAGCCTCACCAAAACTCTACTCTCATTTGGATTCACTCAGTCAAAGTGTGATCCTTCCCTGCTTATGTACAACTATCGTGGCTGTTGTTTGCTAATACTCGTTTATGTGGATGATATTTTGATAACTGGGAACTCTACTACTGCTATCCAACTGGTTATAAACAAACTGAATGCTGCCTATTCTCTGAAACAGATTGGTAATCTTGACTATTTTCTGGGCATTGAATGCACCTACACACCTTCTGGTGCTCTTCACTTATCTCAAGCTAAATATATCAGGGATCTTCTTCATAAAACAGGTATGGATGATTGCAAAGGGATCTCAACTCCCTTGCCTGCTAATCTAAAGTTGTCCAGATCTGGTGCTAATTATTTTAACAACCCCCTGCTCTACACAAGCATAGTTGGTGCCCTGCAATTTGCAACCATTACCAGACCTGAGCTTGGCTATTCTGTTAACAAGGTGTGCTAGTTTATGGCACAACCACTGACTTCACATTGGACTGCAGTAAAGAGGATTCTTAGGTACCTTAAGGGTACTCTTGATCTTGGTCTGACCTTACAACCTGCCACCAGTGATTTTCCTCTCAGCATCAGGGCATTTTGTGATGCTGATTGGGGCCTCTAATGTTGATGACAGACGTTCCACATCAGGAGGTTGCATCTACCTTGGTCCTAATTTGATATCTTGGTGGTCTAAAAAGCAGACCCTTGTTGCCAAGTCAAGTGCAGAAGCTGAATATCGCAGTTTAGCTCTTGCTGCCTCTGAAGTTCTTTGGATACAATCTCTCTTACAATAGCTCAAGGTCTCAACTCCTGCACCAATTATCTACTGTGACAATCAGAGCACTGTTGCTCTGAGTCACAATCCTATTTTGCATAACAGAACAAAACACATGGAGCTTGACATATTCTTTGTTCGTGAGAAAGTCCTCAACAAGTCCCTGATTGTCTCCTATGTTCCTGCCCAAGCTCAAGTAGCAGACATTCTAACTAAACCTCTCAGCAGAAACATGTTCTGTGCTTTTAGAGACAAACTCAGAGTTCTCAGAACTTCTGAGCTTGTGGGGGAGTGATAGAGTAGGAATATTAGTTATGCTTATCATTATAAAACTGTTACAGTTAGTTATAAAACTGTTACAATTAGTTAAGAGTTAGTTCTAAGATTCTGTTGATAAGTCTGTTAGTTTGTTAGTATGCAAAACAAGTCTGATCAGTATAAATATGATCAGCATCTGTACATTCTGAATCAATCAATGAAAAAAATACAGTTGCATATTCTTTTCTTAAATTTCATCACAAAACAAGCACACGAAAAAACTCCAACCTCTCACAAGGTAATCTGTATTTTCTTTAAAACCCTCTAAGAATGGACATAGAGATACCTTGGAAAGCCAATGGATGTTAATCTGTCATGAACACCAACTACTAATAGAATTCGTGTACATTTCAAGAAAGGCGTGGTGAATGTGTGATTTCTTAATTCTTAATGAACACCAACTACTTTGTTTGTTTTCTGTCTCCAATATTTCCAGTTGCTCAGACCAATTACTCCAATTCCTTAAATGTGAATCTCTATAACTCATATTGCATGGGCTATTATATAATTTTGTTGCACAAGTGTGCTTGCTTCATAATCTTTGCTATATTGACTAATAATAGGTGCTTTTGATTTTTCTACCACAAGGCTGCCACCACATAATGGGAACTCTATCTAATTATTTATTCCTTGTGGTAAAGATGCAGTTCTTACCAAAAAAACTTACAATTTGAATTGGTACTTTTATTTCACAGAACTCCTATTTTACTGACCTCAGATCACCCCCAGTGGCTCGATCCCTTGCTAATATGTTTCTTCATGCTTCATTATTTTGTTGGAATCTCAATTTTAAATGTGAGAGGGTGTGTTGTTGATAATGATTATCACTGTCGCAAATTTCAGATGATGGGTTGGATGAAGAAGTCAAGAAATGCTCCTATTTTCTTTGTTTATTTTTTCACCCATTCAGTGTCAGATACACACCAACCAGATTGTCATTCATAAGACAATATTTGCTCTTGATTATGAAGTGATATTTTGAGAATTTTCATATCAGTGCAGTAATAACTTAAGCATGCATCTTATTGCTCTTGATTATGAAGTGATCTTTGTTACTTTGACAGATTTATTTGAGCAAGCATATTATTGCTCTTGATATTCTTGAGAAGTAACACAGCAACATTCTTGAAGCAATAAGAACTGAGTTTAACGCTGCAAATTCTTGAGGACTACAATATATACTAGCAGCACCAGGAAGTCTCTGTTCAGGATGATGATGGTGGATCCAAGTGACAATCTTACATCAACAAAGTGATGGCGATGAACCAAAAACTATTTAGTTTTAAAAATAAATATGGAAAGACAATGTCTATGTAGTTATGTCTGTTGTTGGTAGGTCAATATTTCATTGTGGGATGTGCTATTTGTATTATACATATATATAATATATAATGTTCTCACCATTGTGCCTTGATTCCTCACTATTTTTTTACATGACGTTCTGCTATTCGACTTAAATGGAGCAAACTAATTGCAAGAATCTAATGTTACATGCATAGTCCCAACTTTTAACACCATGACTTATACTCTTATATCCACTACCTAAAGTTCTACTACTTATATCCACATTATCCTCATGTATGTTACCAATTATAATTAAGCAACATCTTACTTCCTATTTATCAACTCTCAGTTGTTAACTTTATTGTCAACTACTACCAAACTATTTGATCTACCTCTTTTAGTATATCGATTGTTAAAAAATAGCCACGTGAGAAGCACGGGTGGAGGTCAAAGCTAAACACGCAAGTGACAGTCTACAGGAATGTAAGTGATGGTGCTCAAATTCTCTCTGAAATCTTTGCCTATCTGGATGTTGGGTATTTCTGAAAAAAAACCCATGTGAATTATTTTAGACTTATTCATTTTTAAGTTTATTTGAATTTATTGAATTAAGTTCCTACCATTACACATTTGTTAACTATGGTTGGTCTCTGTCTATATGTGATTACATGTTTTTTCCATAGTTAAGAACTTTCACAAATAAAGACATTTGGTAATTGCTCACTGATTGTTAACCATTGTGTTTGCAGCACAATTAAATGAGTTGGAGTTGGAGTTGGAGTTGCAGCAGGATTAAATAGTCTAGAAAAACTGATCCGAATCCTATCAACATTGAAGAGTCCTAAGCAATTGAGCTGAATTGAAAACTTAAGTTGTAGACAGGCTTGGGATTTTTATTCCTCTTTTGTTGTATATGGATTTTGAAACTTACAATTTCTAATTGCATTTGAACTTATGTATTGGACCAATGTCTATTTAATTTTCACCATCTATAATTCATTCATCTTACTATTTAAAATCGTCAATAAGTAGTTAGTAGAGCTTTTACCCTGTGCATCGCAATTAATTTAAATTAGTATCTGAAATCATAATTATAGAAAACCATGAACAGTCTAAATGGATTGACCAAATCCGCTGCCACGCATAATCTATTAAAAAGCCACGCAATCAAAGTAATATTACGTGGTTTCAAGATAAGCAAACATTAAACCCATTGCGAAATGAAAAATGGAATACACGTATCACAATTAAATACGGTAAAGGCTGATGAGCAAAATTTTAAATAAAGGAGAAAACCGCGTTATAACAACTACAATCGTGGTTTCAACCAAGAATTTGAAATCACTTTTATCAGTACAAATTGGCAACCGGTATTATGGAGTATTAACGCTAATTAAAAACTTTAAAGACAATAATTATTCGTATAATGGAGTATTAGTGCTAATTAAAAAAGGAAAAATGGATCAGCCTATAACAATTTGAATGACGCTAATTTAATACATTCAAATACATTGTCGTAATAGTCACGTTTTGACTTTTTAAAAATAGGAAATAACTATACCTCAATAACGAATCAGTCTTAAATTCATTGATTCAGATGCTCAATTTTTATTGTCATTCAGCTAAGAATTCAAATTTCAGAAATGAAAAACATTATTAAGTTTCCTATTCATCCGAGTATCCAGCAGAATCCATTCTCTCCATTCAATTCACCCCCAATCAGTTTCACACTGTGATGGTAGGTTCCCAAGATCGTATTGTGTATTGAATGTATCCGATGATCGGGACTTTATTGACAACCAAATTATTACAAATTAAGTTAAAAAAATGTATACCCGTACAGCGCACGGGTCATACATACTAGTTTCTATCCAAAATCTCGCCTCTTGAGGAGAGAATTTTTTTAGGTGGGTCACACCCCATAAAAGTTCTCTCTTCCCTTATTTCTCATCTCTTCCAAACTATAGAAATGTGTTATCTCTCTCCTATCTCTCTCTTTTCTAAATCTAGCGAAACAAACACAGTGTTAATATGAGACGGAGGGAGTATTAACTAACACGTACTTATCAGATATGTGTATTTTGAGGAACAATAGTATTATATTTTTAATCAAAAATTATAGCTGTCTAATGTTTAATTAACGTTAACGTGGAAAATTATAATTGTCTAACGATTAAGGTTCACTAATAGTAAAAATATATCAGACACAATGATTAAATTAGAAAGAGACTAATTTTGAGGTTATCCTCCAAAATAAAATATCAACATTTTGAGAGCAAAATAAATACCAACTATTAATATTTGATTTCTCCAGAAAATAACTATTGATATATCATCACATTTATCTTTCCTATTCATATATCATGAAAAAATAATTGACGGGGTGTATATAAGCAAAAAAAAGTGTATACTAATTAATGTTAAAATTTTTTGAAGTTATTATTACGGATATACCGAGCATTAAAGCTAGAATGCTATAGTAGATTGCAAGAATCTATTCTTAACCAGCTTTGTACATTTCCGAATTAACAAAAGTCCGGGCAGTCGGGAGAAACTGTTTATACTATAATCAAATCAAAATCTAAATATAAATAAATAAATGTTATCTTAAAAAAAATATAAATAAGTGGTTGAAAAAATATATAAAAAATAAAAGAGTTTTTTGTGTCCGTAAATTTAAATAAAAAAGAGTTGGAAAACACTCACCACTGAGTGCTATAACAATTGACTGCTATCATCATCATCACTTGTAAAAAGTGAAAAAGCAACCAACGGGCTTTATTCTAAACTTGCTTCTTCTGTAAAGCACCAGCTTCAAGGTGAGTGACTGAGTTGTCCTTCATTTCGTTCACATTTCTTTCACGGCGACGCGGCGTGTCATAACACCTTATATTTTTGTTGTTATAGTAGTTTTCTTTGTTCTTTGTAAACGAGTCATTTTCAGCGTCTAGGGTTTGTTGATTGATTTCAGATTGATTGAAGATGATAGATTTTGCTCGCGTACAGAAGGAGCTTGTAGAATGCCGCAAAGATGCCGAAGGATCGGGAATTCTAGTCATCCCTAAAAGTGACAACCTTGCTCTCTTGAACGGAACCATTCCCGGTCCTCTCGGTACTCCTTACGAAGGGGGAATTTTCCAGATTGATATCACAATTCCCGGTACTCATCGCTAGGGTTTTCAATTAACTTTTTTTAATCATCAATGTGTATTCATTTTTTGTTGCTTTTGTTGCAGATGGATATCCATTTGAACCTCCCAAGATGAAGTTCGCAACTAAAGTCTGGTACGAAAATGGCGTTTCTTCTATCTCTCTGTTGTGATTAATGAACAGAGTGATTAATTTTGATGTGAGACTATGGGGCTTGTGATCGGTCTCCTTAAAGATTTTGATCTTGTGAAATCTTTGTAATTATTTCATGTCTCTTGCTCCCCTGCTGTATGGAAATCGATAAGGGGACTCGTGTTCAATGCCACGGTTTATATTTGAGATTTTCCGGATGAGTAGTATTTTTGTAACTATTAACTGAAAATTAAAATTAAAAAGAAAGCAAACACACCCTTATAATTTTGTCATTCTGAAAATTCATTGCACTTTCTTGTTTAACAGTTGACATGCTGTTACTTTCATGGAATTTTATTGCTGGGGTTTTGTTTGTAAGATGAGCTCTTCTAAAATCTATATGCTATCCTTTTTTTTATAAATGGGAAATTTACAACATCTGATCTCAGCTAATCAATCTAGGGAAGGAGATCCCTCTAATATGTTATCCTTTATTCATGGGAGATATGTACAATTTATGGAAGATTTTATTCTAGATTTCCATCTATCTCAATTTAACTACTGCATATTGATGAGGCCGGTGCAGGTTCTAAATATACTAGATAAGCTCAATATGCTTATCTTTTTCATAAAATGCTATTGTAGTGTGGCACTTTGTCTCAAAATCTTGATATTTAGAGTTTCGCATTTCATCTCATGTTAGTATTTCTCACTCACCATCTCTCATTGATTATTGAACTGGCAAAATATGTTTCTCATGCTTGTTTTGATGTTCTTCAAAGTTTGTAGAATTGTGAGTCTTCCTCAGTTTCAAAGAAGCTTCAGGTTTCAATTGCCTCAGCATCAGTGCTCTAACCAGGGCAGATGTATTTGAGATGAAGTGGGGGCAAATGCTCACACTTACATTTACCTCATGTTTAAACTACCCATATATACGTGGTTACGTATTTAAATAGAGATATTTTTAAAAGTACTTACAATGAGATAATTCCAAAATATGAAAAATTGTAGAGAATGATTGTGATGTACTCCTTCCATAAGAAAATATAAGCAAAACACGACTCATCTAAGTTGTAACAAAATGTAAGCAATTTTTGTAACAAAGTATACTAAAAATGCCTTACCCTCATTTAATGTTGAACATGAAAAGTTAAAGACGAGGAGTAATTTATGTAGTAAAGTTCAATTTAAAATGAGATCAACAAGAGTACATATGAATAACTATTCGTCTTAACAAATGTGTAAGTAGCTTATCTTGCTTTTATTTTGTTACAAATGGAGTATATTATTATTGCCGCTACTGCTTAAATTTTCTAGACCCGTCAGTGGTTCAAGCTTCTAAAGAAGCTTCTCATTGTTGAGTCTATTTTCTATATCAGTCTTTATAGTATGAGCAATTACTTATCTGCAGCAAATATGACATTTAAAATTTAATGCTTTACTATGGAACAAATATATATTCGGTTGAATGACTTTGTGGTGCATTTAACCATTGAAGGCACCCTAATATCAGCAGCCAAAGTGGAGCTATTTGCCTGGATATCTTAAAGGATCAGTGGAGCCCAGCACTGACTCTGAAGACTGCACTTCTTTCTGTGCAAGCGCTTCTCTCTGCTCCTCAGCCTGATGATCCTCAAGATGCTGTTGTAGCACAGCAGGTCTTGTTTATTCTTTTGTTGAGTTGTCTCTTTGCTCTTATGAAATGTTTATTCTCACATGCTTCGTGTGCTTAACTGCCAAAGCACAGTATATTGAAGAATTCTATCCTTGTCTAGGTTTCTGCTAGATCAACTTTTATTGATATTGCTTATTTTTCTCGAGTCCTTCTGTCATTCTAAATCAGTGTTTCTTTATGGGAAATGCAGTATCTGAAAGACTATCAGACATTTGTCAACACTGCTCGCTACTGGACAGAAAGTTTTGCCAAGGCATCATCTCGCGGGATTGAAGATAAGGTACCAAGCATATTGCATTTATGTTGTTTTGGAATGTGGATGCACATCATTAAAAGCATATTTAAGTTGGCCTTACCAATAGGTGATATTTTTTTACATCCACAGTGGACATTCTTACAATTTTGCTTACGTGGGTTTGTGTCATTATGTTGGAGGCGGGGTAGGAAATTGCGCTGCTAAAATGGTAATTCGCGGAGTGCTTTTGACCAAAAGTGCAATGTGAAGCACCGTGTGGAGCGTGTTTTATGGCATGCTGTTAGCAGCCGCTAATTGCGGTGCATTCGAAACGAATCGCGGCCTTCGCAACCACTATTGATGATTCACTATGCGTTTTCCTAGTTGGACCGAAAATCTGCCCCATTTTTCTAATTAATGGGGTTTACAGGTAATTAAACAGGTTTTAAGGTAATTAAATACCTTAACCGTCCCACTATCTCTCTCTCTCTCACTCTCATGTCATATCTTCTTCTTGCGTCTCTCAATCTCTGCCTGTCTCACTCTCTGCGACTTCTCTCCTTCTCTGGTGCGATTCTCTGTTTCACGCGACTGTGAGACTGCTTCTTCTTTAACCCTGTGATGCTCTGTTTTTCAACTGGTGCGTGCGACTCTCTGTTTTCTTTTCTGGTGTGGAGCTTCAAGCTCTGTTTTTCAACTGGTGCAACTCTCTGTTTTTCCTCAAAGACTGCTCTGTTTTAAATCTACGCGAATGAGACTGTAACTACTTCGCTGCTTTGCTCTCTTTTTTCATGGCATCTTGATCTTCTTCTCAGGCGCCAAAATCTTTGGTCTTTTAAAGACTGAATTTGTCTTTGAATGTGAACTTCACAAATGCATTCTCGTTTCATGTAGGTAAGGTAACACATCGCACTTATGTAGGCCTCTATATAGACTAATGTGCTACTAAATGGTACATGTATGCAGTTAATGTGCCATGTCAACTACGTCAGTATACCTCTTCTTCACTCACTGTCAAAAAAAAAAACTTCTTCACACTTCTTCACTCACACACGGTTTGTTCACAGACGAAAAACGCAGAGCTATCACAGCTCTCGATAGCCTCTCCTTCAACGTGGACACATAGCTTTTGCTTCTCCTTCTCCTTCACGAAGACCTTCTTGAACGCACAGCTCTCTCCTCTGTTTTTCTTGCTCTCACAGCTCTCTCTTCTCTCCTCTGTTTTTCTTGCTCTCTCCTCTGTTTTTATCATGGCATCATCTTCTCAGTCTCAACAGCCTGTGAACAACACAGCCCCTGTGCAGTTTAGATGTGTTATTTGAGCCTTAGAGGCTAAGACTTATTTACTATTTTGTTGATTTGTTCTTGTTTAAATGTTTTAGATGTGCTATTTTGAGCCTTGGAGGCTAGAACCTGCTTGCTATTTTGGTTTATGTTATGACTTATGTCTAAGTATTAGTAGCAATGAACTTTGACGATTACTTATGAATATGAGTTCATTTTTGAGTATTCTTATGTTTTTTAGCCTTTATATGTGTATGGTATAAATCTGGTATATTGTTTGCCTAGACTTCGGCGTAGCTGTCATAGCGCTACCCGCTACACCGCAATAGCCCTTTAGGGGTCGGCCGCTACGCTACGCTATTTGCTATTAACTACAGACCCGTTAACTATCTTGTTTTATTTATTTTGTTTTTAAGCACATTATTAAAGAAGATTTGATGCTGGTCTAGTTAATACTTAAGACTCTGCTTTTATAATCCATTTCATGAGAGCGTGTCAAAAAAAAGAATAATCCACTTCATGAGAAAATAATAAACATAAAAAAGTTTCATTTATATCCAACCATAACCTTTTAGTTTGTGTTTTATAATTTGATATATGAAACTTGCGCATCGACATGCATAACCAGTTTAAAAGCATCGATGTTGTACTTCTCATTTGGCAAGCGCAACTATGAAATTTTTGCTGTTTTGGTAGTTTTGTTATTTCCATTGCTAATGTATTAATCACAACCATTTTTGTTTGACATAGTTTTATATAGCTTGCCATTTATATTTAATTTGGTACACAGGTACAGAAGCTCGTTGAGATGGGATTTCCTGAAGCTCAAGTGAGGAGCATTTTGGAAGCCGTTGGTGGTGATGAAAACTTGGCTCTTGAAAGGCTGTTGTAATGAGATATTTGACAAAAGCGTTTTGATCATGGTGAAGCTTAGGATGACATGTCGCAGTAAGATGTTGGAGTCATATATATAGACATAAAGGGTCAATTGAATATAAAGATATAACCTAATTATGATATATCGTATAGTCTTTTCGTTTTACTCTGCCTTTTTTTTTCTTTCGGAACTATGTACTCGACATTGTCTTAATGTTAGGTCATTAAATACCTTCTTTGCTAAGGTTGGCTAAATACCACTTTTGGTCCTTTATCTTTGCTCCAAGTTTCACTTTGGTCCTTTATCTTTTTTTGGGTCCATTTTGGTCCTTTATCTTTCATTTCTGTGTCAGTTTGGTCCTTTATCTTTATTTTGTTTCACTTTGGTCCTTTATCTTTTATTTATTGTTTCATTTTGGTCCTCTTAAACAAAACATTTTGGTCGCGTATTGCATGAATTATTCAAGAAACAAGAAATCAAAGTGTTCTTGGTGTTCTTGAGCACATTTATAGTGTTCTTCATTTTATTGTATTTTTGTTTAGGAAAACCAAAATGAAACGATAAATGAAAGATAAAGGACCAAAGTGAAACAAAATAAAGATAAAGAACCAAACTAGCACAGAAATGAAAGATAAAGGACCAAAACGGACCAAAAAAAAGATAAAGGACCAAAGTGAAACTTAGAACAAAGATAAAGGACCAAAAGTGGTATTTAGCCGCTAAGGTTTCTGCTTCATTTATAATTTGTTTGTGTTTTGGTCTAACATGTGGAAATTATACTAGATTCTGGTTGACAAGACGGAAGTGGATTTTGGGGAAAATTTTGCTTACCCATTTTACTGAAGATTTGATTGTGTTAAGTTGAGTATATATGTCTTACCGTAAAAAAAATTGAGATATTTTAGAGGGTAATATATGGAATCTTTGAAGGGTAATCTATTTTCCTACCCCTGAATTTTGGAATGCTAATGCTTCTAGAGGGTCCTCTTGGGTGTGGAAGAGCTTATAATTGATGGAAGAAACTTTTTAAAATCCACTGGTAGGTGGACCATTGGATCTGGACAGAATGTTCATCTAACTGATGACATTTGGTGGGTTTCTGGTTTTAGAGAATTATTGCTACTAACGCAACTAACTGCCAGTGCAGATGGTGACCTTATTGATGTAAATCATGAATGGGATGTGAACCTTTTAAGAACTAATGTCTTCCCTCCCTGTGCTATTCAAGCTCTTAAAACCTCTATTTCTCAGTCTTCTGCTTTTGATCGTTTCTACTGGCCTTACACCAAGGAAGATATTTACACAACTAAATCTGGGTATATAGATCTATTTCGGAATCCTCCCCTATGATTCCCTAGAAACCCTCTTCATCTAGGAGTCTACCAGATGACTTTTGGGAGAATGTTTGGTCAACTAAAACTCCTAATAAGCTGAAACATTTTGTTTGGAGATTGTGACATAACATCCTGCCTACTAGAGGACTTTCACAGAAAGAAAATCTCAAACAACCCTTATGTCCAATCTACAATTCAGAGACTGAAACATTTGAACATCTATTTCTCCTCTGCCCTGGACAAAACCCCTCTGGTTTGGTCTTCAAGTCATCACTCCTCCTTCTAGCGTTGGTCTTTCTAACATTCAAAATTGGTTGATGGAAATTTTCGGTGGATCTAGCTTTGGCTCTATTGAAACCTGCTCATGGATTTTCTACACTCTGACACATTTGGAAAATCATAAATGAAGCAAGCTTTGAAGGAAAGCTCCCCAAACTCCTAGAGGTTCACAGAGATAGGAATAATCACAGAATCAAATCTCAATGTTTAGAATGCCTTTGTTACTCTACAAAGGCCCCTACAAGTGCCCCTATAGCTAACCCCAATATCCCTAAGAACTCTCTAAGAAGAGTTCCAGGAATTTGGAGGCCCCATCGCCCCCATTTTATCAAGATCAATGGTGACACTTCCTTTGACAAAAATACAGGGAAGGGATTTACATGAATTGTATGTAGAGATGATAAAGGTTCTGTACTTCCGCATCAGTCAAAAGGATCTATGCCAAACCCCTCTGGTGGCTGAAGCTTTGGCTCTAGGGGTGAGAATACAAGGATAATTGAGGATATTAATCATTACCGATCTAGTTTTGAAGTTTGTGAAACTACCTGGGTTAGTCGAGAAGGTAGCTTAGTGGCTCATACAATTGCTGCACTTGCTTATGAAGGTCTTCTTTCTGAAAATTGGATTCGGAATCCTCGCTCGGCCCTTCGCTCTGCACTGGCTTGTGATTGTCAAGCTCTCCACCACTGATTAGATGTTGTTTCCATTTTTGAAGATAGAGTTGCCTCGGCTAGGGTTTTTGCAGCATTTGTGCATGCATCTTTTTGTAGAAGATCTTCTCTCTCTTCCATTTATGGTTCGATTCTTTTACATTTGACATTATCCGAACCACCCTGTGCTTGTTATCGGTTGTAGATTCGGGGTTGCTTCTAGACCTCGGTTGCGATCGTTGGACTAAGGGTCAGCTTTGGGCCTTTACCTCATTTGTTGGACTTCTGCCTTGTTTTTGCTTTGATCCCTCTCTCGTAAGTTATTGTTGTTGGATTGTTCTAGACTTGGACTATGAGCCAGTGTTTTGATTGTATGGTTTGGGCCTTGCCCATTTATGAGTGAGAATCATCCTTTCTTGACCAAAAAATAAAAATAAAAAGATATTATCATAAAATAGAAATTAAATATGAGGTCATATAGAAAAATCTCTAAAAGATTTTCTTGGATCTCAAATTCGAATTTAATCTTGTTGACTTATTAGCCAGTTAGTTTATTTACAAAGGTCTACACCACTCAAAGGTTGTAGGCTTTTGCAAAAAAATTTGGTGAAATAGACTTTGAAACAAGCTTTCAGGCATTGTAAGGCTTTCAAGAAGGCTAGACCTCAAAACTGGACCTATTACAGGTCACAAACCTAGACTTAAGCCTTACTTAGACCCTACGAAACCCAGCTTGACCCCACTTATTTCCACCCCTAAGTGATAGTCACTTTTTCAGTGAATGTATCCAAACAAAAATCACGTTAATTTCATTTCATTTTAAGTAAAACTAATTCTACAATTTTTTTTTGATAAGCAAATGTTAGTGGGGGTGGGGGAATGTTAGTTTCCGGGGTTTGAATCCTGGACTTCATTCTTGCAACTTTGCAACTCCTTCATGTCTCTACAAAATTGATTATGTACGCTTATCAAAACCCGTTTGGTCCAACTTCTTTTTTAATGAACTAAGAGAAGCTAAAAAAAATTTGGGCTAAACACTATTTTACTATTAGTTTTCCAAATTGCCACCTCTACGACCAATTCTTTTTTTTACTATCAATAAATTTTCCAAATGAAAAACAGGTTAGTTATTTCGTGTAGGTTTCTAAAGTAAATGAATTTTTTTTATAATAGGTCCTGAATCTTTAAATAAATTGCCAGTTAGTCTTTGTATTTTAATTGAGTTTCTAAACTTTTAAATAATTTGGAAGTTGCTCTCTAAACCGAGTTCTTGGATTTAGGGACTTAATTATGAATTTATTTAAAAAAATCAACTACCGAGGACCCAATTACATAAAACTGAAAAATTGAAGGTCCACTAATAATTTTTTTAATTCATAAATAATTTAGGAATTAGAGTAATTAAACTACAGAAATACACATTGATTTTTTATTTTAAAAATATTACATTTTTTTAAATTTATTTTGTTATGGATTTAATTTATTGACACTATTAGCCAACTTAGTGTAAAAATATTTTACATAATTATTTCCAAATTTTTTTAAAATACGTAAAATAATTTTATGTTGACTATACAAAGAAACTTAAGTTCTATGTCAGTGTTAGTCCCACAAACTACTTTAAGGTGATGAGATCCATCAAGCAAGGGGATACTCTTTTTTATTCTTGATTGTTGCAGAAGGTTAGGCTGCTTTTGTTTCCAAAGTAGTTGATATGGGGTTGTTTGGAGATCATAAGGTGGATGATAGCATTCGGTTTTCCATTTTATAATTTGCCGATGATGCTATTTTGATAAGGAAAGCATCGAGGGAAAATTTGCGGAGTATTAAAACTATTCTTAAAATTTGGGATAATAATGTTTGGCGCTGGATTCTTCATTGGAGTCACTTAGACGACCTATCACTGGTTTAGGAGGATACCATTGTTGGCTCCATTTTGATGGATGTTGTATTGAAGGCGGATAGTGACGATTATTGGATTTTGATATTGGAATCAAACAAAAACTTCGCCGTTCGATCGTGCTATAATTATTTGGTTCAAGCGTGGTTGGTACACAGTGAGGAAAGCAACCTCAGCTAAGTTTTCAAGGCTACTAGCAGTATACCTGTGCATACGCATGAGTGCTGTCATTTTATTTTTGTGTATGAACTCGGACAAAATTTAATTATTTTTAACATTACCCCGTAAAATCAAGACAATTTTAAAGTAGACAAATTTATTTAGTCTGAACATTATCCCCATGTAAAATAGTGGAATATTTAAATTTTGTCAAAATTTGAAAATTTTTAAAATAGTAAAGAGGAAAAATGAAGGATACACGTAGATGAAATTAAAGTAGATATATTGTGAAAAATAGTGAAATGAGAGAGTTAGAGGAGAAAATATAAGAAGAGAGTGAAAAAGTGTGTGAGAGAGAGTGAAAAAAGAAAAAAGTTTGTAAAAGTAAAAAAGTGAAATGACCTAATTATCCTCCAATTGTTTAATTGGGAAAATGGTAAGATTGGTATTTTGGTAGTGGGTTATTGGTATATATAATAGATTTCGAAGACAATCGTTCCTTCGAAAGTTGTTATCTTCAGGTGGGGAATATTCACCAACTCCCTTCCAGTTCGTGTTTTGATTTTCAGGCGTAATGTTATTAATTTAGAGGAGGCGGCTATATGCGCATTCTGCAGAGACCGTCGACAAGATCTGGAACACCTCTTTTTCAATTGCATTGTTGTAAGAAATGTGTGATCTGAGATTAACACTTAGTTAGATACTTAAGTACCTATATCACATGGCATAGTGCAATATTTTACTTGTTTTGGAAACTTATACAAAGGAACTAGGCAAAGAAGGTGAAACACAATGGCGGACCTAAATATATTTGAGGGGTTCAAATGAACCCCCTAAAAAATAAAAGTAGGACTAATACCTTAGGGAAAAATGTTTTTGCATCCCCTGAAAAATATATTTTGCACAAAAGTTCCTAATTTTGCACCGCACTCGCACTCTTATATTTTATTTTAGAAAAGTTTCTCTCTCTCTCTCTCTATCTCCTTGGATCCGTTCTTGTTCTTATTATCCTAATTTTCAATCTGTTAGTACTATTTAATTGGTAATTTGTGTTAGTGCTATTTAATCAATTTGTATTTTGTGTTAGTGCTATTTAATTTATTTTGATTATTTTTGTCTATTTAATTTGAATTTTTTTACCAACAACGGTTGATCTGAGTGGTAACTTCGAACTCATCGCAATGTCTCTGATTCGAATTTTGGGTATGGCAAAAACTCAGTTGGGAGGGGAGCACCACACAGACTGGCAAAGTCGGGTATACTGATGGCCAGCCAGGTCCCCCAAACTAGAATAGTCACTGACAAAGCCGGTGGATACTTCGCATCAGTAATACGATAACAAAAAAAAGTCTACATTATTTGAATTTGTTTTGTATTTTTGAATATATTGATTTTTTTAGAGCTATTTAATTTGTATTTAGAAACTTATTAGTGTTATTTAATTTGTGCTGGTTTAGTGCAACACAAGTTGAATCTGATAAAGTCTTCTTTTAAAGCTAACACTAGTTTTGCCTGTTGCAACAACAATTGTAAAAAGAGTTTTCTCTGCTATGAATATTGTGAAGATACATTGAGAGTGATGGGAGGATACATAGATAAACGACTGTTTGGTGACATACATTATGGGGGATACATGGATGAACAACTATTTGGTGACATACATTGAGAGTGATGTATTCAATTAAATTAACTGAGCTTATTATTCAAAGATTTCAGAATATGAAATAACGTAGAAGGCAATTATGAAATGTATAATTTATTTATTTGAATATATTATAGTTGTTTTTAAATTATATTTTTAGCAAATTGTGTACTTAAAAAATTTGACACCCCTGACCCCGGGGTCCTGGGTTCGCCACTGAAACATTTGATATGGTTGTCATCTTGCTGGTTATTTGGATAGCCCTGAATGAGTGTATGTTTAGGAGGGAGGATGTTAATCTTGAATCCATTATGACACATATTAAATGTATGCATTGAAGTTTGTTCATTTATAGGGTGGGTAAATATTTTAGTTATTTCGCTTCATCTTGATGGAACAACGCCCTTCTTTGTGTAAATAATTTTGATTATCTATCGTTGTTTGGGGATTGAGTACTCTTAGTGCTTCTATTATGAATTATTGCTTATAAAAAAATTTAATTCGTGTGTGTTATTTTAAATTTCCTTATAATAGATAAAAATAATAAAAGTAAAAAGACGTTTTCTATATAAAAAAAAGAAAGAAAACTCAAAACCAGCAATGAATGCGGAGCCCTTTATTTACTCCATAGTATGGTGGAAGTAATATTAATTGCGTCGGACATGGTGGGGTGGAAGTAATTTCATATGTCAGATTTGATAAAAACTTAAATTTGAGAATTGAATTGAAATGAAAATCATTAACTACGTTCTTCATTGGTGGTAGTAGTCCATTTAATCCAGTCTTAAATCGTTGCACCTATATTCCAGAAAGAATTTAGTAGATTAAATTCAAACATAGCAATAACTCGTCCAACCATAAAGTCTTTCTTTTTACAAACAACCATAAAGTCAAATATTGAGAATTTAGTGTAGAAAAATAAAAAAAAATAAAGAAAGGATCAAGGAAAAGACCAAGTTCTTTTTCGCTGTTTTACTTTTGGGGCTGCTTTTGACCTTTTCAATCAAAAAATCTATGACGTCATGTCGTTTTGGACTCTCTGCCTCTTCCTCTCACTCATAGCATAGCCATAGCCATAGCAACCATTTAACTGACAACACCAACTCAGATTTTCAGCACGCAGTGGCAATTTCGTTATTTTCTCACCATGCCGTGTCGTTTCTTCAACGTTCATGCGTAGCAGAGGATCAGACCTCTCCTACACGATTACGCTACACCTCTTTCATTTCACACTGGAATACTACTACTCCTTAGTCTCACACACGCATCAATAAACCTCACAGTCTTTTCCTTTTTCTTAGACAGAAAAACCACCGTCTCTCTCCGCCGTATACGACGGTAATTTCTGCTATTTAGCTATCTTTTTTCGATTCCATGTGCTTTTCATACTCTGTATCCCCCGCCGTACGCCGCCTTACCTGACGGATGGGTTGCGTGCTTGGGACACCAGCTGGTGATGGAGCTCAGCGTCGTCGTCGGAAGGACCAGAGTGACGCTGCTTCCGACGGAGGTAGTAATGCTGTTAGGGTTCGGGAGAGGAAAACGAATCGGCACAGCGGTGATTTTCCGAGGACTCTTCCGGCGCCGGAGCGTCGGAAACCTAGGCTAGATCCGTCTGCGGTGAATCAGCAGGGTTGGCCTTCTTGGTTGATGGCCGTCGCCGGCGATGCAATCGGCGATTGGACTCCTCGTCGTGCCAGTTCGTTTGAGAAGCTTGCTAAGGTGCTTCAATGCTTCGCTTAACACCCTTTCTGAAACTGATGCATTAATTTTGTTTTATTAAAAAATAAAGAAGTAAAAATGGATCTGTTTGAAACAGTGTTTTTATCTTTATCGTTGTTGTTCAGATTGGGCAAGGAACGTATAGCAATGTGTATAAGGCTAGAGACCTTGTTACGGGGAAGATTGTGGCTTTGAAGAAAGTTAGATTTGATAATTTGGAGCCAGAGAGCGTGAAGTTCATGGCAAGAGAGATACTTGTTTTAAGAAAGCTTGATCACCCAAATGTTTTAAAGCTTGAAGGCTTGGTTACTTCTAGAATGTCATGCAGCCTTTACTTGGTGTTTGAATATATGGAACATGATCTTGCAGGACTTGCAGCCGGACAAGGTGTTAAGTTCACCGAACCTCAGGTACTAGTACAATTTTAAGCTGTTTTTTGCTTCTAGTTAATGTGTTTTTGCATATACTTATGTGATGCTCAAATTTGGACATAAAAGAGGTCATGATTTATTGATTTGTTGCCTTACTGAGGTTAAAAACAAAAAGATCCTTCGTTTGTTTTGCATTAATTTCCTTCGTGGAGTATTGTGTAGGTCTTTGATCTAGCTCCTAGACCTTTCTAGGCGATGTTTTGGGTCCCATGAATTATTCTAAGCATATTTAGTTTTGTATTTATTTCATGATTCTATGTTGTCCCTAGTTTCTCTAGTATGTTTTTATAAAAGTACCTTTGAGCTTGATGCTATTACTTTGAAATTTCCTTTACATATATCTCCAGAAAGGAAGGTTATTACTTAAATTGGGAATATTTTTGCTTTCTGCTCTTATGGAAAGAATTTTTCTGAAGTCTGTATTTGGTTGTTATGAAAACATTTTCATTTCTAATTTGCTCCTACTTTAAATGGAAAACAGTTGTAAGATGGCCATTAGTGCCACTTTAATTAATAAAAAATTGGAAAACAGAGTTTGCACATTACATAGGGAGAGTGACTTTACATGTTATACAGCTGCAATGTAAATATTAAATCATTTAAGGTTTATGACTTGTTTCATGGAGATTTTTATATTTAATAATGGTGGAGTCGTGTGAAGCATCGATGCTTTTAAATTATCACCGAGACTAGATTGAAGAAAGACATTAAGACGTTGAAGGAAAACTCATACTGAAAGGCTGATTGTCTCTCAGTATTTTCTCTATGACAGGTGAAGTGCTTTATGAAGCAATTTTTTTCTGGTCTTGAGCACTGCCACAGCCGAGGAGTATTGCACCGTGATATCAAGGGTTCTAATCTGCTTATTGACAATGAAGGGGTCCTCAAAATTGCAGATTTTGGACTGGCAACTTTCTATGATCCCAAGCAAAAGCAGTGCATGACAAGCAGAGTTGTGACCCTTTGGTATCGGCCCCCTGAGCTTCTTCTTGGAGCTACATTCTATGGTGTAGGTATTGACCTTTGGAGCGCTGGTTGCATCTTGGCAGAGCTGCTTGCTGGGAAGCCAATTATGCCTGGCCGTACAGAGGTATTTCTCTCCACCTTGTTATAAGTGCCATTGTCTAAACTTTAGCTTGTAGAACACTAATCCTAATTGTGATGCTTCTAATCTATTTTCAAATAGTTCAAGTAAATCTTTTGAGGCCTTGTGTGCATGTAGCATTTTTTTTTACGACCATTTAGTTGGAAGGTTCTCTTTAACATCAACCAAGTTGAGTAAGGCAGGTGATTGTGTTGTTAGTGTCGTCAACTTTTTTTGTCTTTATGTTGATGGCACTATCTTATCGATGTAGCTTATGTAAAGTAAATAGAGCATGCTAAAGAGAGACAGATAAAAAAGAAATAACAGAAGATGAGAACTATTCCGTTACAGTAGTTGCTATGGTATTCAATATCTGTTCAAAATTTTTTTTGGGTGGAACCTTCACAAAATATCCCTTCATCTGCATTGAAACATCTTTTATTTTGCTCTTGAAATTCGTATGTTCAGGATGGTGTATGACTGACTTTTGGGTTGCTTGGGGTTAGGTTGAACAACTGCACAAAATATTTAAGTTGTGTGGCTCTCCACCTGAGGAATATTGGAGGAAGTATAGATTGCCTAATGCTACAATCTTTAAGCCACAGCAGCCATATAAACGTTGTATCTCAGAAACTTTCAAGGATTTTCCTCCATCTTCACTACCTCTAGTTGAAACTCTTCTTGCAATAGATCCCGATGTTCGTGGCACTGCCTCGGCTGCTCTAAATAATGAAGTAAGTGATCCCCGTGATTAACCTTATATTAGAGAATTGACATGTTACACTCTCATATTTGTGTTCTATCTGCAGTTTTTTACCACTGAGCCCTATGCTTGTGAACCATCAAGTTTGCCGAAGTATCCTCCCAGCAAAGAGTTGGATGTGAAACTGAGAGACGAAGAAGCTAGAAGGTCCCATTCTTTTTTCGTATTTAACTTCTATTCTAGACTACCCTGTTTAGTTACTCATGGATGGTTTTCATTTCATACTCAGGCAAAAAGCGCTAAATGGAAAAGCTAACGCAGTTGATGGTGCCAAAAGAGTCAGGACACGTGAGCGAGGTCGGGCCGTTCCGGCCCCAGAAGCCAATGCAGAAATCCAAACGAACTTAGATGTGAGTCAAACATATAGTTATATTTGTCTGTTATCCACTTATTTTGTGTTGTGGTTGATTTTAATTTCCTGTTCCTTCAACCTACGTTCTAGGCAGCATATGTCATACACAAACTTTCATGAACAAAGAAAACTATAGGCACTTACCTTATTATATTCATGTACTGACATGCACTCGTGACTAATTTAGTTCTGACTTTCCTTTTAACTCTAGTACTGACAAAAAAGATCATAAAACCCTACCATATGTGTGACTCTTGGCAGTATTTATATAATGTCCTCTGGGAACTTGAGACCTGGATTCTTAAGCATTTTTTACTTGGGATTCTCTGACCATGTCTACCCTAACATTTAAAATACTAGTATTATTTTGGTGATAGTTATTTTCCTTGCTTCAAAGACATTGAACATCGTGAGAAAATTTGTTTGACTTGACGATACTCTAATGGTGAATCGAGCCCTTTCACTTAAAATAGTGTCTTGTATTGTATGCTGCCTTGAGCAACATGTGTTTTTCACTGAATTTCAGAGGTGGAGAGTTGTGACCCATGCAAATGCAAAAAGCAAGAGTGAAAAATTTCCACCTCCTCATCAAGATGGAGCTGTTGGATATCCACAGGATGCATCAAGTAAAGGACCTGTTTCTTTTGGCACCTCGGACACTTCCTTCGGTTCAGGAATATTTAATATTAAACCATCTGGACCTGCTAGAAGTTATGATGCAGCAGGGCTTCACAAAGGAACGAAAGCTAAAAAAGAAGACTCCCAAATGGGGTCATCATGGAAGTTTATGCGTCCATTCAAGCCATCAACAATTGGACTTTCAATGGATTTATTATTTAAGAGCAAATAACCAGTGTCATCTGATTTTGGCATCCTATATTGAGGAAAGAAACGGTTTAGGTGCGGTGGTTTCCAATTGTTTTGTTTGTTTGTGTTTTCCTATTTTTTGGCATTTCATTTACATAAAGTTGTTGTTGTATAATCATCTACAACGGGGATCCATGTATATCTTAGAGGATTAAATCCACTGCTGTACAGTTTCTGGGAGCCTTTTATTCTTCGTGAACTTGGAAATGTTATTAAACTTTTGAGGAGGGCACTGAGCCACTTGTTGAAATAGTAGGTTCCTTATTGAATTGCATCAACTGGTTTTTATTACAAAATTGATAAACTGGTTCACACTACATTTTAAACCTTATCCACATTCTTTTTACTTTATAGTTGTAACACTAATATTTATGCAAGGAAATTGGACTTATTTGTAATCAAGTATGATGACTGCATATTATAACTTAATAATAATCATTTATTGATAAATTTATAAATATGTTTTGTAATTTATAAATTTATTTTAAGGTACCAAATATCATAGTGTGTGTTTTGACAGGAAACATCGTAGTAAGATGTGTGTAGCAAATGTGTAGATAAGGGTCCAATAAAAAGGGTCCAAAGTTGAATCCTCCTTTGTAAGCAGCTATATTAGGTAATTAGGTTAACCAATATTTTATTCATTTCAACACAGCTAATAAATTAAAATTTTAAAATTAGCAACTTGTAAGTATAAGTGATATAATGAGTCCATCTTTGGACCAATCCATATAAGTGTCCCTATCTATATATATATATATATATATATATATATATATATATATATTTCAAATTTTAATGCTAAACAACCATTTTAGTTCTTCAATGTTTGAGACGTCACTTTTGGTTCTTAAAAATGTACCAAAATTATAAAAGCATTTTCAAATGTGTCTTCCTTTAACAAGTCCATATATAAGTGTTCGAATCATTGTCATTTTAGTCCTTAAAATTATATCAAAATTATAATAGCGTTTTCAAATGTGTCATTTAATCAATTCAGTCCACAAAATATATCTTTGGTTAGTCCATTCGATCTTCAAACGTATATTTTGTTTGTTAATTTAATCTTAAATCACTGATAGATTAAAAAAAAAATTACAGATATATCTCCATCTATAGATTAAAATGACTCATTTTCTCTTTTGCAACCCATCAATACCAAAATACATGTTACCAATCCTAACCAAAACCAAATCACACAGCGCCAGCAGGTAGCAGATAATGAGAAAAAATGTCTGTATAAGAATGTCATTAGCATGTTGACATGGATAGACACATGTCACATGTTGCAAAGACAGAAAGAAAAAAGAGAACCAACCGCAATTTTTTTTGGAATTGAAACAAACAACACACAAAACAAAACACAACTTGTGTGGTTTCCTTTTTGCAAGTTGTGAATTTCAAAGATCAAAGAAAAACAGCCAGAAAATAGTAAATTCTTGCTAAAGCCATCATGCCCCACATATTGTTTCCTTCTATGAAAGTTTTCTACAAATCATTATCATCATCATCCATTCAAACTAAACACCCTACCCACTTTTTACGTGAGATATGGAAAGTTCTCCAACAACACAACACTCGCCGCCATGGAAAACAAAGAACAAGAAAATTCTTCGATGATACTGTTTATGGGGGTTTGCAAAGTTTGTTCCTTTGATTGCCGCTGTTTGTAATTGTGGAAGCAAATTTGAATTTTGAGCATTCTTATGGTTAGTTTGTTACTTTAAACTCTTTGTTTCAATATATGGATTGGATTAGAGAAGCACTGCATATTTGCATTCCATGTTTTGGCTGTGAGATTTTAAGGATAACAACAAAAATGTTGTGCTTTACATTTATTTTAATCCACATTATTGAAATAACACTTTGAGTAGTAATTTCCCCTTTCTTATTGGAGTGGTTTTCTGGGTTTATAGACATATTGGAGAATGAATCACTGAGGACTTTCTTAGAGGGTGTTTTGAATTATGTTTCCTTGTCTTTAATTTATAGATATTAATAAATTGTTCAACTTTAGCAATTTAGTACTTGAAACAATAATAGACAATGTGGGGACTAAACGTTACAGATTTTATATGTAACCAAAATAGATGTGATGTTGCTTTAAAATCTGATTAACAATTTTTACTTTCTTTTCATTGAAGGGAATCAATTTATTTATAACTGGACTGGTGTTAGGCAATATGGTTTTGAGAGTAGTGTTGAAACATGAAAGTTCCAAATCAATGGACATTCAAGATGGTTATGAAGGATTATGAAAGATAGTATGGTAAAAAACATGATTTGTGATTAAAATTTTGGAAGAATAGTCCTACTTGTAAAATAGAAATGGGGTTGCCACAGGTATCTTCAGGCTACATTGCTGAGGAGGTGACAGGTTCACTAGGCACATTTGTGCAAACTTGAAGGAAAAATGTTGTAGAGCTTTCAAAAGAATCACATATTTCAAATATTTTCAAAGATGATAAATCCAACATACAGAAGTTGAAAATTGACTCCATGGAACAAATTGGCAGGTTGTCTATCAATGCCGACCAAATTATGCAGACACCTACTTCTAGAACTATTGGTTTTCAAATAAGACCATTAACTCCTGGCGTTGATGCAAACGGATATTTGTCAACCGAGTTTAATGTCACCGATGATGCAGCTGAAGTATCTGCGTCTCAAGTCAGAAAGCGATTATTTTCACCTTTGAATGGGGTGCTGCTTGCAGATCATTTTAAAGGTGATCCTCTGGACATTGACAGTGGTATTTATCAGAGTTGTTCAAAGGTTAGTGATGAAAGTCATAACACTCTACATGGATATAAGAAGGTTCACGAAAAATTCAACAATATTCACTCCACAATTTGGTCTTCATCTTGCTTTCAGGAGCCAATATCTTGTAAGCATTTCAAAGCATCTCCGGCACTTCACGAGTCTGCAGAGACAACTAAAGTAAATCGCCAAACAGCAGCATTGTCTATACCTCGAACAAATGTGTCATCGCCTCGCTTCCCTTTGTCTCCTCTTGGTAGAAAATGTTGTACAAATAAAAAATTGGGAGGATGCAGAGGCATTGATATTATGTTGGATGATGACGATCTCACTTTTCATGATGTGGAACAATCACTTGATAGAACTTGCCTAGGCATTTTATCAGAGCACAAGACACCAAACATCATCGATGTGAACGATGATTGGACTTATCCCGCGAGCTTTCCTCCTCGGCGTGCCAATTTATATGGATCGTTGAATAGGCTACCAATTAGAAGGTCACTGGTTGGTTCATTTGAGGAATCACTGTTATCTGGTCGTCTAATGTCTGGAAAAATTCGTCAGGTTGGCATTATTCCCATGTATGAGAGTCTCAGTGTCTCACCTAGTTAGCAGAATGAGTTATCTTTCTGTTATTTTACTATGTTATTATACTACCTTCAATTTTGCAGAAATTTGAAGGCTTTCTTGCTGTGTTGAATGTAACTGGAGGCAATTTCTCACCTCGATCGCGAAAAATTCCATTTGAAGTAACTAGTGTGGATGGAGATAAATACCTACTATATTATTCATCAATTAATCTTTCAGGAAAGTTACTATCAAGCAAGTCAAGAGTAGCTAAGTTTCAGAGAACCATTAGCATGGATGAATCACGATCTGAAAAGAGTCGTATACGTGTACCTATAAAAGGACGTATTCAACTGGTACTACACTAAAATACTTCTAAAACATCATAAATTGAGAACATATTTTTTCCTTTCTGTCTACAAAGTGCAATGTGTATATGTAGCAAGAAAATTGTTATGCATTGTGGTGCAGGTTCTTAGCAATCCAGAGAGGACACCTATCCACACCTTCTTTTGCAATTATGATTTGAGTGACATGCCTTCTGGTACCAAGGTAATATCACATTGTTAATTAAAGTGATCATCACTTGTTAAATTAATTTGAAACTGTTTTATTTAAAAAGGAAGTTGTTATTTCTTTCCCTTTCTATACATTGTTTTTGGATCAAAAGTTTTACTAGCTACTTTGGTTGTACATCTAAGTAGACATTCTTGCGGCAAAAGATCAGTTTAACCTCGTGTAGATCAACTGTGAAAGACATCCAAACAGATTGTAATAACAATGGCATTCTGCTTTATGTTCTTCATCTTCGCTTTATGTGTCCATTTCCTAAGAAACGTTCGAGGTCCGTTCCGACGCGCAAATCTGACCCTCTATCTGTAGAAGCAAGAAATATTATTATGGTGAATGAAGATGAAAGAAGTTTCTACTTGTATGATGATATGAGGGTTGTGTTTCCTCAACGTCACTCGGATTCTGATGAGGGGAAGGTATGTAAATGCATGTGTATATGTATATGTGAAGTTGTCTTAAATCTTAATGCATCAATATGTTGCATTTCATCATAACCTATTTATTTCCCATGATCTCATATTTGATGTTTGTTGCAGTTAAATGTTGAATACCATTTCCCATCTAATCCGAAATACTTTGACATCAGCAGCTGAAATGCGAATCTCTCAAGGGTTTTTGTATATATTATAGTTGTAAATATTGTTGGGGAAACAGCCTATGAGGCTGGAAATTGTAAATATTGTATGTATGTACAGAATTCATTTCTTCTTTGACTTTTGGGGCCAATTACTTCCTCCATGTAATAATTTGTAAATTACTACATATAGTTGTTGTCCATAATAAATTCATAGTACTTGCTTTGATCGCTGTTAATACGTGTCAGTTGCATGAGGCCATACCTACTACTGCTTTGTCTTGTGGTGGTGTCTGGCTACAATTACAACTCAAACTCAATAATAGTAAGCCACTAAGCCTTATGCTTCCGCCTTGAAAAAAATGCTTCAACCTTGGAATTTTTATATGACGACAAAAGTCAAAGTCATGTCGGTTTGGTTGCTGTCAATAATCATAATTCATGTTGCGTTACATTACGGAAAATGGACTACATAAATTTATACTGCTAGAAGTACTATTGAATACCACATTTTTTTGGGTCAAGTTCAATACCCCATTTTATTTTAATGTGAAAGTAAAAAAGACAACATTGCTAGCATATCTATGAGTTAGGAAAATTGCAGATTACAAACAAGATTTAGGTGCCGTATCAACCTTCAGGTCAATCGGAATGGAAGTTTTGGATCATAAATATGGTGGTTTCCATGAAAACGGAGAGAGACATATGCGGCACCGCTTACTACAAAGGATGGACCGTCCTATTTATTGTTCCTAGGATAACCCATCTCATAAACCTCATGCCTAATTCAAATTATATTAACTCTCAAGTATATCATCAAAATCCGATGTCGTCCAGCGGTTAGGATATCTGGCTTTCACCCAGGAGACCCGGGTTCGATTCCCGGCATCGGAATTTTTTATTTTTTCAAAAAATAACTCTCTAACATGACAACTGCTTTCTTGGTAAATAAACGTTCAAAACATAACTTGAGGTTAAAACAATCAATTAAGGTTACTAAGAAACTAATAAATTTAAATGACAAGTCAGTCAAATAAATTCACTACAAGCAGGGTACGCAATTTACATCAGTTACACTCTGATTTTTTTAAGGTTACTATAGAAAGATTAACAAAAGTAATTATTGTTTTTTTTTTTGAAATTATCATTATTTTCGTGTATCATTTATTTCCTTAAGAATATTTATTCTTTACAATTCTATACTTCTTCTGTCTTATTTATAAATAAAAAGGAACCGTAATTTTATGGCCTAAAATATAAGCAAAAATCACTAAATTCCACTTTTTGTCCTAGGAAGGTAGCTCAGTTGGTGAGCTAAGGGACATGAAAGAGTTACAAAGTTGTAAGAAGGAGGTCCAGGGTTCAAACCCGGAAGCTAACATTTCCCCCACCCCACTAACATTTGCTTATAAAATAAAAACTAAATTCAACTTTTTTGAATATCATTGTTCCAAAAGTTCCATATATTAGTATTTTATAAGATAAGTGGTTACAAGATAAAAAGGGTATTTCTAGTAATTATAAGTTTAAAATCTAGACAATTAAACCAACCCTTAATATGTTTGAAGTTACTTAATTTTACTATTTTTTTGTTACCGTTTTTGGTGCGCAGTTTTCACCGGCTTTACCGATAACTAATCTACGCCGGGGAACCTGGTTAGCCATATGTGTACTTGGTTTCGCCAGTTCGTGTGATTCTCCCCTCTCAACATAATTTTTGCCACGCCCAAGATTCGAAACTGAGACTTTGAGGTAGTACTACTAATAAACAAGGCCGGGGGGAGTATTTTACTAGTTCATTAATTCCTTAACTAAGAATAAAGATATAATTAACAAAATAATAGTTAATATTATTTTACACTTCTAAGATAATAATAAAAAATGAGAAAATTTCATTTTGGTAATTCAGTTTAGCAATTTTATTTTATCTATTACTATTACTATTTTGCAAAATAGTTGTCAAAATTGCGTAGTACTATATCAAATTATCAACTGATTTTTTTTTTGACTAAAAAAAAAGTTATCAACTGAAATCCTTTGAAGTTACCAAACTTAGCTTGCAGACAGCAGACATGTCCCCTTTAAGCTGAGGGCAAAATAAGCAAAAAAACTGTCCTAGGACAAAAAAATAAAAAAAATTCCAAAATAACACACTTTTTTTTAATTATTTACTAAAGTAGCACACTTTTTTTTCCTGTTCGCTACCCCAGGAAACGACTTCTCAACATGTTTTTTGGAAAATTTGTTTTTCCACGTTTGGAAGTCGCCACTCAGGAAAACGACTTTTAAACATGTCTTTTTTTAAATATCCAACTTTTGCTGTTGAGAAGTCGCTACCCGGGTAACGACTTCTCAACGTGGTTTTTTTATTTTTTCAATTTCCTTGTTTAGAAGTCGCCACCTGGAATAACGACTTCTCTACAGGAATTTTTTTTTAAAAATTCAATTTTAATAATAGTAGTATTTTATATAAAATGAAAAATAATTAAAAAATTCCTATTTATTTTTAAAATTTCTAACATATTTATTTATAGAAAAAACATAAACTCATTTATTTTAATTGATTAAAAAGTGGATTACAACATTACAACAACTGAAACAAACACAATTACTAAAACATGACTGAAACAAACAAAAACAAGAACAATAACAAGTTCTAAAACATAATAGAAACTACTGAGCTGGTGGAGTTAAACGACGAAGGATCTCAGCGACGGTCCATCTGGTTTCTACGTACAAATGCAGATAACCATCCGGTTAAACATGACATGAATGGACATCATGGCTTGGATGTCATCGTCGTTCTTGACATCCATTGTAGACCAGTGCACACGTCCATCAGACCGAAATTGCCCTAACTGGAATGTAGATCAATGGGATAATTAAGTATTATACATTCCGGTTAGGGCAATTCCGGTCTGATGGACGTGTGCACTGGTCTACAATGGATGTCAAGAACGACGATGACATCCAAGCCATGATGTCCATTCATGTCATGTTTAACTGGATGGGTTATCTGCATTTGTACGTAGAAACCAGATGGACCGTCGCTGAGATCCTTCGTCGTTTAACTCCACCAGCTCAGTAGTTTTTATTATGTTTTAGAACTTGTTCTTGTTCTTGTTTTTGTTTGTTTCAGTCATGTTTTAGTAATTATGTTTGTTTCAGTTGTTGTAATACTGTAATCCACTTTTTAATCAATTAAAATAAATGTTTCAATTATATTTAATAAATGTGTTTATTTTTTTCTATAAATAAAGTTAGAAATTTTAAAAATAAATGTTTTAATTATATTTAATAAATGTCGTTTCCTAGGATAGCGACTTCTCAACAGCAAAAAAAAATGTGTGCTACATTGATAAATAATTAAAAAAGTGTGTTATTTTGGATTTTTTTTTTATTTTTTTGTGCTTGGACAGTTTTTTTGCCGGCAAAATAAGAGAGGAATCATTTGATTCTCACATGATTTTACTTGTTTTTCAGCCTGGAAAGCTGAATCAACCTTTATGTGATCTCCCCTTCCTTACATTTGTAAAGAAGCTTTATATGAATATCAAAGTTTGAATTATATGTTGATGCGATTGCGATTCTATATTTTGACTTTTCCAGCCGGGGATGTTAATAAAGTCAACAATTGGTTACTCAACTGTGGTCAAATATGAGTCAGCATTATGCGAAGATGTGGATGCTGATAGTGGAATGAATCAAGAAACGTGTGAAGTCCTCAAAATATCCAAGTGCTCCAGCTGAAGATATCACACCTCAAGCATTGCATTTCATTCTCTTTCCTTACAGTTATCTCCGAAGATTTACCCTAGATTTGGTTCTAGATTTTTCTGTGTATTTTTGATTCTCTGTTGTTCAGCTCATTGTAGTGTAGTATGTACTTCATTTCTCCTATATATGAGGTACTATACATCAGTGAAAAATCATTAATGAAGCTTATTTTCATTCTTCTTTGATCATTCAAATTATGCTCAATTACTTGAGCTTCTGCTCAATTCTTTTGCTCAGTATTCATCACTTTATGATTTCTACTAAGTTTATGATGGTATCTGCCTCCACATTACAATCTCATAGGACCAAACTTGAACCAAGGGGTAGAAAATGTATTTTTTTGGGATATAAAGTAGGTGCCAAGGGGGCTGTGCTTTTAGATTTAAACAATAAAGAATTGTTCATATCTAGAAACACCACTTATCATGAGACCATACTCCCTTACAAGAACACTCAATCAATCTCAAAGTGGCACTATTATACTCAACCTGAAGATGATTCTGTGACAGATACAGCCACTGTCATAGGAACTGATACTGTTACAGATGACTCTGTCACTGGAAACAGTGTTGAGCAGAGAAGGTCCAGCAGGGAGAGACACCAGCCAGCCTATCTTTCTGAGTATATATGTGGCTTTTCAACATCATCCTCTGAAACTACATCCTCAGGTAAATATCCCATTCAACTTTTTCACTCTATGTCAAATTTATCTTCCACACAACAAAAATTTTCTTATATTTTAAGCACTGTTGTAGAGCCACAGTCATATGAAACTGCTTGTAAGAGTGATGTGTGGATTGAGGCTACGAAGAAAGAGTTAGAGGCACTTGATAGCAATGGTACTTGGAATTTGGTTGATCTACCACATAATGCAAAGCCTATTGGAAGAAAATGGGTGTATAAAGTCAAACACAAAGCAAATGGTTCAGTGGAGAGGTACAAGGCTCGGTTAGTGGCAAAGGGGTACAATCAAGTTGAGGGACTTGATTTTTTTGATACCTTCAGCCCTGTAGCAAAACTCACAACTGTGAGGACATTATTGGCTGTTGCTTCCATGAAGAACTGGTTTTTACATCAACTTGATGTAAATAACGCTTTTTTACATGGTGACCTTGATGAAGATGTGTACATGGAAGTTCCAAAAGGGGTGGTTTGCAACAAAGATAACCAGGTCTATAAACTGAAGAAGTCTTTATACGGACTAAAGCAAGCAAGCAGAAATTGGTATGAGAAGTTAACCCATCTTCTACTTGCTGAGGGGTACAAACAATCTAATTCTGACCATTCATTATTCACATTGAGCAAGGGTGATGAATTCACTAGCTTATTGGTTTATGTTGATGATGTGATATTGGTTGGAAATAGCATGAATGAATTTGACAGAATTAAACACGTGCTTGATAACGCTTTTAAAATTAAAGACCTTGGTGTGTTAAAATACTTCTTGGGATTGGAAGTGTCTCACTCTAGAAGTGGTATCTCTATTTGCCAAAGGAAATACTGTCTAGACTTGATTCATGAGGCAGGATATCTGGGATCTAAACCTGTTTCAACTCCATCAGATCAGAATGTGAAACTGCATCAGGATTCTTCAGAAGCATATTCTAATGCAAGCTTGTACAGAAGACTGATAGGAAGACTACTGTATCTCACAAACACAAGACCTGATATTACTTTTGCAATTCAGCAACTGAGTTAACATGTCAATTCCCCAACTGTAACTCACTTTAATGCAGCCTGCAGGGTTCTGAAATACCTCAAAGGTAATCCTGGAAGAGGATTACTATTTTCCAGAGATTTTGTTCTTCAATTATCTGGATTTTCTGATGCTGATTAGGCCAATTGTTTAGATACAAGGAAGTCCATCACAGGTTATTGTTTCTTTGTTGGTTCATCCTTGGTTTCGTGGAAGACAAAGAAACAGCAGACTGTATCTAGGTCCTCATCAGAGGCTGAATACAGAGCATTGTCAACAGCAACCTGTGAGTTGCAGTGGCTGTTGTTCTTACTTGATGATCTCCACATCAAATGTGATCGTGTTCCAACTCTGTATTGTGACAACCAGAGTGCGATACACATAGCTGCAAATCCAGTCTTTCATGAAAGAACAAAACACCTTGAAATAGATTGCCATTTTGTGAGAGAAAAGCTCCAAGAAGGTATGATGAAGCTGTTACCTGTATCTTCAAAGAATCAATTGGCAGATTTCTTTACTAAAGCTTTAAGTCCTAGTATGTTCACTCCTTTTATTTCCAAGCTTGGCATGATCAATATATACCACGGTCAAGCTTGTGGGGGGATAATAAAGTCAACAATTGGTGACTCAACTGTGGTCAAATATGAGTTAGCATTATGTGATGATGTGGATGCTGATAGTGGAATGAATCAAGAAACATGTGAAGTCCTCAAAATATCCAAGTGCTCCGGCTAAAGATATTACACCTCAAGCATTGCATTTCATTCTCTTTCCTTACGGTTATCTCCGAAGATTTACCCTAGATTTGGTTCTAGATTTTTGTGTATTTTTGATTCTCTATTGCTCAGCTCATTATAGTGTAGTATGTACTTCCTTTCTCCTATATATGAGGTACTATACATCAGTGAAAAATCATCAATGAAGCTTATTTTCATTCTTCTTTGATCATTCAAATTATGCTCAATTACTTGAGCTTCTGCTCAATTCTTTTGCTCAGTATTCATCACTTTATGATTTCTACCAAGTTTATGAGATGTATAAGGTGAGAGGAGAGTTTATTGTGAGAGATGAGAGGATTAGGTCGTATAACAATACATGGGTGGTTGTGATTAAAATGTGGGTAGTTACCACTTTAACTTTTTGTTTTAAACTCAACCGCTCATGATATAATCTATGGTCATGATTTATTCCTCTCCCCCTCTTACTATAAAACTCCTCTCATAATATAGATTCCCTTTCCAGCCTATCCTAGTTACAGCAAATTTTGTAGTACTTCCCTCAATTATTATTTTTCCTCTATACTTATTTTGTTTCTTCACCTTGAATGAACCGTGAACGCCACCACTTCACACAGCTATAGGGTACAAGAAGTAAATTGAAGCAGTGAAATTTCGTATGATATTTATTATCATATTAAAATTGTGTCGGTCTCCAATTAAAATTTATTGTATTTACAGAAAACATTTAATAATAAGGAAAAATTCCTTTCGATGAGCAGACCCAGGCAAAGGAACTTCCATTTCATTTCAACAAGGTGTTATATTCAGTTGCGCCATATACACTACAGTTGGCAAGCATGATTGAAAACAGCAATTCTAGAGAACTGTACATTTTCGGCTGGGAGAAAACTCCATATAATAAAGAAATGTCTGCAGATATTGAAGATTCCCCACATATACTAGCTGTATGTCATCATATATACTGGTGGTATGGTATCTTGTATTGCACCAGCTTTCAATTTATTTATTAAGAAAATGACAACGCAACAAAAGAAATTTATTTGATGCATTAAGTGGCAGGGGATATCAACAGATACTGTAATTGTTTAAAGAGTGAGGACAAGCTGAGGAGTGTAAAAGAGGCATGGGAAGGAAAATATTAAGGTAGGTCCTAATGTGTTAGAGCAACAGACAAGAAGACTGCAATTTGGGCAATCCATAGACCATATATGCACATGGTCAAGAACAAATGCACATGGCAACTCGCAGACAATAATGTCACCATCCATCAAAAAGACATTTTGAGGAGGAAAAATCCATCTCACAGTATGCAATGCACTAATCTAAACCAATACTAATGAGGCAAAACCATAGAAACAACATTTACTTGTGAGCTAAATGTAAACCATGATAAGGAAGTCACCAAGAAAGTAACGCCTAAGATAGCAGCCAATAGGAGATATTTATAATTAAGAGGATCTGTTCCACATGGTTCAGCCAATTTCTAACACGTGAAAGTACTATGACCACCCTATCAATGATGATCTGGGTCTCGGGATTTCCACAAACACCAGCGTAAAAGAATTAATTAGTGATTTTTGGCAGGCGAATTAGGAAATATTCTTCAACTCATCTGGGTTTGGTGTTCTTCAAACACAAGTCGTATGCTTCCCAGCTATTACAGCATCAGGCAAAAGACTAAAATTAAACCATTATCATTCTTGGTTTAAAAAATGATAAAAATAGAATTGAACTATATAGAACTATTTCATTTATTATGTATAAGTTTTTCAATCCTATAATATTCTATAGCATTTGTTCAGGACCATGTGCATTAAAAGTCTATCTATATCATATGGTATTCTGTTCTAGCCATAGTAGATAGTTGAAGATAATAATGCTGGAAACCTACATTAAAAACCTAAATTCATGTTGCAATGAATTAACTACGAACAAGTCAAACTCTACAAATTATCAATACTACAATGCAAAATCATGTTTCTTTATCAAGGTCCTTCTAAACATAAACATAAACAAAAGTTGCCACATAAATCATTTGACAAAACTCACCTCTACCACCTATAGGAGAAAGAAATAAACATCAATTATTAGTAGTAATTAATAATTACAAGAAAAGAAAAAAACTGAACACGCCTATGATACATACAGATTCAATGAAGAACAAACCATTGCTTGTTCTGTTCCTGTACCATGATGAAGTGAATCTTTAGGGTCTTGCAAAAACGCCCCATATCTTACCCCTACCAAGTCCATCCAAGAGTTTCTTGGACCCTGTCACATCCAACTCAACAAGCTTCTGCAAATATACACAAGCACCAGCCGCCACCATTTGCTTTCTACAAGTCTTTGAATGCAAAAGCGAAACAAGCAAAGCAACAGGGTATTTCTTATCCAAATTATGCAGAGAAGGGTTCAACAAATGAACCGTACTCACTATCCCCCTTTCATCTTTACGAAAAATTCTTCTATTCAAAGGATGCATCAACAGCACCGACAATGCCATTGCAGCAGATTCTTTCTCCTCCACACCCTTCCCATCCAACATCTTAATCAGAATCCCAACGAAGCCACACTCCCCCATTTCCTTCCTCGTCTTCCCACTGCTTAATCCCAATCCATAAACCGCCCTCCCCGCCGCAATCCGAACAGCTAAAACGTCACAATTCAACACCCCCATTACCCTCCCAACAAACCCTTCTGCAACTAAAACCTCAGCAATTGGTGCATTTGAAGCTAAATGCCTCAACATCTCAACCGCAACTTCAAGACTCTGAATCGGTGAACCAGAGTCCCAGAAATTCTTCAAACACTCAACTCCACCTTCTTTAACAGTCAAAACCCTCATACCTTCATCGTCGGAAATCAAATTAGCTACACACCCAATCGCATTTTCTTGTGCCAAAACTGTTCCAGAAGAAGCTAACCCTAACAAAACAACAAGCGGATTCTCCTCCGCGAAATTCTCCCTAATTTCTGAAAATTTCGCGAGATTCCTCAAAACCGCAGCTGCTGATGCTTGTGAACCAGGCGTCCCACCCTGGCAAATCCCTAACAGCGATGAAATTCCACCTCTGGATCCAACAGCCCTTGCGTTATCCCTTGTGAAACTCAATGCTTGAAGAGCGATACAAGCTTTCTCTATAGCTAGTCCACTACCAGAATCTAGAATCCTCACCAGGTGATTCAAAAGAAGTAACCCTTCCGCCATGAGAACATTCTTACCGCTGTCCACCGTGGAGACTCTAGAAATAGCGGCGACAGTTTTCTCCTTTGTATCGTAACATGAATCGAGTAACCGAACGAGGACGGGTACCACACCCTGAGCAACGGCTATAGTAACGTTTTTATCGTCCTCGTGGAGAAGTGCTAAGAGGGAGTCCATCGCGGTGGCTCTAGCTTCCGGCGACCCGATTTGCAAACGAGCGATGAGGTTTCTAGATTGAGATCGAACAGCTTCTCTTTTGGAAATAGCAGGTGTTTCGAGGAGAACGCCGCTACGGAAGAGGACATCACAGTCGGTGAGGTGGCGGTCGAGGGTGGCGAGAAGGGAGTCGAGGAGACTCTGTGTGTGGAGTTTACCGCGTGGTAAGTCAGGAGAATGAGATTGACACTGTTGTGCTAGTGAAACGGCGTCGTTTAAGGTGTGGGAAATGGAGTGGAGGAGGTCGAGGGAGAGAGAGTTGGAGGTTGAGGATTTAGGGTACTCGGCGGTGAAATCGGAGAGGTGAGTTTGAAGGTGAGTTAGTTTGACTCGGGCGATTGACCACTTACCTTTTAAGTGATGAACGGTTGGGATTTCTTCTTCTACCAGGGAATGCACTAAGTTTAAGCACACGCTTATCGGGTCTGCTACTTCCGCTGATTCCTTCATGCTGTGACTGTTAGAAACCAAAAAAAGAAACTGTGTTGTGTTGTGTTGTGTTGTGTACAATGTAGAAACTAGAAAAGAAACAAACAGGGTAGTAGGAGATTTTTGAGAAAGCGGAAGAGAGAGAAACTAGTGTGAAAGAAGGAATAATATTAAGGTATGAAACGCAACCGTTTCGAGCGTGGAACACACTCGCTTTTGTGGCTTCATTCGCGCCACTCTCGTTAGCGCCAACAAGCTAACACCATTTATTTATCCTGCTATACAGCTCACACTACTACTAGTAACCACCAGAGTACTAATCATAATTATATTGATTCTCTTTTACTTATTACGGAATAACTCTATTTACTACAAATTTGGCTAAGAAAATAATAATTTCAGTATGAGAAAATAATAATTGATTCAATGAATTGGTAATATGTTTGACTATTTTTTTTTTAATAAAACTTAGATAAGAAGTGAACTTAATTCTTGAGAAATACGTTAACTGATTCTTTTGACTGGACATTAACTGAAATTTTAAAATAATATAAATAAGAATATTTTAGTCTCCCTCAACTACTACCAGAAGTTAGCATCGACTTGATTTATTAATGCAAAAAGTAATACTCCATCAATTAAGTCTGTCACTCTCATATACACCGCTAATAGAAGAATAAACTCAGTTACTTTGATTGAGTGATTAAATTTATATCACATGCTTACAAAGACTAAATTAATGTAAACCTAACTATTTTAACTTTAGCTATTTCTTCTTCTAGACTTAAAAGGAAGGTCCAATTAGTGCTATTCTCAAATGGGTTAGGTTGTCCAATATTAATCCCGAGATAGGATATATACTACTGAAGGAAAGGTTCATACAAACACGTCTTGCAGTTGCATATTTTTAAAACATTCATATGGAGACAGCACTCGCTCAATTACCTCTTCTCATTAACATTCCGATTGTTTGCGGAGAAATTGCGATGAGAGGGACTACCTCGAGAAAGTTAGCAAAGAAATAAAAAACTTTTCATGTTTGTTGTAGCAAATAAGTAATGCGGACAGATTAAAACTGTGGACCTCACTACTATTTGCTTTTTTTTCTTCATATGAGAAAAGGAGTAAAAATTCTCTTCATTTTTTTATTATTTCTATTTCTTCCATTACTTTGTCATAATAAATATAACAATATGACATGGGATTCAAATATTTTTTTACACTTAAAATTAAGGGTAAACAAATGAGGGGTTGAGACGGGTTACACTTGACCCTTACTCGCCCCTAAATTATTAGTGTCATTTTTAAGACCCGATGCGTTTAGGATTAAAATAAGACCGGCTCTATTTTTGGACAAGACCGGGTTGGCCCGGAGAACAATTGAAACAAAATTATAAGGTGATTACTCAAGTAGGACTAAAAGTTATTAGAAGTGATAAATTGATATTCTTTAAATATTTTATCATGTTATCAAACACAAAACACGACTTTTACAATATTACTTTACAACAATGTTTCTACTTAAACTAACATAGATTTCAAATTGAATATTTGACATATAAAAGTTTATTACCAATGGAATAGAGTTAAAAACTAGGATGAGGTGTGAGTAAGGGACGAGTTGGGATGAGTTATACTTAATCTTATCCTGTTACTAAATTTTGGTCGGACCAATTCTTTTGACCCTAATCTGTCCTTAGACCCAAAAAACCCAATGTTTTACGAGTTAAAAAGGACAAAGACAGGACGGATTTTAGGGTTGGGACGAATCTTGCTCACTTCTACTTAAAATGTCCTAAAATTATAGTAATTGTGAGAATAAATAATTAAAAAAGAGATAAAAAAGGATTTTGGCTCCCAAAGAAGAAAGAGCTGGAGCATATTTTATCCGGTCCAATTTGGTCCAAAAACAATTGGACCAAATAATGTGGTTTTTTTTTACCCCCTTCTTCTCCCCTATACCCCATATTGCTTTAAATCCCAAAACTACCACATATTTTTAATAAAAAAATGATTTTTTTATTTATTTTCGGAATTGATTTTTCGAAGGATTTCCGAAAATATGTGTAGAACGGCTTCCGGAATCACCTAAAAAATGGTATTTCCGGAATTCCCCAAAAAACTGGACTTTTACCCACGGTTTTGTTCGCAGGTAAAAGTTTTTTAAAAAATGGACCTTCACCCACGGTTTTGTCCGTGGGTAAAAGTCATGGTTTCATTTGGGATTTCCGGAAATATGGTGTTTCCGGAAATCCCAAAAGAAACATGACTTTTACCTACGACAAAATCGTGGGTAAAAGTCCTTTTTTAAAAAAAAAACTTTTAACTACGGACAAAACCGTGGGTAAATGTCCAGTTTTTTAAAATTTTCCAAAACAACATTTTCAATTCCGGAAAACCCCTTTTTAACATAATTCCGGAAGCCATTTTTTTTGGATTTTCGGATTTACCTCATTTTGATGTATTTTCGGAACACAGTTAACCTTCCGGAAATACATCAAAATGAGGTAAATCCGAAAATCAAAAAAAAAGTGTGTTTCGAATTTACCTCATTTTGACGTAATTCCGGAAATTTTTTTCATTACAGGGGTATTTTCGTCCGTTTTGTCAGAATGAGGGGGTAAAAAAAACCCAATAATGTGGGACAATCTAGACTCTACTTTTAACGATAAATCAATGGGAGAAAATTAATCATAGAAAAGTTAATATAGAGCAAGTTTTTCCATACTTGGTCTAGTTATTTTATCGTTTCTAGACGAAGTGACAATTGTCGTTAGAAACTTACGCACATAATTGTGAGGTCTAGTTATTTTTTTACTAGAGAGAATCCTCTCCCAAAAGAAAGACGTACGAAAGACTACTTTTCTTTTTTTGGGATTCAATGGGGGCAAAAGTCCCAAAAGCAGAGAACAAACTAACTAGGAATACTCGTGGGTAGAAAGGGACATCGTTGGTGAAAATGTAGGCGTACGGGGTTCGAACCCCGCTCCCCCTCCCCTCTAACTACTAACACACTAATTTCTAACCACTTTGCCTATCAAAAAAAAACTAGGAATACAACGAAGGGTAGAAATCCCCATAGCATCATAGAGCATCAAAGGTTACTTTTTTGTCCATGCCATAAAACTAACGATAATATTATTTAGCTAAAATGTTCCAGGCAAAAACCAAGTTACAATACCAATTAACCAACCTGTTTTTTCACTGCTTTCTAGGCCATTGACTAAAAACCGTGAAAAAACAGGTTGGTTAATGGCCTACAAAAATTAGTTAATTGGTGTTATAACTTAATTTTTAGCTATTTTTAGCCGGAACATTTTATCTAAATAACATTACTCTAAAACTAACTAGGAATACAAACTAAGATTACTTTTTCGTGTGTGCCATAATTCTCCTTGAACTGAAACTAGATTTCAATGTGGATGTTTGAAATATATCTAACTTACGGCGGCTATTTTAGTACTTCAAAAAAATCAACATTAATTTCTCTTGTCACTATTTAATATTTATTATCTTTCTCTTTTTTTTATGTAGACCGTGTTCTTCCCTAGTTTGAACTCGATACATAATATTCAGCCTAATAATTTAAAATTTGCCAATTGAGCTAAATCTTGCAGATATTAATTATCTATTTTTCTTATACCAAACAATCTCATGTATCTCTTGTATTTGTTATTTATTTCTCAAATTTTACTCTTTTCTCAAACTCTTTCTCTTTTCACAATTTCTTCTCTCTGCCCACATTTTTGCTATATAATCATCAAAAATATTGCGCTCTGAAAAAATGAAAAAGGATTAGTTTAAGACGATTTAAATAGTACACACACATACTCACAATTTTGTCAAAATATTTATAAAAGAAGCTACTCGAAATCTTATTTCCAAGGTATACTTAATCATTTCCAAAGAAAAAAGCCAAACTTAATCAAATGCCCGTAACATGTCATATTTTTTTATATCAACATGTTATAATTTATGCACGCTCATAAATACTTCATGAAGTATCCTCTACAGAGAGAGAACAATATTCATGGGCAGAGGTGGGGGCATTGAGGCACGAGGAAGAACCCCAGATGGCATATCCAGTACATTATTCCATATCAACTCTTGTATATAGCACTTGAAGAGAAACGAAATTGACACCAGTAAATCATTCTATCTACTTTCTTAACGGAGAAGCTTGGAATAATGCATGTAGTCTGTAATCAGATTTCCGTGCTTTGACAAATTTGCGTGTGTGACCACAATTATGAAGCAACTCAACTCAACTCATTGACTTTTTTCTAAATAATAATGTAGTATATCTTTATTAGAAATTTTTTGTATTCTTAATAATTGGGGGAATACATTGAAAATTTAATATTTATGCACCGTATATAGGTCTTAAAATATTTTATGTTATCAACAAATCAAAAATTGGGGGTTGAAATGTGTGCTAAAACCAAGGGAGGGGTCGGTGGATGCTTCCTTTTCTTTAACGATCGTGACAATTTCCTTGACGATCGTGACAATTTCATCAAAGCCAAATCCCTTTATTAATTTCTCTTACATCTTGGATGTCCTCTAATTAGGCGAGACAATGGGATTACATTTAGCTATCAATTGGTTTCATGAATTGGGTTACAAGAATGTCATTTTCAAGATGGATGAGTTTGAGTTTGTTGTTGAGGCATTCGACTCAAAGCATATTATTATTTCCGAGCTTGTTAGGAGGAATGCTAACAAAGTTGTTCACACCTTAGTTGGGGTGGCCTTGTCAGTCCTCAAGAATAGTCAATTATGCCATCATCTCTAATTTAATCATCAATGAAATGCACTAAGTACTTTTTGTCAAAAAAAAAATCAAAATCGACATGTCATTACTAAAATGTTTGACTTTTATTTTTATAATTTTGAAAGTCACATATGTACCACATTTTTTATCATCTTCATAGTATGACACAATGTTTTCACTTGACCTATTTCCTCCCTTCCTATTTCTTTCGAAACTCATCTATCCTGTATATTATAAAATAAGTAAGAAATTGAAAAAATGTACTATATTACAATGAGACAAAATGTAACAATCGAGTAATATTTTTCAGAAATGGGGTTGTATTTTAAAACGAACAGATTCGGTTGCAAATTGGTACTACATGAACACACAGACTAACCCTTGCAGGACCATGCAGTTGACTCGTGCCATATTTTCAACCCACACAACGATGGCCTAGAAAAGCAACACATATAGTAGGTTATATCTGAATGGATATATGGTCCCTTTAGAACATATTCTTTTGTTTGATCTCTTTGTCTATCTGCAGCAATATCTAGTTTTTGTATGATATGATCAGCAAAGAGTAGTTAATTCGCTATAATGGAATATGTCAACATTTATTTTGTGTCATTAATTCTATTATTATATGATGGATACTATAAATAAGGGACTTGCCATTCAGTGTTTGGCATGATCAGAATTCAGGTTGATATCAATAGAGTTAATTATAAGAGGAAGAGAAGGGCCTTGTATGTAGATGAAGAATCATGTCTGCCCAGCCAAGGATGACTTGCCTAGCTAAAAACCATATTTCTGGGACTTTGTCCCATGAGTTGGTTTCATTAGCTGGCAGGTATCCATGGCTTGTTGACTGTCTCTTCTCTTACATGTTAGACCCTTCACTCTTCCCATATCATCATCAATAATACTCCATATTAGTATCAATAGTTTGAGGATTAATCAGCTAAACTCTTATTAATATTGCTGATCACTTGATGAGAGGTCATACCGCTATAATTGGTTACTTTGGAGTAATTAGGGCATTATGGTTCCCCAGCATAATGCTACTATATGGCGGTCCAATTGAAAATTCAAGCCAAGTTCTTGGTACGTATAATATATCCAATTATTATGTATACCTAATTAAAATAAAATTAGAAAGACAAACTTTGAAATTTTAATGGTGTTTTTTTTGATCAAAATTTTTTTAATGGTTGACTTGTTTAAACTTTCTTCCCCCACTTCACATGAGGCCCACATCAAAAAAGGAGAGAAATTTTCCTTTTGGCCAAAATGGTCGTTTGAGCAGGTGCATTTCTTCCTAGTGTTCCGTATACTTTTTTTTTGTTAAAAAGGAATCATTTCATTGTTTAAGATCTAGAAAGTGACGAGTTTTTCATCTTTTATTAGTATAAATTATAATGCTAATCTTATACCAATATAAATTGCCTTAACCTACTTGCCATGAGCTTTTATACTTCTTAATAAAAGGCATATATGCAATATATCTTTAAAATATAAATCTTGTGGAGTCTCCCACTCCACTTTCCCTCCAAAACTCCCACCCCCTCCCCCTACCCCCGTTTTTTTTTTAATATTTTCCTTTTTTATATTACATTAAAATTTTGAAAAAAATTATTTTTTCCCGATAATCAGATTGGTAAAAAACGAAAATTAATTTCGTGATATATTATGTAAAGTGTGATGCTAGCAATTTTTTGAGGTTCTTTAGAGTCCGAAACAAAATTAGTTGTCAAAAAAAAAAATTCCTCAATAATCGGATTGCTAAAAAATGAAAATTAACTTCATAATAAATTATGTAAATTATGATGCTGGCCAGTGTGTTTTTGTGATCCTTTTTAAAATACTCAAAATTCATCCTTAAATATCAAAAAAAGTTTACCTGTTCGAATACACAAAGTTTGTTCCTCAGTGACCGGTTTGGTGAAAAAAATAAATTCAAAAAAATATGTAAAGTACAATGTTAAGTAGTGTGTTTTTTATGCTTTATGGTTTCCAAAAAATCTACTATTCAAATGTCAAAATTTTGTGACTCAATAACCGATTTAGTGAAAAAATATATAATTTCATGATAAAATACATAAAATGTAATACTAAGCAGCGTATTTTTGGGTACTTTAGTTTTTGAAAAAAAAAATTACCGTTCAAGTACTTAGAGTCCATTCCTCAATAACCGATTTAGTGAGAAATAATAATTTCGTGACAAATATGTACACACTCTATTTTAGTTTTTAAGTCCGCAATTGCCTTTATTAAATAAATATTTTTTAGTTTATACTTACCTTCAATTTAAACAAAGTTTTCTCCTGTTACAATTTAAAAAACAAATTTTACCCAATAACAATTCTATATTAACTAGAGCTTTTACCCCGTGCCAATGCCACCTATTTAAGTGAAATGTCAGCTATAAACCTATAAAACTTGGATAGTTTCTCTAGCATGTGAATAGCTACGGCCTATAATAAGTTGACACTAACCAGAAAACTTTGTTTTGTTCATAGGATTACAAGGTGGGTTGATGAAGATGAAGACAAAGTTAAAGCTATAGGGGACAAAGGTTTGCAGTATCATTCTACACCACATTTTAAAACACCACACTTTGAGAGTAGAGTGATGATGTCTTATATCATTCTTTTTCTTGTGTTGAATTTGTAACGAGTAGAGTTTGATTTGTCTTCAGATTATTTTCTTTGGGGCGAGTAAAGGGTTTGGTAGGGGTTAAATTTTGAAAGTCGTTGATTGGAATCATATTTAAATTTGTAAATTAGTTTGAATGGGTTTGTCATCAAGAAACTCACTTTGGGTCAGGCTCAGTAATTGGGAAGTTGATAAAATGTGTGTCACTTACTAAATGCTTGGCATTTTTAGTACTCTAAAATCACTTTCTATGTTTTGAGAAACATTTTATGTTGATGTATACTCTTTGTGTGAATAAGACTGGGCAATCATATTTAAAGACCAAAATCACTGCTATAATGAATCTTTTTGCTTGAAGGTCCTGCACTTTTTGATTTCACTTATGTATCTCAAGGGCATTTCAATATTCATGTTCCTTGACAACTATTGTTGATCGTCGTTGACGACGTGTTATGCGTAATCAATAACCTTCCATCCAAGTGGAGTATCTTAATAAAAATGCTTATGGTGGAAATGTTAACGGTGCTTATGCTGATGGTGGGTATGCTAACAACCTAATAGTAACACAACGTGCCTTATATTAAGACCAAGACTACTGAGATTATGAATCTCTTTGGTGTTGATGGTTTGATTGGAACACCTACTAGGAGTGAGGTCGTTTTAACCTATGTTTCAAAGGGTTGCTTCAAAATCCATTGTCCGATGACTGCTGCATGTGTTCGTCTTAGAATAATGCTCAATCAGCCGCCTCCAATTTAGATGCTCTACCCTCATCGAGACTGCCGTCCCATTCATAGGACTAACTCTTCTCATCATGAAGAAGTTGGCCAAAGTGCTCACAATCCTATTATTATGGAATGACTTTTTTTAGTGGCATGTACCTTCAAGACATTTTATCTGTGTTTTGTTTATTTTGCTCTATCGTCAAACCTTTGTTGAAAATTTTATTGCTATGAGAATGCAATATTTAGACCTTTTGTGTCGCAACTTCTGTTTTTTTTCGCCCCCGTGCACGGCACGGGTAACACGGCTAGTATAAATAAAAAGGCATCTTTGTACTGACTTGTTTTAATAATATTGCATGATAGTCCATTCAATTAGGTCTAAATAGGTTATTTAGAAATTTAGTTTTGCTATGGTCCTGACTTGCGCCATCGACTTCTACAAAGGCATCCCTCGCTGGAATCTCAGCTTAGGCCGAGCTGACCACTAGGGTGATAGTTAGCAATTCGAGCTATTTCTCTTAGTAGACAACTTAGACTAATGTGCAACTCAATATGGAAAATGCTAATTATCGGGATCAAATGTTTTGCACAGTGAACGAGTTATTTCTCGTACTGCTCGCTAAGTGGAAGCAGCTGCCTTCATCGCCACATCCTGGAACGCCACATGTCTCTTTTTGCTTAGCAGAAACAATTGCCTTCACGTGTCGGAGCATGTTCCTGGAAGGCCTTTTGTCACTATTGGAACCATACAACACTAAAGCACCCATAGTCTTTCATCTCTGTTGAAGATTCAAGGCTTGAAAATGAGAATTGAAACTTCAATGTGTTCATCTTCTCCATTAAGTTGTAATTTCTATTTTCCATTTTTTCTACCATGTGTAGCTAAAGGGATGAATGAATATTGAGGAAACACTACCATAGCTTGTTTTGATCTTTATGAAAGTCATATTCCCTCTTACTTTGTGTATGCAATCTCTGTTTCCAATGTTTTTCATGATTTGACAACCCATGGAATAATATATGGTTCATGTATGGAATGAAAATGTTGTATTTGAATGTTTGAATGAATGTCTTCAACTCTTAGCTTAGAATAACATTTGAGTTGTAGTATCTTGCAAACACTTGATTTTAATGCTTGTTCTCAACTATAATCACCTAAGGAATTATGTTTTTTAGTTTTTAACAAAGAATTTGTTGCCTATAAGGAAACTTTAACGTGGTGAAGTAAGTAGGGGCCTTAGTTGGTTGATGCACATTTTAGTTTATCACCGATGTACTTGATCATGTGGCGGTGGATCAACTAAACTACTAGACAATGGGAGTGAAATAACATACCGGTAACTAACTTTAAAAAAAGAATTGTTTATCTAAAAAAAACTTTAAAAAAGAATTATGTCTCTTTCATCAACAATTTTTTTCTCTACATCAACAAATAATTATATGATATTAAATCTAAATAAAAAACTTTTTTTTCTTTGACAGTGTCTAAATGAAAAACTTAACATATATAAAAATATAAATATGTGGGGTCTACTCGGGAAACAATTACTATTGGAGTAAAAACTACTTGAGTCAATTGTGGATTATTCAAATCCTATGTGGCAATTTGGCCCCACAAAAAACTATTAGTTTACCCAATTAAACTCCCCACATTAAAGATATGTCTAAGGAATTAAGAGTTGATTAATGTTGTCGATTTGAAAACAAAGTTAAAAAGGGAATAATTTTTCATTACAAATCAGTTTGCTGTAATGTGGAATAAATAGGAGTTCGTCCCTAACTTCTTTTATCATATAGTAAATTTCAAAAGCATTCTTTGCCTATTTTATCAAAAATCACAAAAATATTTTATTGTCTTTAGTTTAAAGTTCTTGTTATTTGATCATATTAACCAAACCCGACTTCATTTGTTTTCATTTAGTTAACGTTTATTGATATTTGAGTTTGAGCCTTGAGGACCTGATAATTATTGTTTTTATTACTTGTGATGATTTACTACACTAGCCAAAATCTTAACACGTGCTTGCCCTCTTAGCAATTTCAATGTCCCCAAGGAAACTCCTGCGTCTGGTTCATTGCACCAGGGTAAAGGCGCACATCACATCACATCACTCTGGCTTTTACTAAAGGGTGTCTGCATCATGATTTAGAGAAGAAGATATATAATGAGATGTCATCCCAATGGTAAAATAAAACATATATAAGTATGTCACATCAGAGCCGACCTTGTGCCTAGGCTAAGAGTGCGATCGCATAGGGCCGACATTTGTAAAATGGCCCAAAAAATTATACTAAACCTAAATTATATTAGTGTTATAACAAAAAATAATAATGTAAAAAAGTCCAAAAAACACATACACATTCAAGTGTTCCTCGTGATGTGCCAAATGCATCTAATAATAATAATTAGCAAAACTAAGAAAAAAAACATTTTGTAGAGAACAATGAGGAACATGAAAATCAGTCACTAGAAAAATTATTTAAAGTCAACTATTTTCTTATTGTTGTTGATATGGTAATTACTTCTTTGAAAAACATATTTGAGGAATTGAAGACATTTGAAAGTATATTTGAATTTTTATATGATTCACAAAAGTTAAAGTCATTGGATGATAATGAGTTGAAAGAATGTAGTGTTAAATTTCACTCAACTTTTTCTCATGGCAATTTATTGGATGTTGATGTAGGTGATCTTTTCTCCGAATTTTTTTTACCGCAACTATTTCTCCGAATTAAAATTGTTACAACTCGCTTTGCCAACTGAAACAATATTTGCCTTAGATGTTCTTAAATTTGTCAAACTTGTAGATTGTTATCTGAATGTAGCAATTGCTTATAGAGTTTTACTGACGGTGCTCGTGACCGTAGCATCGGCAGAGAGAAGTTTTTCAAGACTGAAGTTGATTAAAACCTACTTGCGATCATCAATGTCACAAGAGAGATTGAACGATTTAGCAACTTTGTCAATTGAAAAGGATATGTTGTAGAACATTGATTTTGATGAGATTATAAATGATTTTGCATCTCAAAATGCTCGAAGAAACCGCTTCCTACGACTTTCCAAGAAAAGAGAAAATTTTTGATATTTTGTGGTGTATTTTGGTAATGAAATAAGTTATTTTTGGTCTTTTATTAAAATATTTTCGAATTAAAAAATAGTTATATTAGGGGGTCCTTTTCTCACAATTTGCCTAAGGCGCATAAAATGTCGGGAACGGGACCGTGTCACGTAACAACCATGCTCACATTAATTAGTGTAACAAAGTTGGATGAGAAATGGGGTTTGGTCCAATGGAATCATTTCAAATTCAAACAAAGGACCAGTGTGAGAAACACGCAAAAGATAAAAGAGTGAAGTGAAATTTGAAATTAATATGAAGTAATAAATATGTTATTTTGCATTAGTGTTTTCCCAATAATAATGATAATGTTGTTAAATGAAATTTAATATAATAACTTAATTTACAAATGTCCAAAGTATCTAGCTCAGTTGGCGAGATAAGGAACACCAATAGAGTACAAGAAGCAGGTCAACCCCTAAAAATAACATTGCTCTCCCTAGCTAACAATTAACCATCAACATATACCTATGAAAAAAAAACTTGCAAGTGTTGCAGCCACATGTCCCTAGGAAAAAAGGTTTTGCCAAATCCCTTTCATTCTTGCTAGACAAAATGTAACAATCAAGTAAGAAGAGTTTAACGTGTTTGAAATTAGGGGTGGACACCGGTCGGTTACGGTCGGATTCGGTCCAGAAAACCCAAATCCGACAAAACCCGCGGTTGAAAAGTGGAGGCCCATCTCCGTCCGTTTTGGCCATTGAATTTGACGGGTGGCGGTTTGGCGGGTTGCGGATGGTCGCGGGTGGTTGCTGGCGGGTTAACAAGAAGGGAAGAAAAAAGAAAAAACCCAAGTCGATGGTGGTGATTTTGCCAAATTCTGCAAATCGGTTAACAGAGTTATTTTCGGAGGTTGAAGAAGATGGTACATGGAAAGTTTTGATATTTTCTCTCTCCTACATGAATTAGTAATAAATAAAACTTAATGTGATGAGGCTTGGGTTTCGTGTGAGGCTTGAAGAAAGAGAACTGCTTTATAATAAAGTGTAAAAAAAATTGGATTTCGTGTGCTTGCAATAGGCTACATGCCTACACTGCTAAGTCTATAGGCTCAGTGCTGCAGAATGCAGACTTTATAGCTTGAGCTAGTCACACAATTAGTATTATACTCATATTATAGTATTAAATTTCTGAGACAGTGCATAAATATTAATGTTGCGGGCGGGTTCGGTTTCATTTGGATCTCATAGAGCCCACCGCCACCGACCAATTAAATCCGTATTTAACTAAGTCGGGCTTCCAGCTATCCGAATTTGGCCCAAAATCGAACCGACAGCACATTTTTTATTCGGGTTTTGGTCGGGTTATGCGGGTTCACTAAACCTGTCCACCCCTATTTGAAATAGGGTGAATGTCAAAGAGAACAGATTCAGTTGCAAGTTGGTCTATCAATCTGCAATCTCTTGCAATACCTGGTGGAGTTGACTTTGCTATTGTCAACCTGTCACTATGGCCTAGAAGAGAAACAACTAACAGGTTAATATTGATCGATATATGAATGGATGGTCCATCTTAGCTTTTAGAACATATTCTATATTCATTTATGATCTCTTTCTCTAGGTGCTACTATATTTAGTTTTGATATGAGATAACGAAGTAAAGAGAAATCATGAATGAGGCATATGACATTCGTGATAATAAAGAATATGTCAGCATATACCAATGCAATACTATTGTTTTATTTTTATGTGACATTATATGATAGATTGGAGGCTATAAATTGGGGGAGTTGGCATTCATTGTTTTGCATCAGAATTCAGATTGGGATCAAGTTATAAGAGGAAGAGAAGGGCCTTGTATGTAGATGAAGAATCATGTCTGGTAGCCAAGGATGACTTGCCTAGCTAAAAACCATATTCTTGGGACTTTGTCCCATGAGTTGGTTTCATTAGCTGGCAGGTATCCATGGCTTGTTGACTGTCTCTTCTCTTACATGCTAGACCCTTCACTCTTCCCATATCATCATGTATATCATGGCAATAGGACAAATCAGCTAACTCATGATAGGCACTCCATATATAAGATAGTAAATGCAGCTCTTAGTTTCAGGTAAACTATGTTGCATTGGGTTATTGATGCTGTTTTCTTAATGGCTTCTTCTGTCCAAAAGTTGAATTTGAATGAAGTTTTTGATTTCATGGTATGTATTTATGTCTATTTAGATTAAATGACAAATTTCGACTAAAAAAAGATGAAATGACAAATAAACATTACGCACACATGCACACTACCATAGCTATAACTCGGGTTTTGACCCCTTAAGTCGATATTCCATTATACTGAAATTGCTAAGACAACTAACAGTGAGGAACGATTTCATAGTATGTATAACTAATTAATGCTAATAATCAAAATTTTCACAGCATTCCCTGTTTTAGTCCTGAAAGAGGCAGACTTTTTTATTTTTCACATAAAGAGCCCGGCCCAATATATTTTTGGGCCTAAAGAAAAATTTTAGTTAGTGGGTAATATTATTTATTTAAAATATAATATTTTAATTCACATTTTCTCTTTGTTTTAATGTCTAAATTTTTTAATTGAAATTATTGTGATTGATATAAATTTTTCTTTTTTTTTGACAAAGATATACAATTTTCTTGTGTGTGTGTGTATGTGTAAGATTTCCTATAATTCATAGTTTGGAACTTAAATTTATTTTACTTATGAGCTTAAATAACCAAAAAATTGAGACCTAAAATAACCACACAAAAAATTAAGGGACTAAAATCCTAGGTTTTGTTATTTAAGCTAGGACCGACCGGCTCTGGCAGTAGTATTATTTATATCTAGAGTAATGTTATTAAGCCAAAGTTTTCCGACCAAAAATCACATTACAACACAAATAACCAAGTTTTTTGAACCATTAATCAACCTACTTTTTCACAGTTTTTAGTCAATGGCCTAGAAAACTGTGAAAAAGTAGGTTGATTAATGGCTTAAAAAACTTAGTTAATTGGTATGGTAATATAGTTTTTGGCTATTTTTGACCAGGAAAGTTTTGCTAAATAACATTACTCTTATATCTAAGTCAACAAAGTGAATTAGACACACATACACCCCATAAGAGAATAGGCATGTGCTGGTGCGTAGTACTTCTTCCGTTCCTGAGTTTTAGTACTTTTTGTCTTTTTTTTTTGTTCCAAAATAATGGTACTTTTAGAGACCCAATATAGAAATTCACCAAAAAATTTCAAATATGCCATTTTTATTTATTGGGTACTTTAGAATTCCAAAGTATATATTAATTGTCCCAACACTGTTTTATTTTGACTTCAATTATTTCAATACAGTTATGAAAGGAGTACTTTAATACTTAACTAACACAAATTAATAATTAATTTGTGTGTAACAAACAAAAAATATCAATAACTAGGAACAAATGAGTGATAGTTAACTCAAGGCGTATTAATCTCATGGATTTGGAACACCGGAATACCTTAACCTAGAGTAGATATTCACAATTTCCGACCCTTATAGCATGGCAAAAAGTAACAAAATTGACATCTATCGAATACTTTTTCTCTCTAGATATAAAAAAGGATATTTAAAGTTGAAAAACATGTGCACTTTCTTAACGGGGAAGCTTGGAATAGTTCATGGAGTAATTCGTAATCAGAGCTCTAGATATGCTTTAATTGCAATCCTGCATTTAAAAATATGCGCGTGACCACATACTTGAAGCAAATCCACTAAACTGGAATAAATTTATCAGAAGTCTAACAAAAAGTAAAACATTGTATTAGTACTCGATAGAGGATGATGAGATGAGATGAGATGAGATGAGATGAGATGACATGACACTGAAAGAATGGTAGTATAACATCCCATAAATTAGGCTTAAGTTAATCAAAGTAAATTATACACTAAAAATCAATTAAGTAGTTTCATTAACTAATTATTTTACAAGTAATTAATATTCATAAAGAAGAATGAGGAAGAGTTGAGTGGAAAGAATAATGATGTAATTTGTTAAGTGACTTATCATGTTTATGATATTAATCTGTCAAAAAAAAGTTTATGATAGTATTTAGTAAAGAATCTTTTTTTTCCAATTAAATAGTTTAATTAACCTGTGCTAATAGTTATACTTTTAGTCTTACTTTTACATTTTTATACTAAAATATTACACTATAATTCTTTAGTGTTATTTTTATGTTTTTTTAGTCTTATTTTTATATTAAAATATTATACTATAACTTTTTTTTAGTGTTATTTTTATGATTTTGTTCTTCAAAATTATTTGATTTTAATTGTAACTTTTGTTAAGTTTTAATGAATTCTTATGCCCCCAATGGAAATCTATGAGGGCAAGGATAAGGAGAAAAGCTACCACAATAGAGATAAGGACGGGGAGCAGCAGGTGATGAAGAGAGTGACTTAGGTTACTAAGTAAAAAGTTTAGTAATAAATACTAAATGGGTATATGAGTCATTTTCATAATAATTAAAAAAATCGATAACCACAAATATGAAGTCTGTGGTTAGTGGCCACTAACCACAGATTTCATATTTGTGGTTAGTGGAATCGGTAACCAGTGGCCACTAACCACAGACTTCATATTTGTGGTTAGTGGAATCTAAAACACTAGTTGGATGCCATTAACCACAAATATGAAGTCTGTGGTTAGTGGCCACTAACCACAGACTCATATTTATGGTTAATGGCACCACCATGGCCGCCGCCACCAACCGCTGTCGGTCGCTAGAACTCCGCCGCCGGTCACCGGAGCTCCACCGTTAGCCGCCGTCTCGGTCGCCGGAGCTCCGCCGCCGGCCGCCACTTGCAACCACCAAATATATATTTATATTATATATAATATATTTATATGTATATATATAATTAATAAATAAAAATGTTTTTTTATTAATGGATAGTTGGTATGTGTAAATTACATTAATACCCTCTCTAATTCACAACCTTTGGATCGGATTTAATTAAAAAAATATGGATCAAACGACTGATATTAACTTAGTATAGGATACTAAGGAAAAAGTTTAGTAACCTAAACCAATCCCACTGATGAGTACTTCCGACTTCTATCTCATCATTGACTTTTATTAATTATCCATCTGTATAGACACTCATATGCATCTCTACCTCTTTCTGCGTTAAAAAAATCATTGAGGTGTTAAAAAAAATTATATACCAAAATAATGTGTGGGTTATTTACCAAAGTAGGATTTTTTTTTTTTAGTTCAGAAGTCGCCCTCCAGGGTGACTTCTGAATTATGTTTTGCAAATTTTTTTTAAAATGCAGTTCAGAAGTCGCCCCCCCAAGGTGACTTTTGAACTGTGTTTTGCAAAAAAAAATTAAAATGCAGTTCAGAAGTCGCCCCCCCAGGATGACTTCTGAACTGTGTTTTTTTGTTTTTTATTTAATTATATATTAAAATGATAAAAATTTAATTAATTTAATTTAAATAAAAAAATTGTATTTAGATAATTAATATTTTTAATCCAAATTTCCTAATTAAATTTAAGGGTCACAAAGAAATATTACAACACAATAATTTATTTAAATAACCAAATAAATCAATTACAATAGTTATTTAATGGCCTAGATTTTGCCGACACTCTTTAACGGCCTAGATTTTGCAGACACAAAATCCTAAAATCAATAGTTAAGATCATCTAAAATCAACGGCTTACATACGATCACCCCTATTATAAATACATTCTCACATTACACTCAAATTCACACCAACAGTTTACCCTCAACCTATATTTATGATTAATCTTCTCTTCTCTGGTTCTTCCTAACCGCACTTCATCACAGTGGAACTGTAACCACCGACGAACATGGTGTTGTCTTTCGTTGTCCTAATCATATCTTTTGTATGATGAATAAGAACATCACATTCGCCCAACTCAAGGAGAAGGCTGAGAGATAGATACGGCCAGAGGGAGGGTGGCGTAAAGACGTGGAGCGTATCCGTTACAGAAAGTACAATTGTGGAGATGACGGGACTTTCTGTTATTCTGTCATGGAGATCCAAAGCGACGACGACGTTCGCTCAATGATGGAAGCCCATGCTAACATTCGAATGGGACGTAGTCTCTTGGAGCTGTACGTGGACACAATACGCACTCCAGAAGAAATCATTCATCTTCTGCGACCACGTTCGACAGATGTTTCAGCAGCATGAGATGTTTCAACCTCATACTCGGAGTCCTATCGAATTGTGCGTCGAAACCACTATTTCCACCGATGAGATCATCCATCGGGTTATCCCTCCAGCGGTCCAATGGCCACTACCAGAAAATATTTTGTGGAAGTAGTTTCGATCATGTTTTCTTCTCGTTTCGTTTTTTATTTTCTATCCTTGTATTTCTGAAAATTTTGTTGTTTATTTCAGTCTTTTTTCTATATTATATTATGTTCCAATTTTTAATCTCACTTTTTTTTCATAAATATTAACGTAATTAAATTATAAATAGGTATAATCATTTTGATAAATTTATTTAGGTATTTATATATTAATATATAATTAAAAATAAAAATAAAAAACACAGTTCAGAAGTCACCCTGGGGGGGCAACTTCTGAACTGCATTTTAAAAAAAAAATTCAAAACACAGTTCAGAAGTCACCCTGGGGGGCCGACTTCTGAACTAAAAAAATAATTTACCTACTTCGGTAAATAATCCACAATGTGCATTATTTTGGTATATAAATTTTTTTTAACACCTCAATGGTTTTTTTCCCTCTTTCTGCTTTCAAAATAGTACTCCACCGATAACTACCCAACTTGCGAAGAAATTTTGAGTACTCAATAACTATCCCACTCAAAAAGTCACAATAACTTGCTCAATTTTTTTTTGCAACAACCATCTAATTCATTTCATTTATAATAATTGAGACAATACAAGGATGTGAACTACCTTATTAAAGAACTGAGCATGAGAGTTGTTAGTTCAAAAAGAAAACGGATCCTTCGCACCCAAATGATATAAACAAATTCTAAATTAAGAGTAAAAGTTACGTGAAAAGCATCTACAAACAATTGCACCAGACTTTTTAGTCAATTTACTCTCTGTAGACACTATTGGGTTTGCTAGTCCTTCAATGAGTAACTGATTTCGTTGGGCCTCTAGCCATATTTCTCATAAAAAAAAGCATCTACAAACAAGCTCAATTTTTAAGTTGAAAATAATGTTTTCGACCTAATTCCTCATGTTGACAGACTTCAATTACAAGACTAAACCAATGTTCTTTTGAAAAGCAAATGATAGTATGTATTATATATAAAACAAATAGGATATTAGGGATGCCCAAACCAAAATACAATGAGTCAGAAGAGAGAAAAAGCTATATCCGGCCTAAACATGGTGGTCCCCTAGATCTATGACACATGTACTACAAGCATCGTGATCCCCTAGATCAAGCCAAAAACCACTGTCAAAAAAGGGATTTGATCCGGTGAACAACCAAATCACCACCGGCAGTTTGGAAAGGAAAATATTCCCATTTCGCATCTCTCCCAATGACCACCAGACAGAAAGCCAAATCAGACTCAACCCCCCTCCTGCTCTGCCTTTTCCCTGACCAAAATCGCAGAAAGTAGATAAGAGATAAAAGAGGTCGGGAGGCAACGATACTTGTCACCTTAGCCATCGGAAAATATCATAGCAAATCCTATAGGCGAAAAGGACACCTAAAAAACACATGCAAGGCGAATTCCTCCAGATCCCCACACAACACACAAGAGCCATGAGAAGGATTCAAAATAACTCTTCACGTGTCGAGACTCTATCTAAAAGGAGCTGCCAAGAGTAACCAAATGTAATTGGGCACCGTGATATTTACCACAATCATCATAGATACATATGCCAATTACCTGTGGAATAAGTATCCAGATTGCATTTGCAAGAAGTTTGCTAGAATTTTTCTTTTTACTGGTGTTCTAATGATATTCTTTTGTAAGAAAAATAACCATAAATGTCAGGTGTCTTTTTGAGATTTAAATGAAAGGAGTCATATCCCCTTATTTATTTATTTATTTATTTATTTATTTTTGACAAACATGCCCCCTTATTATAGCGGTGAAAATGTTTTTTTTTTCCACATTTGCGGCGTACGTGTCCAAATCCATATAATAGTATAGTCTATCAGACAACAATAATAACAGTTGAAAATAAATAAGCCCCATCAACTACCGTACGCTATATTCACCCAGCAACAATGAAAAAACATTATCCATATGATTGAGAACAAAACTGCAATGCACTATTAGGCAGCACATAAAAACAGGAACTAAAGCAGAGTTTCTAAATTCAGCAACAACAAAAAGTTTCTCAACATCGTTAAACAGGATAATCGCTGTACAAAACATACCAAAATGCAATGATATCTACAAAAACGATGTTCAAAAAAGTCAAAATAACTAATTTAATCTCAAATGATACATCAGTTAAATAAAAATAACTTTTATTGATTCCCCTACTTTGGTAAGTAACTCTTGTCTACAAATACAAAAAGGCCAAGTGAACCAAAGAGGATCCACAAAAACACAAACATTAACCTTTTAACGAGAAATCATAAATGGTGGTACACCTACAATTAAACTCAAATAAAATTAACAGTTAGCTATGAGAATCCCTTGCTGAGCTTCTGAATGGCACAATACATTTTCCTTCTAGACCCAACAGCATTAATTCCCATATCTTTAAGATCCTCAATTGTCAAAAAGGGTAAAACCTCATCATCAACCTCATGAACTTGAAAAACGGCAGCGTATCGACTCAAACCTAATCCATTGAGCCAAATTCTTACACCATCTTCTTCACAACTCCCTCTCTCACCATTCCCATTCCTATCTCCTCTAATATGATATTCGTGTTCGTGTCTTTCATCATCATCGAAATTCTCGGAAGAATTAATAGGACTTCCTGAATTGTTCGCATCGAAATCACGATATTCATTTTCCACGTCTTCGCATTCATCGATTCGCGAAGAAATCCAATTCGATCGGGGTCTCTTGGCGGTGGAGGTGGAGGATCCTCTTTTATTGGAATCCCTCACTTTCCAGCTACCAATTACGACGCCGTCTGCGTTGGCTTCTCTGTCGTCGACTTCTAGGGTTTCGCCGAAATCGGAGGCGGAGGTTAAATTGGTTAGTGGACGTGTCTTTGAGGGTTTACCTGAAGCGTTTCCAAAGCCATATCGCAATAGTTTCGCGGTGCGGCGGGGATGGGAATCGATTGGCTGGTCTCCGATGTCACCTAATCGGACGCTGGGTCTACGTTGGCGCTTCGATCCGACTGGTTCTGAGGGGTTGAGTGCCGCTGTTGGTCCTCCGCCGTTCATATGTTCCACCGGCACCGGAATTTCTGCCATTTTGTTCTGTCTCCGGCGAAGTAAACAAACGAGTGCTGCTTCTTGTTTTGCTATGGTTTCGTTGACTTCGAAATTTTGAAGTGTGATTAGATTGTTTAGAAGAAAGCGTGAGTGATAAGAAGAGGAGAAGAAAGTGAAGTGAAGCCAGCAAAGGGGTTGCTGTACCAAAGTGAAATAATAACAAGTACTATTGGGTCGATTAAATCCGGTTCTCTTAGGTTTTTTTAGTTTGGATCATTGTTGACTACCACAAAGTGTCTCAATATACTATCAATCAATGATTAATATTCACTCGTGTTTAAGAGTAAATTTCACATTGACCAATACTGAGTTTGTCAGGAATCAAACTCGGGAGGATCGTGTCGTGTCGACCGCCGTGTTCTAGGATAGTTTATGTCATTGGACAACAGTATTATTGGTGGATAAAATACACGGTCTAATTGTAGTGAACAAAAATTAAATTATAACTATAAATTAAATAAGAATATTATAAATAATAAAGAAACATTAACAAAGATATTGAAATTGAATAAGCATATTTAATGAAAACCACCAATAAAATAAACATTGTTATACAAAGTTGAAAGAAGGTGATGTGGGTTTTATTGTAAATGTCGCTAAAGTTCCCGCAGGAGTAAATGCTAAAATAATGATAAAAATATAAACACCAATTTAAGTATGCTTCTAATACTCGTTGGTGAAATGACCAAAACAAAGAAGACAACAAAAATAAAAAGTGAAACATGTGATAATTTTGCAGGTTTAGATGAAAATAACCAATAAAATAGAAGCCATTATACAAACTTGAAAGAATATGATGGGGGTTCTTTTGTAAATATGGTTCAAGTTCTCGTCAATAAAAATTAAATTATAACTATGAATTAAATAAGAGGATTATAAAATTAAAAAAGAACATTAATAAACACATTGAAATTTAACATCCATAGATAATAAAAAGGAAAAATTTAAAGACTTTTAATATCATAATTCATATTCATGCAGAGTTGGATGAAAAAATCAATAAAATAGAAGTAGCTATACAAAGTTGAAAGAAGATGATGCAGGTTCTACCGCAAATGTGGCTGAATAAGTTCCCGCGGGAGTAAATGCTAAACTAAAGATAAAAAATATAAACACCGATTTAAATATGCTTCTAATACTTGTTGGTGCGAAATGACGAAAATAAAGATAACAACAAAAATAGAAAGTGAAATACATGGGTATCATGCAAGGTTGGATGAAAACCACCAATAAAATAGAAGTACTTATTCAAATTACTTACAATTTACAATCGCGCTCAAGATACACGAATCAAAACACAAAATCTTAATAATAATAATAAGAGGGTAGACAAATTTGGGGTATAACACTTGTTTTTCGTGCTGCACAGATTTCAAATTGGCGTCCAACCTTTAGTGACTGACAGTCCGTCGTTAATGCTCAATATTCCGTCGCTAAATCTTAAAATACACGACAGTCCTTATTCCCTCGCAACGTTTGTCACTAACGTTAGTTTTTGTGAGGGAACACTATTCCCTCGCAAATAGGCTTCTTTTTTGGAGTGATTGGATATATTTATTGAGTATTGCTTTCTCGAAACAACTCTTATTTGCCGCTTAATATAATTCCAATTCATTTTTCTTTTAATTCTTTTCCAATTTATTTTTCTACCCTTTTGCATTCCTCTAACATTTTGGCTAACACACAAAAAAATGTTAGTTTCTTTTAACAAAGTAAAAAAAAAAGATAATTATGCATGTATACAACTATTTTATCAACTTCATCTCATAAGTCTCGTGAATTTAGAATCAATAATAACGGAAATAAAAAGATTAAATTGATTTTTAATATTTAATTTTTTATTTAAAATAAAAATGATAGTATCATTGATATAAATTAATTAAATATAAATATAGGTAAAGCAATGAGGAGCGTTAGTGTAAATTAAAAATAAATATTATATTACATAAAAGATATTGATACTAATATATATATATATATATATATATATATATATATATATATATATTAATTCACATTAAGATAACCAAATAAATAAAAGAAAATAGAGTAGATGAAGAAAATCCTACGCAAACAAAATAATGAAATCTAGCACATCATACAATGTCACAAAAACTAATAAAATTAAATCTTTTTCTAAAGAACAATATTAAAATATACATCATTGCATACAAAAAAAACGGTTGTCTCCATCGCATGATTCAATCCAAATTTATTTCCTTAGTCGTTGTCAACTTCGAAGCGGTCAAGAACATGTAACCCTTTACCATTTTGATGCATTTTAAATTTCAATTTGCAAGTAACGATGATAATGATAAAATTTTATATAACGACTTATTGTTAGATTTGATTTATTAGATATATTTATTGAGTAATTTTTTCTCGAATTTTACGCACAACTCTTATTAGAAGAGAATTAAGCATGTATACAATTATTTTATCAACTGAATACCATTGGTGGTTACAATGAATATAAAAAGTTGTAATATATAATGAAATGTTGATTGAACTTCAAATGACAAGTATAAATGCATGAATTTCCAATACTTATATTGATAAAAATATTTTAAAAAAATACAACTAATGAAATATTATAATTATAAATAAATGTTGTTTAAATTTATTACATTATTTAATATTTTATTTTTAACTTATACATAAGTTTATTTATCAGTTTATAATATTCATAACAATGATTATTAATATATATATATATATATATATATATAGTTATATTGATCTCAAAAAGTAAATATAATTATATTTTACAAATATAATTATTGGAAAATTCATGCATTTATACTTGTAAGCTGAAAAGCTGAAAAGCTACCTTCAAAGAAGAAGCTAAATTTCTCAAGTCTTCTTTACTATTTTCTACTCATTCGCCCATGCTTTTCATGGTACATGCATCAATGACTTTCCATAATACATGGATTAGCTGCGTTGAAAAATACATGCATCAACTTCTTTGAATCGTTAGAGAAATAGAAATAGAAATCAAATTTGCTTAAGTTAATATGAATCTTTTTAATAAATTTTCTTAAGTCCACACAAATGAGTAATTTAAAAAAAAAACGATTATATATATGTTTGTCTTTCAACTTTGAATGGATATTAAAAATTATATAAAATCAAGAATTTTGAACCATCGTGTGTATATATATTCTCGTGTGATAACCATAAAATATCAAAATAATTTATCTTTAGTGTTGTTTTGGCATGATTGGGAACAAAATGGTGCACGTGCCCGAGAGGAAAAAAGTGAAAAACATAAATTTAAACAGAAGCACGGAGAGGTATAGAGAGAGGGAGAGAGGTGTTACCAAATCTAGGGAGAGGGTGAAACACCTCCGCAAAGAGGGATCATCTTGAACGAGCCTTTGGACTAGCATAACAATGATGATGTTTTTTTTTCCTATCAATAGGATTCTCCTCTCCTCTCCCGTTTTTCTTGGTTTCTCTTTGCCTCTGATGGTTTCTATACTCTCTCTTATATAGATAAATTTTTTTTACATATAGGTTGGTGCTTGGTGTAGAGGTGTGGAGAAAGGTACGCTGCTGGGAGTATAGACGTGCTTCTCGTGTTTGCAAAAAATGAAAAAAACATGAAACTGTGTAAAAAGGTAGTTTGGCTGTAAACTTGAAAATGTGAGGAGAGGCATCCCTGGGTGTAGGGGACCACGTACTACTCACAGTGAGGTGGTTGGAACAGCAGAGGCGTGCCTGAATGTAATTGTTGAAAAAGTTGTTTCCTTCACAGATTCATAATTTGTATTCTTCTCGATTCATGTGAAAGAATATTTTCGTTTCTCTCTCTAATTAACAATTTAGATCCAAAGGGTGATTTACTTGGTGGATATGACTTCACCAACTTTAGTTATTTTTTAATCTCAAAACAATGATACTTTTAGTGCGAAGGTTTGTTGTTGAAGGTGAATTGCTATGAGGAATGATGAATGGTCGCCGGTGAGAATGGTGCTTTGGTTTAAACGATTCTCTGGTGAAAGTTTCAAGTTTGGCTTAATTTTTGAGATACAAAATTGAGGACTGAGGTTACAACTTACAAATAGAATTGCAGGAACAGATTCTCTATATTGTAGCGGCTTGGCTGGGCCAAAATATATATGGATTGGGCTTTATAATAATAATGGTCTTTTTTTTGACAAAATAATAGTAATGGTCTTAAAAACGCCTATTAAGAGGAGTTAGAAAAATAAGTGTGATTAATATATTACCCCTATTAGAAAAAGTTGGAAAATCAATAATTACTTATATTGAGAAAAGAAAAAGTGGAGTAATCAATAAGGATAAATTTGGTACGTTAACTAAAAAAAGCTTTGATAACATGATTTTGTTGATGTTTTTGCTTATATAAAAAAGGGAGAGAGTACTAAATAGACAAATGGAATGAGTGGTCTTTCAAAGCTAGAGATGTGAATTACAGTGACAATCCAATCATGACAGTGAATGTAATAAAGGACCTCATTCAAAATATAGCATTAGAAGGAGTTGAAGGGATTCTCCCGAAGAGCATACATCTCAAGTATAACATTAGTGGTCTTTAACTCTTTTGCCATTCTTAAAATTAAAACGAGTTATTATTGCTTATCTAAAAAAAAAACGAGTTATTGCAATCGCCTCAGACAACCGATTTGTGCAAAACCGATCCAAACGGGTCAATCAACATCCATATCTACAAATTACTTAGGACATGTTTGGACCATATCCAATAACTTTTACCGTGCGTTTGTACCCGTTAAACGTGATTTGGCCATGCACTTTCATGTTTGGAAGTTATATACAAGAATCGATTCCATGAAGCTGAGATTCCTAGCTTCTACTATGGAATCGAATGGGTTCTAATTAGAATTTCAAAATTTATGGTTATATTCCCTCATCACCCTCATGGATTTGCAACACCTCCCTCATTGTAGGACGTGTTTCTGCAATTTTGCAGTTTTTTATGTGTTTAGACACCTATAGGTTAGAGAAGATATAGAAATTGGGCTTTATAAATGTAGGTCCATTTCAAACATAAATCCCTTTTAATTTTGCAACTCTAAAGTTATAGCAACCTAATTTAATATGCCCTTAATTTTTGGATTCTTTTATTGATTTTTTTACTTGCGGGCTATTATTTATATTAGGCTTAAAGGTATGCTTCGTCCCTGCAAATATCACAATAATCCAGTTTCATCCCTGCAAAAAAAAAGTTTCAAAATTTACCTTGCAAATACCATTGGTCCCTGCTGTTAACTTTTCATCCAAAAAACTAACGGCTGGCACGTCATCAACCTATGTGGCGCTAGTGTGGCAAAGGGAAAATAGTGTGCCCTGAAAAAATTGAAATTTTGGCCTACCACAGGTTTGAACCCATGACCTTTATGTTGTAGCCACTACCAAATACCACTGAGCCATACAATTTGTTGTGAATTTGCTTGCAACAAACAATATATATTACATACTTATTTATTATTTTTGATTAAAAAACAGAAACCCCACATAACTTCATCTTCTTCATGTCATCATCATCATCTTCTGGAAATTAAATCAACAGATCATCATCAATGACTCTACAATCAAAGAAATCAACACCAATCACAACCCAAAAAAAACCCAATCGTAATCAACGAAAAATGAAATTTTTTGGAAAACGAAAAACGAATTGGGGATTAGAGATTATCTCAACGAAAAACGAATTGGGGATTAGGGATTATCTCAACGAAAAATGAAAAACGAATTTGGGGATTATCTCAACGAAAAACGAATTGGAAAATGAAAAACGAATTGGAGAAAACGAAATCAACACCAATCATCTTCTGGTGTTGTTTGTGTTAATCACGAAGATAAACTTGTCCAAAAAAAATGAATTGGGGAAAACGAAAAACGAATTGGGGAAAACGAAATCAACACCAATCATCTTCCATTTTCGTTGGTGTTTCAGTTTGCATTTTCTGGGTTTCTAAGGTTGAAGATGAACTTGTCAAAAAAAAAGAAAAAAGGTTGAAGATGAAGATCAGTATTTTTCCAGATTTTTTTTAAAAAATTAATTGCCAATTATGTATTTTATATTTGTAAGTGGATTATTATACACAAATGTTCATGTGGTTTAGTGGTAAAGGTGAGTGTGTTTTCAATCTAGGGTTGTGTGTTCAACCCCTGTAAACCACAAATTTTTTTTTTTAGTAATCACATGTGCCCTCACATTGCCATGTTGGCAGCGCCACGTCACCAACCATTAACGTTGTTAGCCAAAATCTAACGGCAGAGACTAAAGTAGAACCGTTTGGTATTTGCGAGGTAAATTTTGAAACTTTTTTTTTTGCAGGGACGAAACTGGATTATTGTGATATTTGCAATGACGAAACATACCTTTAAGCCTTTATATTATATAGCAATCTATAATTTAATATTTATTTTTTATAAGTTATAGCAACCTATATTTTGTTTACTCGTTGGGAAGAAAATTACATTTTTTTATTCAAAAGATAACAATGTTATTTGTATTGGAAAAGGTAGACAATTTTGATCATGATTATTTATTTTTACTGTCTACGTTGATAAATTTTAAATTTAAATATTAATTTATATACTTATCTTGGTAATAGCACATTCAAAAGCAATTTTGATTCGAACTATTCAAACCGTGTGAATATATCAAATATAAATCACGTTAAGTTCAACTCACTTTTAACTAAAATCAATTTTTCTCATCACAAAACCAAACACACACTTTTATGTCACCGAGATATTAACTTCCAGATGCAATTTTACTATCTCGACTTAAACTTTCTTTTTTTTGACCAATCGACTTAACTTAAACTTTCTTTTTTTTTTTTTGACCAATCGACTTAAACTTTCATAATCTATAAATAATCAACTTTCAGAATATATGAACGGCCTGGAAAAGGAAGCCGATATAAGTTCAAGACTAAAAATGTATTCCCATGGGGGAGGGGTGGGTGTATTTAAAAGGGGGTTCAAAATGCAATCAAACTACCCAACCACATTTTCATCGGCTACAATTGAGTGAACTTAATAACGGACCAAAGATAGAGAACTTCAGCTTAAGCCCAAGAGGAATAAAGAACTTGGCCTTTTTTTTCCACTCCCTAACTTTGAAAAATCCCCAAAATACCCTTATCTTTGACACACTCTCACTCCCACGCTTTTAGATCCTCTCCTTCCACTCTCTCTAAATTTCCCTCCTTCCTCTCTATCTCTCTTACTTCCACTCTCTCTCATCATCAAAAAATTATGAGTAAATGATGAGAGAGAGAGAGAGAGAGAGTAAAAGTAAGAGAGAAATAGAGAAGGAGGGAGATGTAGGGAGAGTGGAAGGAAATGATCCAAGTCCCATTTTCCTTGCTCTAATAGTCCACGCTTCAGTCCCTTGGACTGTAAGGTCAAATTGGACAAAAGGCTCCAAATTCGTTGCATCCCTCCACACGGCCCAAAACAAAATCACCAAGCTGGAAAATGAATTAGTAACCGGTTTCTTCAGTAATGAGAGCTATCCATGTTCAATTATCACACTAATGATGCCATAGTAACTTCCACTAGGAAGGATCAATTATTTAAACGTTTATATTTTTATATTTAAATTTAGTTTTTAATTATTGAAATAATTTTGTATTAATTGATCCAATCTATGTTAGCAATGTTTTTCAAAATTCAAAAACTTATCCGCGCGTGCCGTGTATGAAATATTTTTGGTATACTTTTAAATGAAACGATGGACAAGATTTTAGTTATTATATTTTGTTGATTTTTTTTTGTTGATTTAACAAATGCTAGATTGTTGATTTAACAAATGCTAGATTGATACATTATATGATAAATTTATCTTATCTTGTCTCCTTATCTACAAGCTTTTGAGCATTTTTTTGACCGAGTAAAATTGAACCCTAAACTATTACAACTATCAAATATCTTCTCTCAAATATTATTTTTATATTTTTCATAGAATATATATATATATATATAGATATATATAATAATCTATTATCTAATGTGGCTTGTCACTTGCGCGCGCAAGTGACAAGTTTTTTGTTTTTTTTATTTCAAATTTTTTATTTTGTTTTTTGTTTCTTTTTTTTCTCTTCTTTTTTTCAGTTTTTTTTGTTACTTTTTGTTTTTTGCTTTAGTTTTTTTTCTTTCTTTTGTATTTTAAGAAGTACTTTACGGTGTCGAAAAATTTTAAATGTTTAAATATGCAAATTTTGTTCTTCAGTAATCAATTAGATGGAAAAAAATTTAATTTCATAAAAAAATACGTAAAGTGATATGCTAAAAAGTATGCTTTGGTGTACTTAATGGTGAAAAAAATTATTTTGTAACAAAATACGTAAAGTGAAATGTTAAGCAGTGTGTTTTGAGATACTTTGGGATTCGAAAAAAAAAACTAACTTTTCAAATATCAGAAGTTTTTTCGTATATAAACCGGTTTGGTAAAAAATAATAAGTTTGTGAAAAAATACGTTTGTGAAAAAATAATAATCTTCTTATTTAATTTATAGTTTTAATTTAATTTTTATTTTCGGAAGCTTCAGTTACATTTACAATAGATCCCTCAATCGCACACTTTCGACTTTCTATAGATGCTTTTATTTTATTGGTAATTTCTATCCAACCCAACACGATACCACGTGTTTCATTTTCTATTTGTGTTTTCTTTTTTATATTGGTCATTTCGCCCCAACGGGTATTAAAACTATTCTATTTTCTCATGGGTTTTCCTTCAACCATGCATGATACCCATCGTGTTTCACTTTTTAATTGTGTTGTCTTATTTTTCTATTTATGGGTTAATTTTTTATATTTGCATTTGATGAGTGTGAATTATGTTATTAATTTTTTTTTCTTATTTTATCTATGGAGGATGTGTGTCTTTGTTAATGTTCCTTTTAAAATTGATAATCTTTTTATTTAATTTATATTTATATTTAAGTTTTATTCACAGTTATTAGATTTTATATTTTGCTAACTAACACAATTTGCCCAATGGGATAGGCTATCCTAGGGCACGGGAGTCGATCCCGTGCTCCTGAGTTTGATTCTCACCGTTGACAAACTCTGTGTTGGCCAGTGCGAAATTTGCTTTCAAGCACGATGGGATATTAGTCTTTCAGCTTGGCATGTTGGCGCCAAATTGCTTTTTTTTTTGCTTTGTTTTTGTTTTCTTTTTTGTTTTCCTTTTTTTTTTCAATTCCTTCTTTCTTTTTTTTCTTTTATATATTAAGGTTTTGGGTTAAGGAGTACTTTACCGTCTTGAAAATTTTAATATGTTTACCTATGTGGAGTTTATTATTCAATAATCGATTGGATAAAAAAACTTCATTTTATGACAAAGTACTTAAAGTGATATCCTAAAGAGTGTAATTTGGTGTACTTTATGATTTAGAACAAATTTTAATTGTTCAAATACACAAAATTTGTTCCTTAATAACCGGTTTGGTTAAAGAAAAATCGTCATAAAGTTCAAATTAAACAAAAAAGGATAAGTTCAGAGACTCAATGGAAGTTGTTCTAATTAGTCTCGCTTTTAGTATTTGATTGTAAATAGTATTAGATGAGTATATAGAAGAGGACAAATATTGGTTTTTTTGTTTTGTCTGTTGAAATCCTATGGTTCAACTTAAATCCAAACTTATTTAATTTATAGTTATAATTTAATTTAATTTATAATTATAACATTAGTAACCAACACCATTGGCACATTGACATAAGCTACCTTGGGACACGGGGTCAAAATTTGCGCAATGGACAAACTTGGTTTCTATGTTCTTCTATTTTATTCAAATATGCGAACTTCTTTCTTCAAAAATAGTTTCAACTTTGTATATGTGCTTCTATTTTATTGGTGGTTTTAAATCAAACTCTGCATGATACCTATACGTACGTGTTTCACTTTCTAATTATGTTGTCTTATTTTCTCTTTAATTATGTGTTAAGTTTTTATATTTACATTTGATAAATATAGATAACGTTATTACAGTTTTTTAAACTTTTTCTTCTAATTGTCTATGGATGTTCAATTTCAATGTATTTGTTGTTATTAATATGCTTTACGTTTTTTTTCTTATTATCTATGGATGTTGAATTTCAATGTCTTTGTTAATGTTTCTTTTTAATTTTATAATATTTTTATTTAATTTATAGTTTTTTAATTTATTTTTTATTTACGGGAATTTCAGCCATGTTTACAATAGATCCCCTCTTCGCCCTCTTTCAACTTTCTATAGGTGATTCTATTTTATTGGTGGTTTTCATCTAATTCTGCACGATACCACGTGTTTCACTTTCTATTTGTGTTGTCTTCTTTATTTTTGTCATTTCGCATCAAACGGTATTAAAAACATACTTTAACTGGTGTTTAAATTTTTATATTCTTTCAACGGGAACTTCAGCCACATTTATTTATAATATAACCTCCACCATCTTCTTTCAACTTTGTATAATTGCTCCTATTTTATCATGAGTTTTCATACAACCATGCATGATACCCACGTGTTTTAGTTTTTAATTGTGTCGTCTTCTTTTCTTTCTTATTATGGGCTAAGTTTTTATATTTACATTTGATAAATATGGATTATGTTATTAAAAGTTTTAGACATTTTCTTCCCATTATCTATGGATGTTTAATTTCAACGTTTTTAGTCAATATTGTTTTTAAATTTTATAATCTTCTTATTTAATTTATAGCTATAATTTAATTTCAATCCACAATTATTTGACTATATATTTTAAAAACCAACATCATTGGTCCACTGACATAAGCTGCCCTGGGACACGGGGTCGACTTAGTGCTCCCGAGTTTGATTCCTGCGGTGGACAGAAAATTGTTGTCTTGAATGATTGGTTTATTAAAGAGGTTTTCCCCTTCTGGTTTTACTTTAATTTTGCTAACTAAAAATTAGTCAACTCCGTGCGTAGCACGGGTCAGGCGGCTAGTTGCAATAAAGCCGGGACAAAGGAGAGTTCAAAGAGGGAAGGAAAAAAATAATAATATATACACTAGCAAGAAGTGCATTGTTGGGCCAGCCCCATGTCTAAGGTGCAAAGAGGTATGGATACCCCTCCTAATCTATTAAATCAATGTCACCTTCTATCTTCTTTATCCTTTCTTTCTTCCTCAAGACAAAAGGGACAAGGCAATTCAATGACCTTGGGGGCCATGCGATGAGGCCATGGTTTGCTCCTTCCTATCTTGGTGGGACCCAATGTAGGCCTCCACCCTCCTGCACCGTCCCCAACCCTCTCCCTCTCACATCACAAGGGTTGGTCCCTCTCCCAGTCTCCCTCCAAATTAAAGACTCTCACTATCATTTCTCTATGAAGAACCTAATAGGTATACGATAATCTTTTGCAATTATCTTATCCCTAACCCAACACATTAGACAACCCTGGAACAATTTTATAACATTTAAATTAGTCTTTCATATACACCTTTGCTTTTTTGACTCTTAGCGAAAAAATCTAGTCATCAAAAGGACATGATAGTCGGTGCCTGCGTATGGTAAAATATCTTATGAGAGAGGTCAACTACTTAAATGGATCTCAGTACTTAGAGGGATTAATTAGTCTCTCCAGATGCGAGTTGGTGATACTTTGATTTTAAAAAAATTGAAAAAAAAGAATATAAATCTTGCCCAAATTTAATTCTTGCCCAAATATAAATCTTTGGTACTCTTGGCATTTTATTTTTGTTCCAATGTACAATTCACCTAATATACTCTTTATATTTATTTAGTCTTTTAGAGTTCCAATGCATGAATTAATTATCCCAAGACTATTTTACTTTAACTTCAATTATCCCAAGACTATTACAAGTGGGGCATTTTAGTACTTAACCAACATAAATTAATTGTACCTTAATATGTGTGTAACAAGCCAAAAGTACCAAAGATTAGGAACGGAGGGAGTAACATTTTATTATATTGAAGACGTTTTCTTCTTATTTGCGCTGCTGGGTGCACTTTAATGTTAAAGTAACTACATTTCTAGGGATATTTCATGATCAAAGTAACTACATTGATAGTTTTTTTCTCTCACACGGTATATCACATTATCATTAATTAAATAAATATATACTGATGAAATATAGTAAAACAAAGAACTTTTGATAAGACCACGTTGACAAAAGAATGAGAGTCTTAACCGTGTTTATTTCTGGCAATCGGATGAGTGGTTGATGTCCTCTACCGCCACCCTCTCTTTTTGTTGTAACAAAAAAAAAATTGTTACAGAAGGATTTTCTGTCACCATTTATTTACTATTGAAATTAATCATGCACCGATGCATCCAAACCCTGTTGTGTTTTCATGTTTTTATTGGTTGGGGGAGAGTTGTGGTGTCAGTGTCAAACTGTCAAGCTACATTTGTACAACTTGACCATGCCAATACTTAAATAAATTGAATATAAACCGTACCCCGACAATTTACTTAATTAGAGCTTAATTTAATTTTGAAGCATTATAATTTGACAGAATAGAAAGCAAGACAACGATATCATTCATACATTAGGTTGCAAACAGAAAAGGTAATCACACTCCCAAACTCATCATTAGCTAGCATATATTAAGGTTTAGTCAAATGACATCTACTAATTAGGATTTGTCTATGCGGGGATAAACGTGTACTCAATAATTTGTATTTCATATAATAATCACACTTAAGATGTTAGTTCAGTGGTAAGAGTTTATTCTTGTATCTTTAATGTGTTGAGTTCAAAGTCTTCGGGAACATTTGTAAAATGGGCTGATTAATAAAATTTCTCCTTCCCCAATTCTTTAAAAAAGAATAAAAAATATTATCATATAATTAAAATATGTTTAGATATATAATTTAATTAAATACTTTTATCTCCCATAAAAAAATATTTTTCAAAAAACTAGTTATATATAAAATATTTTAACAGAAATATATATATATATATATATATATATATATATATATATATATATAGGCAAAATTACACCTGAGGTCTTTTAAGTTACTTATTTGTAACAAGTGTTATTTAAGTTTTTTTGTAACAAGTTAGTCTTCTAAGTTTTTTTTTATAACACGTTAGTCTTTTGCGTTTTTTGAACAGAGTTTTAAAAAAAGGTCAACAGTGAAGACGTTGGGTAACTTAAATGACTAACTTGTTATACAAATAAATAACTTAAAGGTTCTCTAGTCTAATTTTGCCACACAATATATATATATATATATAGGGACGACTCGGGTGAGAACACTTGGTTATTGTGGGACCATGAGAACATTATATAATAACCGTCAGATTATAATTAACGGTTTAGATTATGTTATTAATTACAAGATCTTCTGTTATCTTTAATTAAAAAGGAAACAATCGTACAAGATCTTATAATTAATGACATAATCTGAACCGTTAATTCTAATCTAACAGTTATTATTTAATGTTCTAACGTTCTCACAATAACCAAATGTTCTCACCGAGTCGTCCCCTATATATATATATATATATATATATATATATATATATATATATATATATATATATGAACAAGGATTAAATAAAGATGGTTAAATTAAGATTATATAAAGAGGATGGATGGTTGGAGATGATTCTTGTCTCTTGGCATTATTGGCATAGTAGAAATATACAATAAGTAAAAGTTACAATAATTGAAAACAGACATTAAAAAAGTAAACAGTCATCTTCGTTTTGGTAAAATGAATTAATATGTCGAAGATGATGGTAATGAGGAAGGAAGAACTTGCGTCTTTTTCTTTTCTTTTTGAAGATGAAGAAACTTGCTCCTCTTTAATTTGCTCAGAAAATTGATTATTGAACAACATTTTGTAGATTCTGAAGGATATCTTCTTCAGATATCAAAGCCGCCAGAGCTGCAGACGTTTTGATCTTTTAATTGAGAAACTTGCAAGTATTCGGATCCGCAACTTGTAAGAATATTAGATTGCTTTTGAACCAAATGGTTACATTTTCTGAAGATGCCATTGAGACATCAAAACGAGGCCACCACTTGAAAAAAGGTTGTTTATAAAAAGAATTTTGGCTGATGATAATTACCAATTTTATACTGCCATTAGAAAACCCATGAAAAAGATAAAGTGGGTGTAACACGCGTTTTTGTTTATTTAATGAGTGGTGTGTTGATCCTATAGCATCTTTAGAAGATATTTGTTTTTCCTAGTATTTGTTTTTTTAAGGGCAAAAGCAGAGTACAAGAGGTACTCAGCCCATATACAAACAGAAAAATCCACCTTCAAAACAAAAGGAAAAACAATAACAACTACCTCCTGGACATGCAATCAATAGAATCCATAAGCCACTTATAAAATAAACAGGAAGGAGAATTGTCTCTAGCCGCCTGGAACTATGGCCAGAAAAGAGACAAAATCCTGTCAAAACATCTCCTAAAGTCAGGTACACTTATAGAGAAACTACAATCATTTATCAAATCTCAGATAACCCAGAGAGTTGTATGTCAAATGAGCATCAAACTACGTCTGTATCTCGTTGGACTCCCACATGGATGAAGTGGAGAAACAAAGATGAAATATCATGCTCCATCACAAAATCAAAACTCAGTCATCTAACAATGAGGCACCAGTTCACTGAAGAAAATCTACCATTACAGAAAAGATAAAGGGAGGACTCATAGGCATTCTGACACTAAGCACACATCGTTGCTAACAAATCTGTAATCACCCCTCTACTAAACAAAGTTAGATCGAGTGAGAACTCTATCCAAGAGAAAGTGTAAAAAAAAATACAACTACCTTAGAAGAAGCATAACTCTTCCAAACCTTGTTTAAAACCCCCAAGCAACTGATCAGAGAGAACCTCGGAACACAGAAAGACGACCGAGAGAGATGATAAGCAGAGGAAGCAAAGAATAAACCAGAACAATTCGGGGACCAAACCCAGACATCTAACACCACTAATAGAGAAACAGATTGATGCTAGAGACAAATAGAGTTCCACTTATGCATATGATTTGAGTTTCCCCTATGTTTGGCTATGATTATCTATGATTATGTTTGTCATAAAAAATGATTTTTTCTATTTGGCAAAAAAGTTTATTGATACTTAGAGATAACTAGGCATGGAAAAGAAAAAGTATCCGTGGGGACCCACCCAAACCTGCCCCGATTTGACGGGTTTCCCCGCTTTGATTAGGTTTGGGTTTTCCCCGAAATCAAAATACGGGGATGGGGTGGGGAATGGGGATAGAGGTATCCATCCCGAACCCGCTCTGAATGTATCAAATTACAATATTACCCATTTTAAATTAGAAACCCTCATAATCTCAAGTAAACCCTAAATGGATTTGTCGCTCACTGTTAGTGCCTCACTACTCTCACGGTCTCACTCTCTCAGGCATCTCTCGGTCTCTCTTCTCTCTCAGTCTGATTTCTCTCTTCTCTCTCAGTCTCACTCTTTTGATATTTTTGGCTATATTTTGCCTTGCAATGGCTTTATGTTGTTTTGTTAAATTTCGGGTTTAGGGCAGATTTAGATGTGGGATAAACAATGGGTTTGGGGCGGGTTCGGGTTTGGGACAGGTAAAAGCTATTTTTTATTTAAAAAAGTTGATTCCACTACAGGGACGAGGTTGGTGCAGGGATCCCTGAATCCGTTGGGTATGGGGATCAATAATTCATCCTCATTGGGTTTGGATAGGAGAATGGGAAACTATATAGGATTCGGGGATGGGGACGGGGAATGTAAAATCCGTCCGTGCCCCGCCCCGCCCCATTGCCATGCCTAGAGATAACCTTTCCAATAACCACTTTGAACCTTAATTAAAGTCAATAACTTATCCATGTGGGATATAGCTCTATATTATTTTTTAAGGTGTAAGTGAGGTAAATTCTATGCGCAACTATTAAGACTAATCACATTATTGCGATACTTATGAGATTAGAAGTATAATTAAGCTTTTTGATTAAGTTAATGCAAAAGATTAGATTCCTAAGATTTTTAATAAAGGAGAGACAATGGCAGTACTGCATTACTTGTCAGTTCAGGGCAGAGACGAGCCTACCGTGTAAAAACAGAGGGGACCCCTGAATTGAAGATGGAGGTGTTGGTGAGCAACAAATATGCACAGCATTTACTTCTTTAGGTACCAACAAGTTCTGTATATTGCCAAACCAATTGGCAGCACCTTGTCTTCTCAAACTAGTTTGGTTGGGAAATGTGTTCAAACTTATTATTGTTTGTTGCTTTCCCTCATCATACAATCCAATCCATGTGCTTTTCTTAGTTAGTGTAGTAATATGGTTACAAGAGCCAGGTGACAAATATGCATCATTCGACTCAGAGAACAGTTTCTGGTGTCCAACTCCCAGCAGCAGTATGGGTCATGTTAATTATGTTATGAAAATAATAATAATAATAATAAAATAATAACTTAGATCTTTTGCAGCAAGTATGACTATGAACAAGAAGTGTAGAGGAAATAGTTGTTTCTAGAGCAGCCTAGTGTGTCTGTACGTAGCACCCATAAGGAAAATGGATATGATCGATTAGACATGCGTTGTTGTTGTTGTTGTTGAATAAATCACATCAACATATTTTTTAATGTAATAATAATCTAATAATAGTACCAAACGCCAGTTATACAACAAGAGACATCAAAACCCAGTTGAGTTGATCATATAGTAAGTAGCCTTATAAATAGGGAAAGGCCCCATAAAAAGAAGATGGTTGGAGTGGAGGACAATGCAACAGGCGGGTCGAGGTCGACATAAAACAGATGGTACACGAAATCATGGATTGTCTATTTCCACACAGGCAAATTTTAAAAAAAATTAGTTGCTTGGGGGTTGAAGTCGAATTATATCTCTCTCTCTCTCCACCTCACTGATTTATATGCCTATATTGGTAATGGTTCCCTTTTTTTTTGAGATATCGAACCATATGTGTCATCCTTAATTGACTTTGTATTAGATCGGTTTTATCACTTCACTTTGATGTAAATTACTCTTGCTTTAATTTTATGTACCAAACACATTTACTTCCCATAACTAGAGAAACCAAGAAAGTTGAAGAAGTGGCATTTGTAAAGTAGATAGAATGAGTGGCAAATATTGTTCACTCACATCCTTTAGGGTGTATTTGGTTTACACGAGAAGTTGTGAAGAGATAAATACGGGAGAAAGAGTAAGGGAAGAGAAAAAGAGGTAAGAAATAGAGTAGAATAGTATACAGTGTTATTTGGAACGAAAATAAAGTAGATCACTAGAGTTTTTTTTTGAACACATATGCATCCTTAATTGGGGGGGGGGGAGTTTTTTTTTTACCAAACACTAGAGTTAAAATGCATAAATTACTATTTTTATTTTAAGGAAATGCATCTGAAAAAAAATGAAAACTTTGCTTTTATTTTAGGATACAATATTTTTTTAGTCCCTTATCTTTTTAGCTTTCAATTTAGTCCCTCTTTTATTTTATTTTCTAAAATGGTCTCTTATGTTATAGCAACGTGGTCCCTCAATTACTTTTGTGGTTCGAAATGATCCTTTATTTTGTAAATTTATCTCAAAATAGTCTCATTTTAATTCTTTAATATAGTCACTTATTTTACAAAAGGCAAGTCAATGTGGTCGTCTCCATATAATAATTTTTTTTAAAAAAAACCACATTGATATTACTTTGCAAAATAAGAGAGTACTATTTTTGAAATAAAATATAAAAAGTTGACTAAATTTTAAACAAACATAAACAATTAAACATAAGAGAGGCGAAGACTATACTTATTTGAAAATATAGAAAATCTTTATGGGGTCATGGCCCCCACCCGCCTCGAAAAACTTTGCCAGTGCAGACCCATGCATATATATTGCTAGAAAAAAATAAGAGAGATAAACCTATTTTTGTAGGGGTGTTTATTGGTTTGGGTAAATCCAAACCAACCCACAATCCAATCCAAATCGATATGTTTGGTTCGGATATTTTTCGTGTTCGGATCAAAATCGAACAAATCTAAACCAACTCGTAGTTGTTTGGCTCGGGCAACGGATTTTAAAATTCAATTCCGCGAACCCGAACCAACCCATGTTAGGTCATAATAATTTTATAATTTTAGATGTACACGATTTTATTTGCTTAAAATTTTTACCTTAATTATTTATGATTAATTAAGTAGTAAAACTTTAATACTATGAATGGGAGACTATTAGTGGATTTGACTTTGATTTCGTGTGATTTTCAATTTTTTAGCTATTTAAAGTGTTGGAATATCATAAAAAAATGTTGTTTTTTATATTTTGAAAATTAATATTTTAGTGAATGACCCGTAAGCCCAATCCAAACCAACTCGTCCAATATCGGTTTGGTTTGGTTCGGATTTTGGAGGAAAAAATGTAAAATCCGAACCAACCCAAACCGAATAATTATAATTGGTTCGGACAGCGAATTTGACTCACCATACGTTTGACTCGGAATTTCTCTATCCGCAACAAAATAAAAGTAAAATTGTGTTCATCTAAGTAGGGATAAAATTTAAGCAAAAAAGGACTTCTTTCATCTTATTTATTGATAATATACCAAAAAAGTTATTTATTAAAAGAAACATTTAAAATCGAGGAGCATGAAAAGTTGGAGTTTTCAAATTAAATGTTCACATCTGTTTTCTATGCAAGTGTGATGAGGGAAAATTATTTTAGGTAGTGAATTTGAATTTTTTAAATGAAATTAACAATAGTAAAATATGAATAACTAATCGTAGTTTATTTTATCAATATGGATAGATAGTTATATAGATGTCACACCGATTCTAAGTAACCAAAACAAACTTCTCTTTGTTCATACCAGCCTATATATGATATATGACAAACCCATTATTTAATGAAGATACTCATTGGAATTTTTTTGAATTTCTTTAACAATATTTGAATTGTAAAAAAATAAAACGGCCTGGAAATTAATTATACTGAAGCGCTATAGATAAAAGCCAACACTTAAGTAGCTATGGACATAGTGATGACCCGTTTGTAGCATGAAGAATGGGAGTTTCTCATTTTCTTGTCAATTAGCCAATCATTAAAAAGTGATAACCTTATTTCAAAACATATATTCCTTCAAGAAATCCAATTGGACCACATCTATATGAGCTATTTTCTGTATGAATATTACTTATAATTTTTTGGCTGAACCCACAAATAATAAAAAGTAAGTAATTATTATAATTACATAATAGTAACCATAAAAATTCAGAAGATTCTGCAAGATACATATACATCAACCTATCTAAGTAGACCAAGAAATGCATGGGCAGTAGTCATGTCAAGAACATGATCCGTAGCATCGATCAATCGACCCCTCCCTAAATATTTCTCAATAATGGTGGTAAACAAAAACTGTACCAACCGAATAACTGCTACCACAGGAATCAATACTTCAATAATTTACATCATATATAGATTTCAATGTCTATTGTACGTCTGATTGATTCATTGTCTCTCGGAATTTGTGCAACGTAAGAGCCAAAAATAACTGGAGAGAGAGAACAGAACAACGGATCTACAAAAGATAGATATGGTCTTATTTTGTCGGCATTTTCTGTCCTTTTTCTCTTCTTCATTTCATCCATTAATTTTTGATACCCTTTATTATTCATATTCATTCAGAGAAGTCACTTTAATCTATCTAATCCAACTAGCACCAGAACGCCACGAATTACTACCAATTGTAGTGTTGCTGCTTTGTAATTTCCTTAGCTAATGTAAAAGCTAATTAAATCCTGAAAAGAAAAAAACAATATATTGAAAGGTTAGAAATTATTGAAGTATATATATATATATAATAAGTTTTTTTTTTTTAAGATAAGGTAGGAATTGAGAGCTTACATAGAACATGTTGGGTAGTTTGTAGGGTACTTGTGTGATTAAATTAATGAAAGGAACATAAGTTGTTGCTGAATCCATGTGAATGAAGAAACTTTTGTCGCTGTTCTTCTGCGTCCCAAAAATGACTACCGGTACCCTGAAAATGATGTTTTTGTCAGAATATAACAAAAAAGGAAGATATAATTAAATTCCATTATTTTTTTTTCATTTTTTGTTTATACCTCAGAGACGAAATTTGACCTCTGCGTCTGGCCTTGATGAAAAAATGAAGGTGAACTATCCAAAAGGAAGTCACTACAAGGAGTTTGAAAGATGGGAGGTGTATCAGCAAAAGTTGTGACTGCTTGGTTGGGACTGTTGCAATGTGAATGTGACACAGATGATAATGGTGATAGTGATGTCAAGCTATTTAATTTCTGATAATTCAAAGAAAGCAAGTTAATTTCATGGTTAATACTTAATATTCATGGTAAATTAAATTAATTACTATAGGTTTAATTTTAGTCCTCACCTCTGGTTTAACCAAGAAGGTGTCTAGGTCAGTTGCCAAGTCATAGAACATTGGATTCACTGAACCAAGCTTCATTGACAAGAACTGCACAACATAACTAGCTTGTTAGCCTATATATACACACACAATTGTTGGTAATAAAAAAATTGCTGGTAATAAATAAGATTTAATAACAGGAGTGAATTGTTTGTGAAAATACCTCTACTTGATTCTGTAAAGATTGGACATAATTGATTATTTCGTCCAACATAAGGGCCTTTCCAGTGACCTGGTTATAAACCAAAACACATGAAGCTTTGTCATGAGCTGGAATTAATTAAGTACTAGGAAGGAGCAAAATGTCATTTAATTAATTAATTAATTACTGGTAATTAAACTAAATAGGACTATCCTTTTTAATTATTAGGGCCTATATGTGCTGGCATGAAGTTTTACATTACCTACCTTATCACAGCCTGGCACAAGTTGCTGCAATTTCTTCATCCTTTCGCTTATTTTCTCTCTTCTCACCTGAATTCCAAATTTAATTTGCAACGATATATTCAGAATGAGACATACTACTAGTGGGGACCCTAGCTATTTAAAATAATATCAAAGTTGTTTTTTAATTATTAGTATTATTATTATTATACCCTTTCAGCAAGGCTGTGGCTATCGGTTGCCTGACCCCTTCTAGCTCTGACGTGGATATATCCTGTTGGGGGCTCTTCTTGACATTTTTTCTGATCCTTCTCTTCTTTCTTCTTCTTCTGTTTCTTGTTTCTCCCTTCTCCTGCAATATCCTGTATAATAATAATAATAATAATTAAAACCATATACCTAATTAAACCCATAACAAGAACCAAAACCATGTACTATGTATCATATACTACTCCTATATAGAAACCGCTACCTTAAATTGAGGGTTATTAGAGGAAGATCCATTTCTGGTTCTTCTTTTCTTCTCCATAGGGGTAACTACTTTCTTCTGAGTGACTTGTTCACCGGTTTCAAGCTTATCCACTACGATGGAAGACTGAGGACTAAGGTTTTTGGTGACAGAAGGCTCATTATCACTAATGGTAATTTTGGAGCTTTGATCAAGACCGTTAGTAATGGTATTATCTTGATTAGTGATATTGAAAGAAGTTTCTTGATGATGAAGGTGAAACTGTGAAGGAGGTGGACCACCAGTGTTTATATTGAGCGTGAATGCTGTAGAGTCAACAAGGAATGGATGGTATTGATATGAAAAAGCTGCCATGAGGTTTGAAAAATGCAAGTTTTGGATAAAAAGATGAAATGTTTGTGAACTGAATGAATGGAATGGATTTGAGAAGGAAAGCTGGAAAGGTGTTGGTGTATATATAGAAGGTTGGAGTGGAGCATGTTGAAATGTTTTTTTTTTAATAAATAAAAATAAAAGCAGTAACTAGTTCCCATGCAGTAGTGCTGTACATTTGACTGGTCTAACATCATCTACATAAGGGTTAGTTAGTGATGGTAATAAATGAGTCTCAACTAGAAAGGTTAATTGACTTTTTGATACTTCCATTGCTGCTTCTTAGTTACTACTCCAACGTAGTAATAAAATTGAAGGTTACCAGTGGGAGACAAAACCTTGATTTTTCTATAACCCTGCTTTTCAAGTGTGCTTGCCTTAAAAAGGCCTAGAGGCTAGAGTTATCTTTATCTTTTGTCTTTTTTTAGACGGAATGCAAGTATTTTCGGTAAATATGATTCAATGTCTTTTATGAAAAAAAAAATTATTGAATATCTATATAAAAAAAATTGGGTGCTTTTAAGGTGAGGAATCAAATCAAATCTCTCACTAGTGAACTACTAAAATTGATCGTAGGATATTGCATAAAATACAATGAATGGTTACGATTAAATAAAACAGTATTAAATCTTAACCATCGATGAAATTTCATACTACATCCTATCGTTATATTTAATTTTTCACCGGTGAGGAATTTGGTTTGCTCCCTCACCCTAGAAGCGCCCAAAAAAAAATATTATAGAGAAAATTAATTCTAAATAAGTTACTAATTGTTTTTTCTTTTTCTTTAATATTTGAGATTACCTTGGCAACTTTAATAATATTGATATGTACCTTGTCTTGACTCGGGTCGGTCCGAGTCTGCAGTTGGTAGGGCCTCTGCTCAAGGTCGGGTCCTGGAAGCTTATCCCGAGTGTAGTACCTGCAAAGCCACTCCAACGATCTAGTCAGTATATAAATATCTCAGAGTAATGCAAAAGTGTACATTTTTCTGCAAGTTGTCCCTGAATTTATAGACATCTAGTATGCCTTGGTTTCTTGGAACATCTGGATGAATCTCATCAGTCGTTGATGTCTGATATATCATTACTTTTAAGATTTTAGAAGAGATGTAAAATAAATATAAGAAAAAAAGAGGTGAGGACTAGTTAGTTTAGTTGGAGATGTGTGCAGTTATTCTCGAAGTCGTCCAATTAAGATTAAAAAGTTCAAATCTAGATTACTTTTTTTTTTGGGGATGCTAGCTTAATTTGTTTTTTTTTTCAAAAGCTTAATTTGTTTCAAAATGGAACTTTCTATCATAAAGCAAAACACTCACGGGAACATTGATAGTACAGAGAGCAGTGGCGGATCTTGAAAAAAAAGCTAGGGAGGCCCACTAAAATAAACTATTATAATATATAAATTAAAAATGCAAATCATATTAAGCACAAAGTTGATCATCAAACAATTAAACTGTGTACCTTAAAGTAATGCTCTACGTGTTCCAAGTGACTTGAAATCTTCAATAATAGACTCGGAACTAATGTTTTCACTAATTTCCCTTTCAATGTAAACTGTCATGCAATCGGCTAGAAACCCACCTTTCATCTTGTTTCTCAACCTAATCTTGATAATTTTCATTGCTGAAAAAGACCTCTCAGTTGTGGCCGTAGAAACCGGAAGAGTCATGATAAGGCGGAGCAATCTATCAAGCAAGAAGTAATTTTCATTCTCATTAATTTCAACCAAACACGAGCATAATTCTTGAATAGTTGACAAATTCTTCAAACTTGATTCTTAGCGGGTATGAACAACAAATTGCCGAAGTTGAAAAGGCAAACTATTCTTCTCTTGGTCATTGAAATCCATGGGATAATATTTTTCAACCAAAGTGCAAATAGTATCAATATTAAAAGCTTTATAATTATCCTTAGGAGCCAAAGCACAACTTAGAGTTAACAAATTCATGGCTTGCTCACTAAACCTACTATTCAACTATTGCAATTGCTTGTCAATGGTAGTAAGAAATATTTCAACTTTAAAGTAATGCTCTATAGTTACCTGATTCTCTTCAAGACGAAAGCGTCCAAGTCTTGTTGCTGAATGAAAATCATCGAGATCAGGAATCTCAACATCATGTTTTGAACAAAAAGACGTCACATTAGTAAACAACTTATCCCAACCATCTTCTCTCAATTTCTTGAATAAGAGATTTTGTGCTACGAACCAAACACATGGCATTAACTACGTCCTGAGATTGTAATTGTAAAGCTTGACAAAGCACATCTGTTATCCCCATCATTTCTTTCATCAAATGCAAGATCAAAATAAAATCAAATGCCTTCAAGTAATTGTAAGCACTACCAGCATCCCTGCGTGTAGAATAACTTGTTCATTCCTTTGCAATTTTTTTTTAAAACATGACAAGTTGCTTCATACATTTTTATCAAGCTACAAATAGAATTGAAATGTGATCCCCAACGAGTATCCCCAGCTCGTTTCAAAGTACCGATTTGATTTTGACCTTTACCACTTACAATTTCATCAATCTCCAATAAATATTCAATTTCTTCTAGTTGGGCAGCTTGTAACTCATCATGGCGCTTAGAAGAAGAACAAAAAAATATTGACAACAAAAGTCAACTTCTCAAAGAATTTATGAACCGGCTTGACTTCTCTTGATGCAGTAACCAAGGCAAGTTGCAATCGATGAGCCATGTAGGAAAGAGACTAAACCAAGTTTCTTGAAACCGTCTTTGATGTTTTGCATTACCACCAGACAAAGGATATTCTTCTAGACGGATTTGATACGGACCCCAATTCAGATAAGCTCTTCGTATTTCATCGACTTGATTTGGTGAATATGTCCATATTGGAGAACGCTTTCCAGGATCACGTTCTAAAGAGTTTAAAAAATCATCTGAATTATTCAAATTCTCAATTCTTGGAACTTCAACAGGTTAAGGCGTAGAAGTTATCACTTCTTCAACTCTCGCAACTTCTTCAATTCTTGGAACTTTAACGGATTCGGATGTAGAAGCTATCCCTTGGTCATCTCTTGCATCCTCACAAGCTTTCCTCTTATAAAAATAATCAATTGTCCTAGTATTCTTCATCTTTACAAATCTAAAACTAAAACTATTAGCAAAACTTTTTATTACTAACAAAACACAATATCAAAACAACAGCAAGCCAATAAATAAGCATATAATCCAAGCCAATAAGCAACAAACAAGCCAATAATCCAATAAGTGTTTGATTTGGAAATGAAAGCTACAGAAGAAGCAATAAACAAAAGTGTTTGATATAATATAACTCTGTTAATCAAATAATCCAAACGCAACAAGCAACAAACAAACCAATAATCCAATAATCAAAAAATCCAAAATACAAGCCAATAATCAAAGATGCAAAATGCAACAAGCAGAAGCAGTGGCGGTGCGTGCAAGCCAGCCATTAATCAAAACGCAGCAATCTATTAATCATGCCATTGATAACAACACTGTTAAAGGCAGCAATCTATCAAGCCATTAATCAAAACGCAGTAGCCAGTAAAGAATCAAAACGAAAAACACAGCAAGAATCAAAACAGAGTTGAATCGCTGATTATAACACACAAACACAGTTAAACTTACAAACAGTGGCGGTGGCGGTGCGTGCGTGAGTGGCTTTTCGAGAGGAACGGCGGCGGCGCGGCGGCGGCGTCAATGAACGAAGAGCGACAGCGAACAGCGGCGAACAAAGAAGAGCAATTTTCTGTCACTAATGTTGCGTTGCGTGACTGAGCTGTGAGTTGAGTGAGTCTAAGTGAGAGAGAAGAGGAAGCCCGCGCAGAACAAAGAACAAACGTATCGCATACGTTTGGATTGGTTTGGAAATTTCAGAAAACTTAAGGGTAGTTTCGTAATTTCAAGTATATAAAAAAAAATTCCCAGAATGAGGCATGGCCCTGCCCAGCCCAAGGGAAGAACCGCCCCTGACAGAGAGAAATGAATCTTACTGTTGAAGATGTTGTTGGGGGGGGTCAAATTGGGCTGAAGATGTTGGAACGAGCATTTCAGAGTCCATAAGCCCATACTAAACCCCCAACAAAATGTGGACCAAAAAAGCCCAACAAAATCAATGTATGTATGATTCTAAAAAATAATGGATTATTTTTTATGCTAACAGTTTTAACCGATTTAGGCGATGGAATACTTGAAAACACCTGTGTTTTGGGGTTTTTATATTTTAATAAAAAATTCATCAAAAAAAAAATATTTTTTAGGTAAAAGGTCTATTTGGACTTTGTCCAATCAGCATAGTTACATGGAATTTTTTTTTACTAAACCTTGGACACATGTGAAGTCTAGATACTTTATACTTTCGAGTGTGCATTGGAATAGTTTTCCTATGGTTGATTCCATTTCATGTGAAATGAATGATCTAATCAAGAAATTTCTTAAATAAAAAAAGAAGATTAGATTAAAAGATAAAGGGTGTAGAAACATAGAAATTGAATTAGACAAGAATATGAAGAAATCGCCACATTCAAAAGGATGATAAGGTCAAGGAAAAATCACCATGGGAGGAAGAAACTCTTGATAATATTCAAGTTTGGTTCCAAGAAAAACTCTAGAAAAGCATTCTCTATTCTCATTCAAACAAGTGTATTCTATTTTCTTCCCAAAAGTTGCTTAAATACTTAGACGTTTAGGGTTGTGGCTAAACTACACACCTTGCACGCCATAGTAGTTAGGCTAAAAGTGTAAACACACAAACACCAACATAAATGAAAACATAATTCTAATTATAACATAGTTGAGATTTTCAGCATCGTTGCGATGCCACTAAAAAAGATTTGGCTTCTACACACCGCTAAAAACCATCGATCACTAAATGTCAAATGTTTGTAGGTTTTACATAGGCTTCACATTTACTCATTGTCACTCATTATGGAAAGGGTACCGTCTATCAAAGATTTATCATGGAAGCCTCCTCTATGAAAAGGGTACCGCCTACAAACTACAAATAGGAAATACACATACTGACATAAGGAAGTTCCTAAACCTATACCCAAATTAGTTTGCTCAAACTCTCATCAACCAAGAGTGAAAAAAAAAAAAGGAGCATACTGTTTAAGTCCCTCTAGATATTAATAATCTCTTCAGTAGGACCCAAAATCTGAGGGACTTTCTAATAAGACACACGCCTTACTAGTTACTCCAATCCCTCTCCATGCATCGTCCATCTATGATAAAAGCTCAAGTGCTAAACCTATCCGGTATATGGTCTTCTTTTTTTTGCAGATAGAGTAACAAGTCTTGTAATATCGTATACACAAAATGGAAATCTGTTCTATATCTTGCGGTGTCCAGGCCGGATCCGAGGACTATAGTTGGTAGGTCTCCTGCCGTCGACCAAGTAGAGTATCAAAGTGATTCAGGTGGGGTACCTGCGATCTTTTGTCTGGACATTACAATCAACTTGGCGGATTTAATTAGTTCTATATTGTATCAGTCTTACTGTCCCAGAGAGAAAATGGCTTTCAGTCCTTTTTTGGATTTGGAAATTTTCTAGGTGTGGGGGCAACTGCTGCCATAACAAATTAGTACTATTTTTATGTTATAACCAAGCAGATCGAATAGAATTGAATCGAATAGACCCTTACTCAAGCACTGTAATGGAAGAAGATTGTGGGAACTAAATCTTGCAGGGCCAACGGATCTCTGAATGGTGAGGTGAGCGTGATCAATGTGAGTTTGGTTGGTCATATTTTGCGTCCATTTATTTCCATTCTACTCTGTCGGTGCCACCAATACTTTAATATACACACCAGCTTTGTGTACTTAGTGTGCAAATTTAACTCGTCTTTGTTAAGCTCTTTTGGGAGCAGAAGAGTATTATTATTTTTATTATAGTTTTCTTAGTGAACAGATATAGCTTTGGTTATTTTTTTAATATCTAGTAGGAGTAGGAATATGTATATTCCATTTGCACATTGATTGAAGAAAATGCTAAAAGTCACCAGAATAAATAAATAGTTTGAATTCCTCTAATTGATTTTCATGATCTCGTGTTACTGCGATATTTGGCAGTTTCTTTAAGTGTGTTCTGTATGGTGCATTAATAACTAGATCAACTAAAGTTTGAGGTCTGTCTATGCTTCAAACTTAGTCTACCACCACCCTAATTAAACTATGATGGATTGCGACTTTTTCTGATTTCCTAATATTTGGTCCACCAAATCATAATTTGTAACTACCTCTCAATCTCATGCTATCTTAGCATGGGTGATAAAATATTCCACTCAAATTTCTTGTTGATATAATTAAAACAATTCTACTTTTTCTAAGTTTATCTCCGCTATATTAAGATCACATCATACGATAGAGTTGATTGAAATTGGCATCATGAAAAAGTGTCACATTGCTTAGTTATGTGAAGGAAAAGGGAGACCAAAGCTATATAAGAGGTTCAAGTTCTTCTTTACAAGATGCATCGGTCAAAAACATTTTAACTTTGTATTTGACTTTTTTCTTTCTCTTATACTCTTATTTTAGAGTGTTGTGAGATGTCGTTAAATATTTTCTTTTAGGGTATGAATGTACTGGAACTGGGGCCATATGGAGTGCTTAATAGAAGTCTATGTGTTGTAAAAAATTTCACATAGTGTTATTCTCTGGTTGTCCTTAGACAATAGTTCGTGATTTTTCTCCGATTTTGGAGTTTTCCACGTTAAATTATTGTGTTCTGATTGTACTTGTTTTATTTCTCTATGTCGTTTTTCCCATTACATATGTGTAGGTTACAAATATAGATTCTCTCGCTTGTTAGACACTTAGAGTTAGAAAATTTATTCCCTAGTAGTAGTATAAAACATTTGCATGGAATAAAATAACCACCAACAGATGAGATGGTGATCTCTTTCAGTTTAATCAATGTCCTGAGTTCGAATCATGTATTGGGCATGCAGCAACAGTGTTAAATCTCTTGAGGGAGAGCTTTGTCGCCTATTGTGGTTCTATCCGGCTCGAGGGATTAGTCTCTACAGTTACGCGCAGAGGATACACGGTTTATAAAAAAAATAACCACCACTTTTATGTGCATAATATGTAACTGCCCCAAAACTCCATTTTTTCTCAATAGTTAGAATTTTATTGATGTGAATCAACTGAAAGGCTAAACAAAAAGCATCCGTAAACCATCTCTAATCTAAGATCACAATGATCACCTCATATTTCGGATACTCCTCATAGAGGACAAAAAGATGGTAGTAGTCTAAGATTAGAGTCTGACTTATGATACTACACAATAGTTTAGTAATTATTACTAAATTAGCATAATAATAATAATAATTTCTCTATCGATGAAAAAATTCGATGACCACACCAAAGTTATATTATGGCAAAGATGTACTAACCATTATTTTCATTTACCTGCTCACTCACCACACAAAAACTTAATTTCATTTCAAAACCCTAATCTAAAGAGTCAAAGAGAAACTGAAAACCGAAACACCCGCTCGAAGTTCAAAGTTGGATTATATGTATGTTCTAGGAATTATATGTATGTCGATGGCATTGTGGATTATTAAATTTGTGGTGAATTTTTTTTAGACTTTTTTAGCAAATTAAGTTTTACAGGTATGGAATTTATATGTCCTGAAAATTCAAGAATTTTTTAATTGGGACCGGATCATGGTCATGCGGTTCAACTGTCGACCCATCGGTCCGACCCTTGACCCAGTGACCCGGTACCTTCACCGAGCCAGTTACCGGTCCGAGTTTTAAAATATTAAATAGGAGACCCTCGTTTACAACACCCACATGGACTGATGCACTCGATACATAGACCACACCTTTCGACTAACTCTCGGGAAAGACCTCAAAGCTATTTGGCAGGGGCTAGTTGTACTATTAAAAACGTCATTTATAGCGCCTAAGTGTGGTTCTCTTTCCGGAACTTCTACAAAGGTTTGTTAGGTTTTGTAACACTAGCTGGTTATCAACCAATTTTCTTTGTACTTTTGCAAATACAATTAGTAGTCACTTCATTGGATTCCTGTAACACTTCGATCAATTTATATTCACTACTTGAGCTGCTAGTTGGGATAAAGTAATTGCTAAGATAACTTGCTCTCTGTCAATATATATGCATGACGATCGATCACTTTCGACATCTATATCTACACAATACAGGCTATAATTAAATTCACGTTACTTTAGCCAGTTACGTGAATTAATTTACATTTGTAACGATCCAAAATATGAGTTGGATTCAAATAACATGGTTTTGTTGACTGATCGATATACGTACATATATAGAGTGGGGACTCCCCGTCACTCTGACAGATCAAGATAATTAAATTGTAACTTGTTTGATTTTGGCTCACAGCTGGATGAAATGAAATATATCACTCATAGTTCTTCAATTTCACTTCTCATAATAATGTGCACTGTTTTGCAATTTCCATAGTGTAAGAAATTGATGCCATTTTGGCAAAGATATATATGCCGATTGTTTTTGTGTACTTAGATGAAATGACAAATAAACACCGTGTACATATACTATCACTGCTCATACTCGGGTTCGAATCCAGTCGTCAATATCTTCATGTTACCGAAATTGCCAAGACAACCAACAGTGAAGGACAGGGACAAAGAATCAAAGGTATACTGATTAAAATTAAGTTTACAACTAACATCCAAGGTTTTATTTTGTTTGATTTTCTTTCAAGTTGATCATTGACATGCACACACTACCACAAATAAAAAGCAAAGTTTGTGTGTAAGCCCCGTAGTGGATGAACTTCCTTCTGAGGTGATAAGGTTAATTTAAGGCCAATGTGGTATATGTTAGCTAGCATTAGCAGTAGCAAAAACGTCTGTGTCACATTCATTTTATGTTATCTTATAGTACTGCTCTCGTGCCTTACAAAAAGCTACGTACAAATCAATTTGAGTCACGCATGAAAATGACTCACAAAATTGTGCAACCATTAAAATCCATATATCTGCTTGGAAAGCTGAAGCAAGAAAACAAAGGACAAACCAAGAACTGTACTCTTTCTCATACGTTAGAATTTTGCGATATCTTTGTGATTGATTTTATATTTATGCAAACTTCCATGCATGGAATTTGGACCACAAACATGATTGCAACTTGATAGAAGCCTTGAGATATTCTGCTTATGAGAAAGATATCAATATATGTACTGTTGTTGGTTTCAAGTTCAAACAAAAATCGATTTGGCTTTTCTCAAACCGCGTTTTGCTTCAAAAGAGAACAAAAGCAGTACGGTTCTTCTACGAATTCAGCCATTAATTATGCGTCCAAAAAAACGAGGCCGCTTGAAAATGAAAGCTAGTCATTCAATCAACAACATGAAGAAAATTCTATATATAGGGTCTTTTTTTTTGACAGAAAAAAATTCTATAGGTTCTTGATAAACCACGAGTTAAGAAATAAAAAATATATTGTTTCAAAAAAAAGAAATAAAAAATAGGGTAAACAATCATTTTAGTCATTGAATGTGTGAAACAATGTCATTATTGTCCTTAAATGTATCGAAACTAGTGTGTATGACCCGTGCGATGCACGGGTAGATATCAACTTGTTGTAAAAAACTTGAAAATTTAGAGGTAAAATATCAATATATTTTTCTTAAACAATTTTATATCGATCATGTCAATATAATATAATTATATATATATATATATATATATATATATATATATATATATATATATATATATATATATATATATATATATATATGTGAGTAACAATTGTATATCAATTATGTAATAATAGATATGAATGATGCAAATATTTAATACATTGTAGAGTAAACTAATAATTTGTACGTCATTAGTAGACTGCACGGGTTGAAGTATATGTGTATATTTTAATGCTTGTTCAGCAGTCAAAAAACTCAATTAATTAATTATTCAAATTTAGTTTTCCTATAATATGAGGCGACGATATATGTAATTTTTGTTTTGTAAATGTTAGTTTTTTTACACATCGTTCGTGATGTTTGGCATGGGTGAGATATGTGAAATTTTAGTTTTTTTACACATCATTCGTAGTATAAAATAGATAAAAGAAATTAATAGTAGTATAAAATTAATAGTAGTATAAAATAGATAAAAGAAATTAATAGTAGTATAAAATTTTAGTTTTTTTACACATCATTCGTATTATATCTTAAAACAAATTAATAGTAGTATAAAATAGATAAAAGAATGATAATATAATTAGTTTAATGCATAACTATTAATGGAAGACTATAGAAAAAGAAATCGGAACTGATTATATATATATATATATTTAATACAGAACTATAACAAAAAATAACAATTGCTTTAGGGGTTAAAAACGCCGTATGATGAAAAATAGGGAGGGGGTTCGAAACCCACCCAAGACATTTTTTGTGAAAATATTGAAAATTCCAATTGGCACTGGTTGGTGGTCTATGCGGTGTCAATGTGTCATGCATGAGATGGTGTTCAGCTGACATGGAAATGACGTCAAGATGATGTCATTTATGCGAAAATATGATGTGTCAATGACCATGTGGTTATCCATGGTTTAGTATAATTAAGATTAAGATTGCAAACTCATTCTCAAGCGTCTCTTTAATGAGTCATTTTGGTCTTCAAATGTTTTTTTTATCTATTTAGTCCCTAAAATTACTAAAAAAAATGTCGTATTTGAATTTGGTACACTCAAGGACTACAGTGACAACACCTCGCACATTAAGGGACCCAAATAACTAATTATTCATAAAAAAAAAATATAAGTGAGTGAGTCCATGCCTTTAAAAAAATGCGGGTAATTAATTAGATCTCATTTGTTTTTTGTTTTCAAATTTTGGCTATTTTATCCCACTAATTTAATATCATCATGATATAAACGTACAAATATACAAGTAAATCACACGACTAATTAAAATTTACCTTTTAGGTGATGCGCGTTTAAGAAAATAAAATTATCAGAGATTGGATAAGTTACCAACGTTTTTCCAAGAGTAACCTCGAAATTTAAAAGTTAAACGCCTTAGTTAGCGTTTGCGAATTCCTTACATAATTTTTGAAGAGCAAAAAGATTCTAATTAAATTACCAGAGAAATTGCTACTCAAACCCATTAATTAAAATTAAATTGAACCAACTCGTAGTGATGTAATAAACAATACCCCTTGAAAGCTCTTGCAAGAAATCGCCTCAATGAAATATTCTTAACTCTTACTATACTCCACAATTCTCTCGTTTCTCGAAGATGTGTTTATTCCTTAGACACTATATGCCCATAGAATTATTCATATTTATCGAGAAGTAGGGATGTTCATGGTTCAGTTAACTGAATTGAATCAAATTGATCGAAACAGTTTGACGAACCGAACTGAACTACGCTAATAGTTCGCAGAACCAAATCGAACTGCACTAACAGTTCAGTTCACGGTTTTTAGCTATGAACTGAACTTGTTCAAAATACAAACTTTATTGAATTGTTTATTCCAAACTTTTGGATATGAACTGAATTGAACCATCCACCACACTTTCTGAACTCAATTTTTCATCAAATCTCAAAAAAATATTCTGAATTGTCATTAAGAATTATAGTTGTTTTTGAACTAAACTACTAAATACGCCATTTTTCCCGATCTGAAAGGTAACTAAGGATTATAATTTATAACTTCGTTATGTGATATAAAGGATTGCAAGAGTGTATTGTGCCGGCGTTTTCCCGTTGGCTGTGACTGCGAGAGTGTTGTCGGCGGCTTCGTGAACGACCTTACCATGGCTAGGTCTGCTGTCCGTGGTGAGATTGACTCTCTCTAGCGCCCGGTGGAGTTTGGAATAGTGGATTGCAATCTCCATTTCGCGTGGGTTTGTTGTTAGTGATTAGATTGGTCACTGGTTGGTGTTGGATTTGAGATCATAGATAGACAATGTCATGTTGCAACACCAGATCTACAAAAATCAAACAAAAAAAAGGAAAAGAAAAAGAAAATCTCTGAATTGGGAATTGAATCTGATTTTTTTCCGAAAAAAGGTGTTGGAAAGTTTGTATCTTTTTCTGGGTGTGGGTGGAAAGTAAAGAGATTGAGGAATGGTTACAATCAGAAGGAAAGTTCTTGAACTGATCGACGGTTCTTTTGAGCAATTCATGTTTGATTTCATTTGGTCTATATGGTTCGGTTAATTTGGTTCACTAACTGAACTAGCCTTAACAGTTCGGTTAGCGAACTGTCTTTAAAATAACAGTTCGGTTCAGAACTGTTTGTAAAAGTTCAGTTAATTTTGGTCCAGTTCAGTTTGGTTCGGCAGTTCAGTTCAGTTTTTTGGTTCTAATGAACAGCCCTACGTACCGAGAAGCAAACATGGTAGTGGATAGTTTAGTTAATATGGGGTGTTTCATGGGAGATGGCGTGGTTGTTTACGACCATCCTCCCATTGATATTAAGTCTTTTGTTGATGCTAATGTATTGGCAGTTTCTACTCTTAGATTGTTCTCCGTGTAATTCTTTTTGGGCTTTGTAGCCCCTTTAAATCTCATAAAAAAAGTCTTCATATCAAAGTCAATCTCCATCTTGCTTTCTTATAGTTTTTTTGAAATGTAACATTTCTGCGACCACGTCGAGTTTGGGCGGAAATGTTTACCTTTCCAAGGTAATCTTGCCTTGTTACGGGTGCACCTCATTTTTGAACCCTAAACACGAATTGCAACACATTTTTGGCCTGTTCAACATGGCTCTTACCAAACAAAATACTCACAAGTCCATTAAAGGTAAGGACTCTGGATAAGTAAAGGTGAAAAAGTCTCACAAACTCTAAGCCTGTGAAAGCAGCTCTCTCTCTGAAACCGCCCTCTCATCTCCTTATCTCTGTGGCATTTTATTATAGGCAATGTTAGTTGTTAATTGTTAGAGGGGTGGGGGAAATGCCAGTTTCCAAAATTTGAACCATGGACCTTCTTGCTCCTTCGATATCTCTTAGCTCGCCAACTAAGCAACCTACTATGAATTCTCTTTGCGACCTTTGTTGTCGTCGCAGATCAAACCACCATCTTGCGATAAGTGTATTATCACACTGATTGTAGATAAGTGTATTTAATTTTTTTTAAATTTTATATGAAAAAATACATTCACTTAACTGTCCACAATCATGTTCTTCTCCTCACAACAATATTGAAAAATTCATGGAAGGATATTTTTGGAATGTTACGAATAGCTTAGTTGGTGTTTACTTATATTTGAATCCACTAAACTCAAACTTTCTTTTCATGTAATTGAGTCTAGAGAGAGCACACAAACAATTTTTAAAATGTGGAAAAAAAACATATGTAAATATCCAACATCATTTTAGCTCAGTCGAGCCTAAATTGAAATTTTATGCGTTTGACATTGGCTTGTCATCAAAGATCGGGCTAGGCCATCCTGCCCAAACAATATATTAACTACCTAGATAATTGAATTTTTAGGTGGAATTTGAAAATTAAAAATATAAAATAAAAATTTATGTAATATATCAACAAAATAAAAAATAGTATCCAGGTGCCTCTAATCCAGCGAGGGGATTAGTCACTACGTTCGGCGGTGGATACCCTGGTCTCGACAAAAAAAAAAATAGAAAATAGTATATAGAATTATAAGTCTATATATATATATATATATTATATAATTTATGTATTTTAAAAGTGAAATTTTAAAATAAACATATCATTGGGCCATAGAGGATTGGGCTTGGCTAATAAGTTAGGCTCACGATTTTCCTACCCCCTGTTGGCCCGTATACTTCTCCTATAATTACCCAAATTTTCAATTTTACCTTTTAATTTCAACACATAACCCTCATTTGTGTTCTTTCCGGAATTATGGTTTTGGCATAAATTTGGAATTTATTTTTTTACTTCCAGATTTATGTAAATATAAATCGTTTACATAAATCCAAATTAAAAAAAACATACCGGATTTATGTCAAAAACGTATTTTTTTATACTCTTCAACAACGCTTACTTAAATAAGCCCTATTAAAATTAAAAGTCTTCACAATTTTTTTAACTTCCGGATTTATGTCAAAAACATAAATCTGGAAGTCAAAAAAATTTCACAATCCGAAAGCCAAATATATAATTCCATATTTATGTCTAGTCCATATTTTCAGGAATTAAAAAAATACAGTTCCGAAATTACCTTCTGAAGCGTAAAGCCGGGAAAGGTGAGGGGCAATTTGGGATTAAAAAAAATCGGGGTAAGTGGTCCAACTTGGGTACAAAAATTGTGAGCCAATAAGTCTTGGCCCATCATGAGTTGGCTCAAATGGCCACATTGGCTCTTACTGATAATTCCATCCATAATTGGTAGTTTTTAAAAAACTGGTAAAGTTACTATTCGTGTTAATTAAAGGTGTTCAAATTCAAATCAACTCAAAAAAATATTGCAAACCAATCAAAATCAAACTGAATATCTCAAAAAATCATTTTGGTTTGGATGTGCTTGGGTCACTTTTTTAATTGATCGATCGTTTGAGAATGACGGTTTCTCTTTTTCGGAATCGAATCAAACCAAACCAAATTGCACATAGCATTATATTACTATACCTTATTAAAAAACTTATTTAATCTGCTAGTCACACAAACACTCGTGTCTCCTTAGTCTCAAACGCACTTACGACATGCCTAATCCCACACAGGCATACAAAGTCACGCAGACGAAAAAATGAAATTACAAACTAAAACTGCAGTTCACTTTTCTCTTTAATTCAATGTTACTACATAGAGTTTAACTAGGGTCTGTTTGACAATGTCAATTCACTAATTTATAGCAGATAAACCTTTTGTAAGTATTTGACATGACGAGCTACACCGAAACAATACGAGGAGTAGGATAGAAACTCCCATTACATCGACTTGCAACAAGAAACTAAGACATTTCGGAGGACGGTCACACAAACAAAATTCAACAACTTTCGAACAGGCTATAGATGCAAGTGCATCTACACAATAATTAGCCTCACAATAGCAATGAGTAATCTTGATCTCCAAACCACTTAGAATGAGCTTTCCGAATGTGATACACAAGAACTCAAGTCGTTAGCCACCAAAAGAGCATCAAGAAATACCTCAACACGAGAACTCAAGTCGTTAGCCATCAAAAGAGCATCAACATGCACCTCAATTTTATGAAAGCCCTCAAGTATTAATTTATTATTTTACTTTTTAATACTGAGATTTGGAATAAAATTAATTAATTTAATTTTAGATTAAATATACTTTTGACACGTATAAAATCTAACTAACCAAACAATTCAAAAGGCATTTGTTCATACCAGATTAATTCAGGTTTTATTTAAGAAAGCCAATTAAACCTAATAAACTGTGTGTCTTTTTACCTTATCGTTCAAATGACTTTTTGATACTAAATCGAACCAAATAGCATCACAAACACCTCATTATCATCATTGCTTGTGTAAAACTGGAACCAAACAATTAGGTCGTGTAAAGCTTTTTCCACACACTAGAGGTGTGAAAGATGGATCCCAATTCGCCAATACGTCTCAACCCAATAGCCTTGGACTGAATCTAACATTGTCCACATAAAAATGAACAAATGGATTTGTCTCAATTAAAAATCCTGCTTTGGGTTAAGACGAGTACAGGTTGACACTTGGGTTACCCGTCCCATCCAAAACATGCATACACACACATGCGGCCTATTACACTTCCTGAGTATTTCCATAATTTGGAATAATAAAGAAATTAATTGAGAAGACTTAAGGAAGATAAACCATAAAACAAATGCATTTATTAAAATTGGATTGAATGTGCAAATAATATAAATACTTAGTAGGAACCGTAAAACAAGTGTTATGAATTTATTTATCTGATAAATGTTAGTAGAATCAATGTGTCAGCTTTTAAGTGGTTAAGGTAATTGCCCTTTTAATCTCTTTTTTTCCTCGCCAAAATTTAAACACACGTGAGACCTTGCTGCAGGAAAAAAAGAGATTAAAAGGGCAAAGTAGTAGTTTCAAATACATCTTGGCACCCTTTTTTGTTACCATGTCATTGATGTGTAGTTTCCAGCTGCTTTGCCGGTGACTAATCTACGTCGGAAAACTTGGCTGGCCACGAGTTTTCGGCTTTGCCGCCCCGTGTGGATCTCTCCTCCCAACAAAGTTTTTGTCACTCCAAGATTTGAACCTGAGACCTTGTGATGGGATCCAAGTCCAGTTACGACTTGGACCAACCCATGTTGGTATTTTCAAATACATTTTGGTACCCATTTGACACAACAAAACTAAAGAAAAATAAACACAAAATAAAAATAAATGCACAAACCTGTGCGATGTCTCTCTCTCGTTCTCTCCCTCTAGGACTTCTTTCATCTCTATGTTTCGCCGACAGGCCCATATCCTCCTTGTTTTCTTTCACTCATTCCTTCTCCTTCTCTGTTCTCTCCCTCTTCCAATAAATTTTAGTGCAATTATTTTTTTATGGGTTAAATATGTTTTTAGTCCCTATAAAAAATTTCGTCAACTTTTAGTCCCTATAAAATTTCACAATTTTGTTTTAAGTCCCTATAAAATGTAAACTCGTGTATACCTTTAGAATTTTTTAATGATATTTTGCATACACGTTAAAGATATTAAAAATATCTCCCTCACAAAAAATAAACTCAAAATTTGATTTCTAGGTTAGTATTTCCTTTAATTTGTTTATCGAATCTTTTGCACTTAAAAAAATTTAGATTTAATTTATGCGTTGTTAAAAAATTTAAAGTTTTTCTGGAAGAGATGTTTATAATGTCCTCAACATGTATGCAAAACATCACTCAAAAATTCAATGGATATACACTAGTTGGCATTTATAGGGACTAAAAACGAAATTTTGAAATTTTATAGAGACTAAAAGTCGATGAAAAATTTTATAGGGACTAAAAACAAAATAGTGAAATTTTGTAGGGACTAAAAACATATTTAACCCTTTTTTTATTGTGCATTCAAATTTTGGAGTAACCGTATACTATGGAGACCTTTGTAACTTTGAAGGGATTTGCAAGGGTAAAATGAGTAGAAAGATAAGATTATATTAATGAGTAACCGTCGTATATTATCTTTTTCTATCAACCGTAACCGTATATTATTATTAGTTTTTACCAAAACAAACTTATATCATTTTTTATCCGTAAACCCTAAATCCAATTTAAATTCGAAAAATCCGATAAGCTATGTTCAATTTAGGAATAGGTCTCTTAATTAGTTCCTAATTATAACTGTTTTTTTGGTTTAAATCTATATTTGTGGGACACGTAATGAGAAAGTTTAAAAAAAAACATTTACTATATTATTATTATTATTATTATTATTATTATTATTATTATGTGTGACCCAGTCTGATAACTTGTCTCACAAGTATCCAAACTCCTATACTATAACAGTGATACACATCGGTGTATCTCTGTTGATTTCCATGGCGGTAGCTGGTTTGAAATTCGTATCTCGATCATCTATTCATCTTCGTCCCAATTCTCTCTTCCAATATGTTCGCAAGGTAATCCTCATTCATTTCATGCATAGCACTATCTCGCTTCTCCTTTATCTCTTCCCTCATTTTATTATTTTTACCATTCAAGGTTGTATCGAGATCTTTCGTTGCGGTTGATACAGAGGACTTCTTCAGAAACGAAAATGGTAGCGGCTGGATAAGTGAAGAAGGCATGTGAAGGACTCAACTTAACATTCAATAGTGAATTCAGGGTTTTTTATATATTATTTTATTTTTTTTGAAATTTTGAATTGGGATTTTATATTGAGTAATTTAATTTGGAATTGTTAATGTTTGGTGAAGAAAACGAGAAGGCCCCCAAATGGAAGAAGTTAGATTGCAAAGAGCTTGGCATTCACGATTCAATGATTCCAAGCACTGAATGGAAGGTTCTTAATGGGCTCAAGAATAGGGGTACATATTCCTCAAATATATTTCTTTAGTAATAATATTAGTAGGGTTTTATGTGGAAGATTGAAGGAAGATTTTTACATGATTTTGTGCTCATCATAATGTAAAATGTGTTGATTTCCATGACCTATTCTTGCTTGATAAAATACCTTCATTTAGTGTACCTCTGTTTGGGTTAAAATTTTGTGAATTATATTCTTACCGAGTGACTTTACAACTTACCAGGCACCAGAAACGATTTTGTTGATTTGCTTTGTAGAGTACTTATGCTGCAATTAGTGATTCAGTGTACTGTGTAGTAATTCTAGCTTAAGCCTAAGGTTCCCAAGACTTCTAGGTTTTATTTTTTTGACCAAAGACTTCTAGGTTTTAATAAGCAACAATATTGAGAGATCTTCAACTGTGTACTGTGTAGTAATCTTTAGATGGTTGCTTTGGTTGTGTAAGGTGGGTTTGATTGTATTTTGTTCAATATGGATTGTCATGATTGCAGTACTATTTTATCATGTCTTTTACATATTTCTTTTTCCCCTTATTGAGTGTGTGTGTGTGTTTGTATTTATTATTTTATCATGTCTTTTAATTTACATATTTCTGTCCCCCCTAATTATGTGTGTGTGTGTGTGTTTGTATTTTTTAACGGTTAATTATGTTTTGCACCTTTTGCTGGAGTCCTTTGTTGTGATTTTTCTCCTGTTGAAGTGTCTATCGATTTTCTTCTCCTTGTAGGATACGACGTATTCCTTGTAGGAGGTTGTGTTCGCGATTTTATTCTAAAGCAAACACCAAAGAACTATGATATTGTAACTTCAGCTGAGCTAAATCAGGTTACTTAGTTCTATGTTATTTTTTTTAGTAAAATTGTTTATGAAATCCAGTTTACTGGACAACTTTATGAGTCAAGGTTTGAGTTCATTAAATAGTGGTTACAAGAACAACAATCATGCTTGCTTTGGCATTTCTTCAATTGTGTTTGATGTCTCTCGATCTTAGCATTTCTTGATGAGCATTGACTCCATTTGCAGGTGATGGAAACATTTTCGCGGTGTGAGATAGTTGGGAAACGTTTTCCTGTATGTCATGTTCACATTGATGATATCATAGTTGTGGTTAGTATATATTGTTTAACTTTAAAGGATTTTAGTTTGTGTCTTAACTTTCTTTAGTGAAATGCTTACTTAAATTTATATAAGTCCTGTCTTTCTTTTATTGTTGTTTATAATCTAATTTTATCTCTTCTCCAATTAGGTTTCAAATTATTATACTCCTACATGCAAAAGCTTTATAGAATTGGGTCATCTAGCACTAGACGGTTGTGGAGAGAACGACATGCTTCGGTCGATGAATTGTTTAAATCGGGACTTCACAATTAATGGGTTGCGTACTAGTCCCTGCAATTGACTACTCTGCCTCACTATTCGATTTAAAATTCACACACAGCTCATTTGTAAATTTGTACAGCTTTAACCAACTTCTTGCTCTTGCAGGTTGTTTCTTGACCCATATGCAAGAGTCGTATATGATTACACGAGAGGAATAGAAGATATTAGAAAAGCTAAAGTGTGCATGCATCTCTTAACAACTGCATTTTCTTATGTTGCTTTTGCTTAGCAGAAGTTTGAGGTTTTGTTACTGATTTTATTGCATGAATAGGTACGGACGATAATCCCCGCAGATAATTCATTTCAGATAGATTGTGGTGAGTATCTATTGATCAACTACTTCATCCCGATTTCCTATATTTTGTGAAGTGTAAAGCATTTGGGAATCACCTAGCTATTGAATTATGTAGGTCTATTTAACTCCATTTTTTTCTGCAGCTCGTATTCTACGTGCAATTTGTATTGCTGCTCGGTTAGGATTTATTATTTCTGAGGAAACAGCTCATTTTGTTGAAAAAATGTCTTCTTCAGTAAAAAAACTTGATAAGGTATTTATGTTATTTGATTAATTGATTATTATGCGCGCGCACACACACAGTATTCAACGGTCGGATTGCTAAATTCTATTTTTTTATGAAGCTATAAATTTGTGTAAGTCGCTAAGTTTGACATGTGGTGTCAATGTATCCTAACTATATATATCTATATATCTATATATATATATATATATATATATATATATATATATATATATATATATATCAACAATAATACTAATGTCTTGGATGAATTGTTTCTCTATAACTGTTCAGGGTAGGCTCCTGATGGAAATACATAATATGCTAGCTTATGGTTCGGGTGAAGCGTCCTTGAAGCTATTATGGAAATTTAGTCTGCTACGTATACTTTTTCCCTCCCAGGTTGATGTTGATTTTGCATTTATTTTTTGACTCTCAACCATGGAATGTAAATATTTTCTGATTGAACATTGCAGGCTGTTTATTTTGCTCGCCTCGAAATTGAATGTCCGTTTAATAGAAATATGCTTCTGGTAAGTCGTAACTTCATATCTCTTACTGGAGTTTACAGTTTGAATGGCAAAGTTTTGTGGATAAGCATACAAGATATCATGCTTCTTTTACTAGCTCAGCAACTCGTTCATCATCCAGTGTATCAAAACATGTACACGCTTTGAAAAAAAATAAAAATACAATTCCTTACTTGATTTCACATGATCCTTGCATATGATGTACCCTAGAAAACGCAATATGACAAGTTCCTTTGATCAATGTTGTAAAAACCAGACTGAACAGGACGGTTCAACTGGGAACCGAACACTCGGGCGGTTGGTTCGACCTCATTTGAACTGTAGGCCAATTGAACCGCTAAGGGCAGGATTGGACCCCCGGTTCAACCGCTTTGAACCGCTAATTGGCTCGGGTTGAACTGACCGAAATGCATTTTTTGTTTATTATTATACTTCTTCCTCCAAATTTCAATTTTTTTTATTTAATTATTACTTATCCGGTTCATTCATGGTTGAACCGAGTGAACCAATTGAACCATAACCTGAGAGTGTCTCCGGTTCAATCTCCGGTCCGGTTTTAAAAAACATTGCATTTGATACGCTACCTGAGAATATACAGATATATGTATGTACACACATACACATAGACATACATACAAAGAAACGATAGGTTGCACAATCGTATTCCTACTTATTCATTGTGAACACATGACAAAAATCTTTGAAGTTCCAATTAGTGAGATTGGGGGCTAAGGTAGGTATCTCCTTCCCATTTCATGTGGTTTATCAAACTTGTCTAGGGCAAAATGGTTTTTGTTTCTTGGGTATTAGTTCAAAATACATATCATATTAGCACAACCATTTACACATTTTTATTGGATATTTTGGATTTTTTTTGCAGTCTCTCTTTTCCAATTTGGATAGGCTTTTAGCTCCTAATCGTCCATGTCATAGTAGCTTATGGTGAGATCTCAATAACAAAAAGGCCTTTATCTTTCTTGTTTTACTTCCATAGCAATATGTGTTAAACATAATATGTAATGCTGTGTGGAAAGAAAATTTGTAAGAATAATATCATAATAAGCTGAGATGTGATTTATTTTATTATCAAATATACACATGGTTAGTTAGAAGACACACGCTTTAACAAGATGACTAGAAGTGAATCAACAACGGAAAGCTCACAAGTAATCTATGTTTTCAGGCTCGGGATCCTAGCATTCCATAAAACATTGAGTGATCGACCAAGGGACCCCTTGGTGGTTGCTGCATTTAGCCGTGCAGTCTATAATGGTGGAAACTTGTCGAAGGCAATGAAAATATCAGGGATGATCAACAAACGGCATGATACAAGATTTCTTGAATTATTATACCCTTCATGTCAAGATTCAGAAGCATTTAAAGCTCAAATTTTGGATCTTGCATGGTCTGTGAGAGGGACACTGTTGCAAATGATCGATAAGCGTTTTCTAAATCGGGCTATGGGTGACTTCCCCCAAGCCCCTCATTCAGAACTTGTGAGCATCTTTTTCCTTGATTTTTCTATATACTCCCGAATAATGTTATCCAATACATGGATTACTCAAGGATATTATATACCTGAGTTATTATTCCATCCAATGAAAATGAAACCTACCACTTCCCCGCCAATAGCCCTCATTCACACACATTATTTTATATATATATATATGTGAGATTTTTTCTTATATTATAATTATAGTTCTCAATTAAATTGCCAAATTAACCAAATATTTGAAGTGTGAGTTTGCTTTTAATTATTGTTCAGGTGTCCAGGTATTATATTGTAGTATGTAAATATTACAGTGATTTAGTCATGGAGATTTTTCCGTATCTCATAGTATTACACTATATGGTGTAGATTTTATTCTAAAAAATACATTTGGTTGGTGACATAGGTTTGATTTCTTTGCCACATTTACTTTTGATTAAGTGTACTAACTGTGATAATGCATAGTTTTTGTTCTTGATATGTGTTCTTAATCTTAATGTCAAATTCACAGGTGTGCAATCCATTAGGATCGTTTGAAAAAGCGTTAAGCATTTTTGAATGTGTGCTATGGGGTGCTAAGGAGAAATCTTTGCCAAAGCAAGGCATGAAAATTAATTATAAGTCCTTAGCTCATGGTGATCTATCAGAAATACGGTACGTTTTTGCAAAGATTGTATTTGATACTGTGTTCTTAGATCCTGTGTCTCCAAGGATTCTATCAAAGGAAAAATAGTCTGATGATAATTGTAGTTTGGTAGAAGTTCTAATTTAGGTTTATATTGTAGTGAAAGAATAGGTTTTTGCAATGTTGTTTTTCCCTTCGAAGAATAATTATGTCATGAATCAATCTATGTTTGGGGCAATTCTTTATTATTTTGGTAGAGGGAGGAAAGAAGAGCAACTGTGTATCTTCTACAGATTTATTTTGTGAACAAATCTTTGAGGTACTAAGGGCCCGTTTGGATGAGCTTATTTTTGAGCTTATGGAAAACAACTTATGGAGATAAATAAGTTTTCATGTTAACCCATAAGTTCTCACTAACAAAAGTTATATCTCCATAAGTTGTTTTTCCATAAACTACATTGACAAGCTTATGAATAATAAAAAAAACTTATTTATTTGCATAAGTTGTTTTTCATAAGCTCAAAATAAGCTCTATCCAAACGGGCCCTAATATGGTGAAACTCTAATCTTTTAGAGATTAAGTGGGAAAAAAAAATCTTTCAAAGGTATGGTGCTACCTTAATATTTAGAAAAAGAAGTTGATGGTTCACTGATCCAATTGATGCCAATATCATCTGAGAATATAGTATATTATTTCTAATGTATGCCAATTGATGCCAATATCTTTTGTTCTGCACAAGTTAGTCAACTTCACCTAGCACCACTTCATAAGATCCTTGTCCAACATAAAAGAAAGTAACATTGTCACAAACAAGTGGAATTGCCATTGCCGTGACAAAAGATCCTTGCTTAAACAAAGAAATGGTAGAAAGTAGGCTGAACAAACAAACTTTCATACAAGTTAGTCAATAAGAATGATTTGATACCAATATTACTTTCTTTTAAAATACATAGTTGCATCCAAGTTTTAAATTTTAGTCGAGGGCACGTTGTGATTCTTGATATTGTGGATATTCATGGTCAAATGTAGCTAACATAGCCAGCCTCAATCATGGTTGAAGTTTGCTTATTATATTTATCCCTTTGTGAAAGTAAGATTTTTCAGGGAAAAATACCTATGGCATCTCTTTCATTTGATCGTTTATCAATTTGAAAAAAGAAAATATAAGCAACTCCTTAGTTTAATTGAATAGGGGCCCGTTTGGATGAGCTTATGGAAAACAACTTATGGAGATAAATAAATTTTTATGTTAGCCCATAAGTTCTCACTAATATAAGTTATATCTCCATAAGTTGTTTTTTCACAAATTACATTGACAAACTTATGAATAATACATAAAAGCTTAAAATTTATTTGCATAAGTTATTTTTCATAAGCTCTATCCAAACATACCCTACATAACAAATTAGATGACAATAACATAGAGGAGTGAAATGAAAGGAAGTGAAATTTCCTTAACTTTTAGGGGTGAAAAAAAGTTACATGACTTTTTTTGGCAAAATTGCACTTTTGGCCCTTTATGTTTGGTCTTTTTGTCAATTTGGCCCTTTATGTTTTTTTTTCTCGTTTTAGCCCCTCATGTTTTTTGTGTGTGTCATTTTGACCCCCTGTCGTTAGTTTTTTCTAACGGACGCCACGCTGGCAGTTAACTGCTGAGGTGGCGTCCATCAAACATGTAATCATTAAATAACATGACCAATGGAGGACCAAATTGAAACAAAAAAGAAACATAGAGGACCAAATTGAAACAAACACAAAACATCAATCACTCTCCATCTTCTTCCTCCTTCTTCATTTTCTTCTTTTCCGGCAACCACCACTACCTCCGGCGAGCCACCACCATCCACCGCCACAACACCATAACAGAACCCTTAAATCTCAGTCCCAAATCCTAAATCCCTAATCCTAAATCCCAAATCCCAATCCCAAATCCTAAATCCCTAATCCTAAATCCCAAATCCCAATCCCAAATCCTAAACTAAATCACACCATAACATCAAATTTTAAGTTAACACTTTTCCAGTCGGATAATTCCTCATCATTAACATGTTTAGATTCACCAGTTGTGGTTGTCGCCTTTGCTGATATAGAGTTCTTAAATTTTTCAAGTTTTGCGAGAACCTGAAGATAGAGATGCAAAAAAAACACCCATAACTGATTAGAAATTTAAAATAAAAAACATTAACTCCATATGAACGTTTTCAGCTTTATACTTGGTACTACTACCCCAATCCTACTGATCTTTGACAAATATAATTTTACACGAACATCATTTCTAAATAGTATGTTGATTGTGATCATGATTAGCATTTATTTTACCTCAATGCCATAAAAGATAATGGTGTGATTTAGTTTAGGAATTGGGATTGGGATTTAAGGGTTCTGTTATAGTGTTGTGGTGGTGGTGTGGCGGTGGAGGGAGGGTGGCGGTGGATGGTGGTGGCTTGCCGGAGGTAGTGGTGGTTGCCGGAAAAGAAGAAGATGAAGAAGGAGGAAGAAGATGGAGAGTGATTGATGTTTTGTGTTTGTTTCAATTTGGTCCCCTATGTTTCTTTTTTGTTTCAATTTGGTCCTCCATTGACCATGTCATTTAATGTTTACACATCAGATGGATGTCACGTCAGCAGTTAACTGCCAGCGTGGCGTCCGTTAGAAAAAACTAACGGCAGGGGCCAAAATGACACACAAAAAAAACATGAGGGACTAAAACGAGAAAAAAAACATAAAGGGCCAAATTGACAACAAACCCCAAACATAAAGCCAAAAGTGCAATTTTGCCACTTTTTTTGGTTCAAAGTTAGATGACTTTAATGTACTGTATTTAATAAGAGAGAAGAATTTCACACTGCTTCAAGAGAATCCGTGTTTGAAATAAAATAGGTAATACCAATTTTTCAAACTTTGTTAGAACTAAAAGTAATGTTTTGGTCTGAATAATCTAAAAGTATGATGATACTTTCATCAGAAATGATACTTTCTTTAATGAGAAGAATATAATGATAATTTTTTGACTGCTATAGTGATTTTTTGGACTTAAATTACCTCATTTATCAATTAATTATTTTATGTAATATTGTCTGGGTCAATATTTTACTAGTTTAACTACTGTGTATCGTTGGTGTAAAGTTTTTTTACAGCAGCAATCAATCACAAATCATAATATGAATGACTTTATAAATAATTAGGAGAAATGTTAACATTTTTTATGACATGACAATTGATGATTAGGTGATAGTTTAAAAAAGTTATACACCGTCTTGCGCCTTGATTAATTGGTAATTAACTGATCATGTAAAAAATTTATACAATTGGTGATTGGGTTTTTAATTAAAATCCTATAGTTTGTATTTGAGTGAACTATATTCTTTAACCTAGAAATGATAATACCCATATCTAAAAGTGAATTTGTATTATCGTGAAGAGCGTCTAAACTTGCTTGGAATCCAATTCTATATGCATATTGTTTTGTCCTTCCTTCTAAAGCCATTTCAGTCCCTCCCAAAGAGTAGCTTCAAATTTTGGAGATAGAGTGCCATTAAGCCACATTGATTTAGCTTTCACCAAGCCTCTTAGGGCATCCCTTATACAACACTCATTGTCGAATTTGTTCTCAAATACAAAGACAATAACATCAATGATGTATTTCAACAATCCAACAACATGTGTGATCTAAGACAAATTTGTATTATATATTAGTATCAGTTGATTATCTCCTATTTACACATTTTCCTAGTACGTTGACCATGTTCCAAATTCTTTAAGTATATGTGGTCTAAGAGTAAATCCATTTTCTATATTAGGTAAAATTAATGGATGGTATGAAGTTGAGGCTCTATTTGTAAAAAAAAAATAGCAGATAAGCTAGTAGATTCAATTTAAAGTATTTAGTAAAATTAGTATTTGAACTAGTTTATTAATATATTGTCAAAAAAAGTAGTTTATTAATATATAATAATATAAATAGACATTTACAATTAATGGTTAAAATTAAGAGGAAATGTTAATTAAATGTTGACAAATGCAGAATTTAATTACAACAATAATAGTAAAAGTTATAGGAAAAATAAAATGATATAAGCTAAGACATTACTTCAAGTAATGTGAGTATTAAATTGGGGGCAACCCTATCAATCAACCGGGACCAACTCGAGTCGCTCTTTGGGTCGAACATGCATAAGACCCGGTGTAACTCGATGACACAGTTGGTGTGACCCAATTTTGCCTCGGTCAACATGTTTTTTGCCAAACTAATTATACTGATACTTACAAAAATGCACGGGGTGGTGGGGATTAAACTCTCGACCAATTGAATTCAATAGCTCATTTCAATCAACAAATCAATCACGTTGCCTTGCTACCTCTGTGTAATATGCTCCATTAATATAAACCATTTCTCTATTTTTATTTCAAACATAAGTATCAAATGCTTTTTTTTAATAACCTAGGGCTTTTTTTTGATAACCTATCAAATGACTCTTTTTACACATAGGTACAATATTTTGAATATACCTATCAAATTACTATGTTTAATAACTATAACTTTACATAACATTTGAAAAATGCTATAAACTAGCAAAAGAATGTTTTAAGTGGTACCCTGCATAAAAAATGTTTTAATAAGTACCCAACACTTTAAAATAATGCTTGCTTAAAAAAAACACTTAAAAATAATATGTGTTATAAGCTAGGAAAGAGTAAAATGTTCATTAAATCGTGTACCCTGATGTCAAACAAATGTACTGAGTATTTGGTTCTGTGGTGAAGAAAATTTATTCTATAAGTATTAGGGCCCGTTTCTTACACATTAAAAATAAGTTATTTTGTTATTAAATAATTTAGAGATTAGTTTTTAGAGATTTTTAAGAAAATAAGAGGTTTGAAAATCACTTATTTTAAAAAAAATATTATTAAAAAACTGATTTTTATGAGAAGCTACTCAAAACAGCTTCTCATATGAAGCAGTTTCTATATTATTTTCAGCTTTTCATTTTTTTTAAATAATCTGTAACAAACGGACAACAACATATTTTAATTAACTAATTCGGTTATGTATAATATTAAATAAAATTACTACAAAATATATTTTCAATGTAACAACAATATTATAAGACAAATGTTAGTGGGGTGGAGGAATGTTAGTTTCCGGGGTTTGAACCCGAAGTCTTCTTCTTGGAATCTTGCAACTCCTCTATGTCTTTTAGCTCGCCTGAGCTAAAAGACATTATATTTTTTGGCCAGTAAAAAAAAAATACACTACACCGCCATTGTTAACCCAGAAAGAGATAACACCGCCGTTCAATTCATTCATCAGTTTAAAAAAATACTCTGCGAATTCTGGTTCCAATTTCTTGTTACTCTTCTTCGCCAGAGAGCATCGAGACACCAAGTTTCGTTCTTGCTTCATATTCTTAAACCCTATTCACTCTTACACCCATAGCCATGGTGTTCATCGTTCCACCCAGCGGCAGAACCTTGTCCTTAGACGTAAACCCTAACACCACCACTCTCCATCACCTCAAGCATGAAATCCAACAAATCCACGGAATACCTATTTCGCAACAACGCCTATTCATTTCGCAGAGTCTCCAATTACTCGGAGAAAACGATTCCCTTCTAATTTCCAATCTCGGCGTCGGATCCTACTCAACCCTAACCCTACATGTTCCTTTTTTCGGTGGAACTCAGCCTCCGGCAGTTCCCAAACCCCGATTCGATTTCCTTAATTCGAAACCGCCTGCTAATTACGTTGCTGGACTTGGTCGTGGTGCCACCGGATTCACAACCCGTTCTGATATTGGTCCTGCCCGTGCTGCCCCTGACCTTCCTGATAGATCAGCCACTGCCGTCGGCGGTGCTGCCCCTGCTGGTGGTGCTGGAAGAGGGAGAGGGAAGGGAGGTGAGGATGAGGAGGATGATGAAGGGGAAGATAAAGGATATGATGAGAATCAGAAATTTGATGAGTTTGAAGGTAACGATGTTGGCTTGTTTGCTTCAGCTGAATATGATGAGGATGATAAGGAAGCTGATGCTGTTTGGGAAGCTATTGATAAGCGAATGGATTCTCGGAGGAAGGATAGAAGAGAGGCTAGGTTGAAGGAGGAGATTGAAAAATATAGAGCTTCTAACCCTAAAATTACTGAGCAATTTGCTGATTTGAAACGTAAATTGTATACACTCTCTGCTGATGATTGGCATAGTCTTGAGAAGTTTGAAAGTGGGGGTTATTCATCAAGGAATAAGAAGAAGAGGTTTGAGAGTTTTGTGCCTGTGCCTGATACCCTTCTTGAGAAGGCAAGGCAGGAGCAAGAACATGTGACAGCCTTGGATCCTAAGAGTAGGGCAGCTGGAACTGAAACTCCATGGTCACAAACACCAGTTACTGATTTGACTGCTGTTGGTGAGGGTAGGGGTACTGTGTTGTCATTGAAATTGGATAGATTGTCGGATTCGGTTTCAGGGATGACAAATGTAGATCCTAAGGGGTATCTTACTGTTCTAAATAGTATGAAAATAACTAGTGATGCTGAGATTTCAGATTTTAAGAAGGCGAGGTTGCTGCTAAAGAGTGTTACTCAGACGAATCCAAAACATCCTCCTGGTTGGATTGCGGCTGCGAGGTTGGAGGAGTTGGCGGGTAAGCTTCAGGCTGCGAGGCAATTGATACAGAAAGGATGTGAGGAATGTTCTAAGAATGAAGATGTGTGGCTAGAGGCTTGTAGATTGGCAAATCCCGATGATGCGAAGTCTGTAATAGCTCGAGGTGTTAAGTCGATTCCCACTTCTGTGAAGTTGTGGATGCAGGCTTCAAAATTAGAACATGATGATATGAATAGGAGTAGGGTGTTGAGGAAAGGGCTGGAGCACATTCCTGATTCGGTTAGGCTGTGGAAGGCTGTTGTTGAGCTTGCTAATGAAGAAGATGCAAGGCTTTTACTTCACAGAGCTGTCGAATGTTGTCCCTTGCATGTGGAATTGTGGCTTGCGCTTGCCCGGTTGGAAACTTATGACAATTCTAAGAAGGTTCTCAATAGGGCAAGAGAGAGGCTGCCTAAGGAGCCAGCCATATGGATAACGGCTGCCAAGTTGGAAGAAGCTAATGGGAATACATCCATGGTTGGCAAGATTATTGAGAGGGGTATAAGGGCTTTACAGAGAGAAGGTGTGGTAATTGATAGAGAAGCTTGGATGAAGGAAGCAGAGGCAGCAGAACGAGCTGGTTCAGTAGCTACTTGCCAAGCAATAATCCACAATACAATTGGAGTTGGAGTTGAAGAAGAAGATAGGAAGAGGACATGGGTAGCCGATGCCGAGGAATGCAAGAAAAGAGGTTCTATTGAGACTGCCAGAGCTATATATGCTCATGCCTTGACTGTCTTTTTAACTAAGAAGAGCATATGGCTCAAAGCAGCACAACTTGAAAAGAGTCATGGTACCAGGGAATCTCTCGATGCATTACTTCGTAAAGCAGTTACCTACAGACCACAGGCTGAAGTTCTTTGGCTTATGGGTGCCAAAGAAAAGTGGCTTGCTGGGGATGTGCCTGCAGCTCGTGCAATTCTCCAAGAAGCTTATGCTGCCATTCCCAATTCCGAGGAAATATGGCTTGCAGCTTTCAAGCTGGAATTTGAAAATCATGAACCTGAAAGAGCTAGAATGTTGTTGGCTAAAGCCAGAGAAAGAGGAGGTACAGAAAGAGTCTGGATGAAATCAGCAATTGTTGAAAGAGAACTGGGAAACATTGAAGAGGAAAGGAGGCTGTTAAATGAAGGACTGAAGCAATTCCCTTCATTCTTTAAGTTGTGGTTGATGCTTGGCCAGCTTGAGGAACGGCTCGCTGAGAATACAAAGCGACAGGGTCAGCCTGAGAAGCGGCATGATCAAATGATGGAAGCCAAGAAGGTCTATGAATCTGGTTTGAAAAACTGCCCTAATTGTGTACCACTTTGGCTCTCTCTTGCTAATCTTGAAGAGGAGATGAATGGTCTGAGTAAAGCTCGTGCAGTTCTCACAATGGGTAGAAAGAAGAATCCTCAAAACCCTGAACTCTGGCTTGCTGCTGTGAGAGCAGAATTGAAGCATGGATATAAGAAAGAAGCTGATATTTTGATGGCAAAAGCATTGCAGGAGTGTCCTAACAGTGGTATTCTGTGGGCAGCTTCAATTGAGATGGTTCCTCGTCCTCAGCGTAAAACCAAGAGTATGGATGCCCTAAAGAAATGTGACCATGATCCCCATGTTATAGCTGCTGTGGCCAAATTGTTCTGGCATGATAGGAAGGTAGACAAAGCTCGGACTTGGCTGAATAGGGCTGTGACACTTGCCCCTTACGTTGGCGATTTTTGGGCCTTGTGCTACAAATTTGAACTGCAGCATGGAACTGAGGACAGCCAGAAGGATGTATTGAAGAGATGTGTTGCTGCTGAGCCAAAACATGGGGAGAAATGGCAAGCAATCTCAAAGGCAGTGGAGAACTCTCACCAACCGACAGAGTCCATCTTGAAGAAAGTGGTGATTGCACTTGGAAAGGAAGAGAATGCCGCTGAGAATAGTAAACATTGATTTACCAAGATTGTAACATCTTTACCAATGATTAGTTTTAAGAAATTTGAATATTTATGAATTAGGAATAGTAGAATGGCTATATTTCATGTAGAGTTATGAAGGAACATGTATACTAGTTTGATCCGTTGTTTTATCTTATTATTCTCATGTATCCTTCTGCCACTTATTTCCTGTTTTGGATAAAACTAATTTTGCCGTAAGTATGTAAGAAGACTTTATTTCTTGACAGACAATAATATGATTCTAGCTCCATCCACTACCCATCTCCAACTGATTCTGCACTAGAATGCTATTTTGTTTAATTCATGAGCTTATGTTAATTTTGAAAGTTTAGCTCTGCATTATTTATCAGTTTTGTTTTGTAGTCCCATATTTTTTTCCATTGTTGTGAGACACACTGCAGAACCTCTGGCGAAGGAGTGGCGGCAAGAAAATGACGAGCTTTACTATGGAAAAGACCGAAATTGTGTTCAGAGATATTAGAACAAAGAATATATATTTTTTCTTTTCAACATTTATAACTGGGAAATCCTGTGCTCAACTTTGAGTCACAACTGATGGACTCCCTATTTAAAAAATTAATTATACCTTGAAGTATACCATTGTATTTGTGTTTCCTTTGGAAGGGTAACTCTGATTTACGACTGATATGCTTTGGGATTTAGGCACTGTCTTGGAAGTGTTTTCACCCTTATGCTTTGTGATTTATGGTAAGTTTCTGGATGTTAGCCTTTCATTTTCAATAATCTCTATGACTTTCGTTTTGACCCAAAAAATTAGACTGTTGCCTTTCTTTTGTCTAAAAGGGGAATATGGTTCTTAGTTTCTGAATTTTAATTTTGAGGATTCATGTGTATTGTTTTGTTTATTGAATATTAAGGTGGCAGAGGTCTTCTTGCTCAGTGATGGCAATTGGCAACAAATTACACTCTGGAACAAAAACAAACTATTTTTAACAAATATATGTGTATCATTAATTATGTTTAACATGGTTCTACCACAACCGATAAAAAGAAAGGTGTGCACACAATCACAAATCTTGAAGCATTGGGAAATACTTGGCGAAACAATTCTGTCACCAAGAAATGACCCATCTCTAGATTGAAGATGCGATTCATGTAACTATTCCCTGATATTGATTGAAAAAATTATTGTTTATTAGAAGAAAAATAAATATATTAGTTTTTTTTTATTGTGATTACCCAACACATTCAATTTTCACACTCCCTTCGGTTTCTATTATAACAAAAAAATGATTCAATTCCAGTCACCTAAGGTAGATTATAACCACAACATAATCTAAAGCAGAAGCTAAAAGAACCATTATTTTTGAAACAAAAAATCTACTATAAAAAGTGGATACCAACCCTCCACCAAAGTTATTATTATGCCCTCTTTCCATTAGTTATATCAGTAGGATAAATATGTCATTTTAAATTATTTCTTTTTACCTTTTCTTTCTCTCACTCACTTTTATTATGGCTAAATACCACTTTTGGTCATTTATCTTTGCTTAAAGTTTCACAGTTTCACTTTGATCCTTTATCTTTTTTTTGGTCCATTTTGGTCCTTTATCTTTCATTTTCGTTTCATTTTGGTCCATGCCGTTAGTTTTTGTTAACGGACGTCACGCTGGCAGTTAACTGCTGACGTGGAGTCTTAAATTCATTAAATGACGTAGCATTTATTAATTGAGTTGGCATTTCTTAATTTCTTTAAATAAAAAAAAGGACACAAAAGGATATATGCTTTTAAATTATAAAATCACAAAACACAAAACAACTAAAAAGTAAACCCAGAAACATTAAAACTAAAATTAAAAGAGGAAAAATCCAGATCTGATCATCTTCTTCTACCTCACCTTCACACTCATCTTCTTCTTCCTCACCTTCACACTCATATCCAAACCCACAAATCCAACCCGTAAATCTTCAAATAACTAGTGAGTATGAAGGGTGAAACCTTCAAAACGTTGACAAACCCAGAAAACAAAAAATCCAGGAAGATGGATGGAGGTTTTGTTATGAATTTGAAAACCCAGAAAATGTTATGAATTTGAAAAATCCAGGAAGATGGATGGAGGTTTTGTTATGAATTGACAAAATGTGTTCTTGGTTTTGTTATGAATTTGAAAACCCAGAAAACAAAAAATCTAGGAAACACAAACCCAAAAATGCTAAATCAAAATCCAGCAAACTCAAACCATCATAAACGTAAAACGAAATCAAAGTCTACAGAAATCCCCAAATCAAAATCGAAATCCAAACCCTAAAAATGAAATCGAAATCTGCAGAAACCCCCAAATCGAAATCTGCAGAATCGTAAAGAATGAAATCGAAAAAAGAAGATGAAGATGAAGAGAGAATGTGGCACAACGTTTTTGAATTGGATTCATTCATAGTTTTTTAGTGAAAATTGAAGTTTAAGCAAATAGGGTACAGAATGGGTTTTTTTTAACATGTTGAAGAATATGAACATATCTGACGAAGAGAAGATGAGGATGAAAAGAAATTAATTGAAAGTTTAATTGTTTTTAGATAAATGTTTTAATTATGTTTCAGTTTAATTTTTTTGTGTTTATTGAATTAAAAAACGTAAATACAGAATTAAATAATGTATTTATTTGCCACCACAGTTAATTAATGCCACGTCATTTAATGAATTTAAGACGTCACGTCAGCAGTTAACTGTCAGCGTGGTGTCCGTTAACAAAAACTAACGGCAGAGACCAAAATGAAAAGAAAATGAAAGATAAAGGAGCAAGGATCAATAAAAAGATAAAGGTCCAAAGTGAAACTTCAAGCAAAATAAAGGACCAAAAGTGGTATTTAGCCCTTTTATTATTAATGGGTCTCACTCTCAAATCATCTTTTATCTTTCCTCTATCCCTCTCACTTTTTCCACTTCTCTCTACTATCAAGATAATCAAACAATCCACTACCAATTTTTTATTATTTTAAAAATCAATAATTACATAAAATTAATTAAATTAATATTAATTTACTATTTACTATAATCTACTCAGACTACTAAACCCAATTAATTTGACCACTACCAATCGTCAAAAAAACGATATCGTTAGCAAAAAATCCAAAAATAATTTACCTAAAAAAATAAATAGTTAAATCTCATCCACTTTTTTCGTGAGCTGCACGGGAGCAGCAATGACAGCGCTAACGAGAGCGGCAAAAAGTAGCAAAAATTGTCTGCCGCGCTGACACTCGCCGTCAAATTTTTTTTTAAAAAAAGTAATTTATTTTTTCTTAAAAATCTGTCATTAAATAAACTTAATAAAATTAATATTAAATTATGTAAAATTTATTATTTACTTTAATCTACTTAAAACTACTAAACCCAATTAATTTAACCGCTACCGATTGTCAAAAAAAAGCGATATTACTAGCAAAAATTGCAAAAATATTTTTCCAAAAAAATAAATATTAAATCTCATCAACTTTTCTCGTGAGCTGCACGGGAAGGGCAACGAGAGGAGCAACGACAGCGCCAACGAGATGACCAACAGAAGCGCCAACGGGAGCAGCAACGAGAGTGCCATTTATGGAATTTTTCCTTTTTCTTTTATTACATTTTGCAACAATCCTTTACCAAAATTTTTTATTTTAAAAATAATAACTACATAAAATTAATATTAATTTACTATTTACTATAATCTACTCAAACTACTAAACCAAATTAATTTGATCACTACCAATTGTCAAAAATATTTTTCCTAAAAAAATAAATAGTTAAATCTCATCAACTTTTTTCGTGAGCTGCACGAGAGCAGCAATGACAGCGCAAACGGGAGTGCCAAAAAGTAGCAAAAGATGTCTGCCGCGCTGACGCTTGCCATCATTTTTTTAAAAAAAAAAGTTAATTTATTTTTTCTAAAAAACAGTAATTAAATAAACTTAATAAAATTAATATTAAATTATGTACAATTTATTATTTACTTTAATCTACTCAAAACTACTAAATTCAATTAATTTAACAACTACCGATTGTCAAAAAAAAGCGATACCGCTAAAAAAAATTGCAAAATTATTTTTCAAAAAAAATAAATATTAAATCTCATCAACTTTTTTCGTGAGCCGCACGGGAACGACAACGATAGGAGCAACGACAACGCCAACGGGAGCAGCAACGAGAGCGCCAATAGGCGCGCAACGGGAGTGCCATTTATGGAGTTTTTCCTTTTTCTTTTATTACATTTTGCAATTTTCAACGTATTTATAATTTCATGGCAAATTATAATAAATACAGTATCACCCGTGCATATGCACGAGTAAAATACTAATAAATAACTAAAAGTATCAAAGCAAAAACTCTTTAAGAGGAAAGAATCAGGGATCACACTATATCAAAATTGGGTACACAGGGTAATTAATCATAGTTAGTCGGTGGATAAAAACTCTAATAACCAGATAAAAAAGTAAAGAAAGGAGGAAAAAAATAAATAAAATAAGGTAGACTAGCCTTCACTTCACCGTTACTTTTTTGAGGAAACCATCATCCGTTTCTTAAGCCGCCAAAATAAATGTTTCTGATCTAATAATTTCCAATTCCATGCTGGAAAAGTAAAATTAAATAAAAAGATGAATCACTCTGTAAAAAGACACGTATTGGTATCTCTCCTCCAAAGTAGACTTTATTCTTCTCTCCCGCGAGCAGAAGCGGCGTCGTTTTGTCCTACACACCCCCGCACGATTCGACCGGAACAAATTATCCGGCTGCTCTTACGCAATTTTCCTTCTTCGATTTTCTCGAGAAAATCTAGCCCCGAGAAAATTTAACGTAGTCTCCGCAAATTCTTTTATATAAATATATAAATTGTTGACAATCATGGACCGGAGGAGAACCGCTAGTCCAGTGTTTACCCGGCAGTGGAGCGGCGGTTCAAGCAGCACCGGCTCGTCATCTCCGGTGATGTCTCCGGCTCATCCTCAGTCACGGCTGGGTCCGGCTTCAACTGGTCTCTCCACCGTCAAGCGCACCCAAAACGTAGCCGCTAAAGCCGCTGCGCAGCGCCTAGCTCGTGTCATGGCGTCTCAATCAGTTGACGACGACGATGATGAAGACGATGATCTTGGTTTCCGGTTCAGCGCTCCGCCTCCTGCTGCTCTTTCTTCCTTCTCCAGCAACAAGAGTACTAGTTCTAATGGCACCACCATCCCTCCGATTTCGGTTGCAAGACCCAACAGATCTCCTTCCCCTGCGGTAATTCTCTCTGCTTTTGTTCCCTATGCTTCGGTTCTGATCCAATTACGTGATTATTTGTATCGAATTGTTTGTTGATTCGTGGAGAAACCAAAAAGTGATCGGTATTTGATCGGAATTTGAACTTATTGTGATGTTTTGTTGCTTCATGGTTGTTAATTTGATGCCATCAACAGTAATTGAGTGAGATCTGTATCAGGAATTGCTTTTCTAGATTGTGGAATTATTTCAAATCGTTGTTGCCAAGTTCTTGTTGAGCTAATAAGTTTTTGATGTTTTTATTAGTTAGGTCGGAACTTTGTAGAGCATACTCAATCGGTGCGTTCAGCATCAGCTGGTAGACCGGCTGTTTCAGTTCGCTCAGCAACAGCGGTGCCCCCGCCGGCCAAATCCACTATCCGAACACCTATGGCTGTACCTCCAATTGATCCTCCTACCCATAGGAGTAGAGAGAAAAGGTATTTGCACTTTCTTTTACTGCCTTGATTAATTTGGTTTTATAGCTGTGGCCAATGACTAGTAAGTTTTCATAGCACTTCCAGGTTGAGCAAATACTATAAAGCTGACTCATCATAAATTTTGAAAACTAGACATGGACATTCAAAACCCTACTTACACTACTTCAGTGACTACTTGTTCTAACGACCCCAGCTTTTTCTAATGAATAAATGTAGGCAATTTCTATTCTATTATAATAATACATCATATATGATATGACTTTTGTAGGGGTTTGGCTGTATCATCTGTTGACGGTTTAAATATTATCCCTAAAAGATGGGAAATTTCTGTAATGTGTAGTTATTTGAACTTTCAAAGTACTCTATTCTTTAAAGAACAAAAAAATTAATAGAAGTGGATTCACATGTTCCCTTAATCATTATTTTATTTATTTAGGATAGATATAAGAGGAATTATATTTTCTCTTCTTCCCCCATACTTTCTGATAAGCTTTAGAAGGAGATCGAGTACATGGGCTCTAGTCTTGATTTGGCCAAATGTTATCTCTACGCATGCATGTAATTGTTTCTTTTTGAAGAATGAAACTATGAATGAGCTCAATCCTTATTTTATTTATTGATGTCATATATCTATCTAAGTTTTTGCGTGCTTATGTATTGTGGACTGTATTGATAAGCTAACAGAGTATAGTTTGTTGGCCATTAGGTAATATTGATGACTCACTCTTCTTTGAATTTTAAACACTTGTTAATTCAGGTTTTCACAAGATATAACTATGAGGCCTCTTGATGTCAAAGACACAGGAGATCAGCGCGAAGCTTCTGCACTCCGTGATGAAGTATAGAATTTATATGCACCAGTTTGTCACCAAAATTAAATCTGATGATCCCTGTAGTTGGTTATGATTGTTCTTAAGCTTTATTTAAGTAGATTTTGTATTCTAATTTTTAAGGGACGAATTTTACAGCTGATACATATTGATATTGCAGCTTGATATGCTACAAGAAGAGCATGAGGTTTTATTAGAAAAGGTATGCTTATTCACACCCAATCAAAGTTGATTTTTTGCTCGTGTTATGTGATGTTGAGCCTGATTATATTCCAGCTAAGACAAGCAGAGGAAAAACGCCTAGAAGTGGAGGCCAGATCTAAGGAACTTGAGAAACAGGTGAATTTTTTTGCTACTTATTAACTAAATAAACTTTGAGAGTGTTAGGCATGAGCCTTAGCAGAAAAAGGAGGTCTGGAAGGTGTATAATACAAGAAGGAATAAATGATATAGGGGGTTAGTGAGTTAGTTACATTCTACACTAGCAGTTAGGCAGTGAAAGGTTACATAGTGTGAAATGTGCGGATGGGGACACATGCTGGAACAGTCAACACTCAATAGTTAAGGAAGTCTTTTTTTTTTACCAAAGTTAACTAAGTCTTTTAGTTGTAAGGGGAAAGCCTTGTAAGCTTTGTTTTCTGGTTTTTAACAGAAATTTAACACAAGTGTTAAATACTATATTTTGCACAATCACTATGCTTTTATTCCCAAGATCTACTTAACATAGAAGTTACTTCGTATTCATAGCTGTCATCGTGTATGCTGAGTTTGCTGATATATGCATTCTTGATCATTTTATTTTTGCAGGTTGCTTCTCTTGGAGAAGGTGTATCCTTGGAAGCCAAATTGCTGAGCAGGTAACTTACCTTTAAATTCCCTATATGCTTACTGGGTCTGAAACTATTTATTTTGTTTATTAATTACTAAATGGTTTATGTGGTGTATTTGTAGGAAGGAAGCGGCTTTGCGTCAAAGAGAGGTATGCTGGAAGAATGGGTATTGGATGTGCCAGAAATATGAAACTATTAATGTTCGAAAGTTTTAAGTGCTGTGGTCACCCTTGCTTGATAACTAATAAGCCATTATACTAGCTCTTCTAAGTTTTAATTCTGCATTAGTCAGAAGGATGCTTGTGTGCATATCTCTCGGTAGAAAGACATGAATCATGAATCGTAGGCGGTTTTGCAGTTGGCTGTATAATCTTAACTTGATATTTTTGTACCTAAAACTATGTTTCCATTTACAGTTTTCTTCTTAAATTGTGGGCTTTTTGTACCTAAAACTATGTTTCCAGTTACAGTTTTCTTCTTAAATTGTGGGCTTTAAGCAACAAGTTCAAAAATGCTGGTTGATTCAATGAATATCCTTGGAATAATCTATTTTTGTCACAGGCTGCTCTCAAGGCTGCAAAACAAACACAGAGTGAAAGGGATGAAGATGTCACAGCCCTTCGTGTGGAAATTCAGGTAGTTTTGAAGGAGGCATGAATTTCTTTACATGTTTTAGTTGTACCACGTATATGGTTTGATCAATTATTCTCTAGTATAAGTTATAGCTACTATTTTCTTTGTTCAGAACCTGAGAGATGATGCTGCCGCAGCAGAGGAACAGCGGCAAGAAGCCGAAGCCGAAGCCAAGGCTCTTCGAACAACGACACAGAGAATGGTTTTGACCCAAGAAGAAATGGTCTGTCTTTTCCATTGAAACTAGATTTAACAATTATCCGTTTTTTCCCATCTGCACCATTCATCTTTTTATCTGTCTTTTAGGAGGAAGTTGTTCTGAAGAGATGTTGGCTTGCCCGCTACTGGGGACTTGCTGTAAAACATGGTAACAAAATTGCTTCTTCTCTCTACTTTCTGCAGAAGAAAATTTCAATCTTTAATTTATTCCTTGGATCTTGAAAATTGTGACTTACAAAAATATGAGAACATATTTTACAAAGTTCCGTGTATCCATTGCCGATAACATATGCATGCTTTTAATTCTCGTGGCACGTTACTTCCATGCTTTTTAGGCATATGTGCAGATATAGCACAATCCAAGTATGAACATTGGTCTGCTCTAGCTCCTCTTCCTTTTGAACTTGTCGTCTCTGCTGGACAAAAGGCTAAGGAGGAATCTTGGAACAAAAGTGAGCATGATTTAGTAGTTTAACTTTTAGTTTGAATAATTTATCTCTTAAATTAGTTACAGTGGCATCTAATTAAAGAGTATGAACTAGGTGCTGACGGTCCAGATAGAAGCAAAATTGTTCGTGATTTGAATGATCTCACCGGGGAAGGAAACATTGAGAGTATGCTTTCAGTTGAGATGGGTTTGAGGGAACTTGCTTCTTTGAAGGTTCTCAATGAATGCCTTTAAGTTCATGCTTCATTTGTTTTGTTTTTTTATCACGATCTCTGCTTGAACACTTCAGATGTAAATAATCATATTTTGAAGCTTATTTCTTTTTTAAACAGCAGATTTCAAGAATCCAATCTTTCACGAGTTTGGTTGAATTTGGCTTCCATTCTATATTTTGGGTGTTTCCATAGTCTGTCTTTTTCCTTTCTTACTTAATCTAGAAGAATATTTGTTAGACCTATAGCACGCGCTTATGCTAAAATAAAGATAGAGGGATTGAAATAGAGTGACGGGCAGCATATATATTAAGTGATATGCAAGAAAGGAACGGGAGAAGATGGGTGTATTTAGTGCAGTTGAAATGGAAAATGCCAAAGTACAAGTTTATTAGAAGAGATTGGGATGGTGGTATCAACATGGACAACTGTCACATCACATGTTGAGGCGAAAAGGGGTTTGTTTTCTTTTGGAGAGTGGGGTTTTCACTTTATTTTATGAAACTGTTTTTTTTAAATTTGTTTTTGCTGTTTATGCTCTGTACAGGGGGCTACCTCTAATTGTAAGGAGCTGGTCTTCTCCACACGTACTTATCTATAGTAAATTTCTGTTCCTATCACTATTTAAAATTCTTGCGTTTATAGGTTGAGGATGCTGTTGTGCTTGCCTTAGCCCAGCACAGACGCCCAAATTTGATTCGCCAGTCTGTTTTAGGTAGGTTAATTCGCTATCTTCTGTCTTTTTGAAATTTATTTTTTCTACTTCTCTTCTGGTTAATCAATTTGGTTACTAGTGACTCTTTCATTTCATCTTCAACGCATGTCTATATTCCACCTGCAGTTGGTACAGTTCTTAATGTATTAATTGAATTATTTCCTTTCCTCTTATGATTCAGTTTTTTTTTTTGGTCAATTCAGGCAGTGCTTTAGTTTAATGATTTGTCACATGTGGATATTCTTTGAGTTTTAGTAATGAGAGTTATGTTTTGTTTGATTTTATTAATGTGCACATTTTTGAATAATTCTCCCTAGTTTTATTGTTTTAGTACTATTCCAAAGCAGAACAGTTTAGTAGAAGCTGATATTAATTATAATATTCACATTCTTTTAAATATATTTTCAGATTCCAAATCACCTGGTGATGCCAAATATTCGGAAGCATTTGGTAAGAACTAAGTTGTCAGCATTTATTTTAGAGTTTAATTTGATGTTTAGCTATTTTTAATTTTAGTATGAAATGCGCTTTCTGCTTTTGTTATAAGTGTCTTGGTTTTACATGTGTATTATTATAGACACGAGTTTTACAATGGTTTGATCGCATATGTATGTAATCTACATGCCAGGGTTGTACCACTTCTATATCATGCACATTATTATATATCGTTATTTGTTATCCTCTTCAGTGTCTTGAGAATTACAAAATCACCCTTGCCTTTTACAAACTAAAAGGAACGAAGTATTTTGGTTCGTACCTCAAGACTCGTGGAAAACTTACTTGGCAAAACTTTGTGACGATCATAACCAATATTATGGAGTGGACTTCATTTGTGGAATAGGCTTTGATTATGCGTCCAATGGCTTCTTGAGTATTAATTTATCACATGGACATGGCTGCATTTAGTCATTCTTCATTTGTAGATGGCAATATGTCTGGCAGATTACTTAATGATATTTTGTTGATTTTCTGTTATCTGTTTCCTCCAGAATTAAGTGAAGAGGAAGCGGAAGACGTTCTTTTTAAAGAGGTCAGCTGTTTGTTCTTTGAAGATTCTGAAATTTGGAACTCTAGTTCTTAACTTTATTCCTATGAAATTGTAATACTTTTCCTTCAAATGATGTTTCAGAATGTTCATTTCTACTGCAATTCGTGTCGTGTTTATAGGATGTGTCTAAATGCTTCTCAAAATCAGCAATTGGCTTTTCTTAAAAAGAAATTTATTTACTCTGTTGAAGTCAGTTTTTTTTTCTTAGGAAGTTTTGTTAATTGTTTTATTGTATGTTTACTCATTAATCACTATCCTTGAGATGAAATCTTGATTGGAGGCTCCTAAATAACCGTGGTTTTTGGATGAACAATTTATGTCTGAAATGAAATAGAAGTATTGCTATTTTGAATATTATGCAGATATTATTTAATATGCTTTATTTATAAATTAAAAATATTTGCAGGCATGGTTAACCTATTTCTGGAGAAGAGCGTTATTTAATGGTGTGGAAGAAGATATTGCAGGAGACCGGCTTCAATTTTGGATTGCCCGCAGCGGACAGTCACCAACTTCACATGATGCTGTTGATGGTAAGCCCGTCATTCTTATCCTCTTATTTTCTTGTTCTGAAGAGAGTGAATATGTTCGTAAGTTGAAGTGAACAGTCTTGCAACTACAGAGGATTTAGTATATATATCTTTTTTGAGTTGTCTGCTGATTGGCAAAATGATTCTCGTGGAGTCTCCACAATTAAATGGCATTTTAGAATGTTATTGTAGATAATAGGCCAGATGGCATTTTCTATGGGTATTTCGTTTTCCTCCTTTATCTGATGAATCTGCAACACTACCAATCAGCTGCCATTCAGAGAATGGATAAGTAACAACATATCATCTGTGGTGTTCGAGACTCTGTAATGTAGAAAGACAAATATGGGAGAATTCAAAGAGAGAACTGTGTTATGCATTCAAATGTTTAATTTTTATTGCTGTACTTGACTGTTTTGTGTATTAACTCCTTTACTGATTCTGTTTTTCTTCTAGTTGAACGGGGTTTGTTGGAGTTGAGGAAGCTGGGTATAGAACAGCAACTTTGGGAAGCATCTCGGAAGGGAATTGATCAACATCCAGGGTCCTCACTTGCTAATCATAAACCTGCTACTGACTCGGATGCCTCATCATCTTGATTGTCCGAGCCTTTCATTTGTTGATTGATTCTTTGTCCTACTTGTATATTTTTGTTTAGTTTTCTGCTAAAGTTTTTTTTCCCTCTTTTCTCTACATGTTTTCAACATTATCTTTGGTCTAATACAAAGGGGGTAAGAGTCTTTAAGTTGGACGAAAGACGGTGTTTGTGATAATAAACTACATGAGATTGAATTTTTCCTGATTCTTTTAATTGAATTTTGCATCTTAAGAACCCGAGCTAGTTTGTTTGTTATTACAGGAGAAGGAATATTTGTAGCTACTTCACTACTTCATTGATGTGTAGGGGTGGGAATTTGTAGCTTAAAGTTCAATTTTGAGAACAATGTTTAAATGACAGATTGATGTGAAAAAATTTGAGAACAATATGTAGGACAATGTGTTTAAAGTTAAACTGATGCTGGACAAATGTTCTATTTAGCATAGTAGGAATAATAATAATAATAATAATAATAATAATAATAATAATCATCGTAATACAAATTATTATTTTTCTTTACTCAAATAGATTAACATAGTAGGTTTCTAAAAAAGTCTTAGTTTTATCTATTTAAAAAAAAAGTAATCTATGCCTCAGATTGGTTGGATCTTCTTAGGCCTATGTGTGTCAGTCGAACCTATTCTGACCCATATCGAAGCATAGCAACAATGATCTTGGATTTCTATCGCCCACCTCCACGATCACCTCTTACCCTCAAATCCAAAATCCATGGCTGTGTTATGTTTTTTTTTGCTTTATTATTAGTGTTGCTGCTAGCTAGCTATGATGTGATTTTGTTTGTGCGACAAAAGTCTAATAACATGATAACTAATATCGTTGCTCGGTGGTATAAGCTACTCTAGAATACGGGGTCGATTTAGTGCTCTCGGGGTGCATTGGACAAATTCGATTTGGTCAATTTCTAAGTAATGGCCGGGAAAAAAAAAGGCAATATCAACATCTTTGTGGATAGACAATAATTAATCCGAACAAAAAAAGACAAAATCTAACATTGTTAGGTTAGATATTTTTCGTGATTAATGGAGTTCAAATGGTGTGTGAGTTTACGTTTACTGTGGTAAGTCTCAGGAAAAAAATAGTATATAACCCATACAAACAAGACCATGCCTTGTAGCTGAAGATGCGAGAGTAGCGTGCTTGTGGTTGCAGAAAACGTGGATACTCACGCGAGGGGCCTGTTCAGCTAAGCTTGGTGGACGCCAACACAGTGACTTGTTGGTGAATAGCAACCCCAACCTGGATCATATCAATTCATTCATAAAAAGAAGCAGGCCTGCGTTTTTTTTAATAGTAAAAGTTGATCAACTTTTTCTCCACTTGTGTGAAAAGTACCAAAGTTTTGAGGGCAACAAAACAAAAAAGAATAGTAGTAGTAGTAGTCATAATAAAATAAACAACACATTACTCGGCAAAAAGGCATGCCTTTGCTCTACTCGCAAGAAAGAAAGTATAAACTTCATTCCCACTCTTCCTCACATTTTCCAACTCTGATGCCCAAATCAAAAGTCTTCCTAACCACTTCTACATTCTTTTTTACCATAATTAATAATAATATTCAGTCATATCCTCTTTTCCTCACTTAAATTTTCCTAACCATTATAAATCACCTACTACTACTACTACTCTTCTTTGCACTTTCTGATTTTTTTTTTGGTGGTTGGGTTGGGTGGTGGGAGTAGTAGTGATCGTAGAAATCAAGTTTGAAAAATGAATAGAATATTTTGACAATATAGATATGAATGCCAAGAAATCAGTGACATTAGTGCTAGTAATGATGAAAAACCTGAAATCTTTTCTAAAAGCTGTTTAAGGTAGGGACCATTTTCTTCCTCACTTACCAGTTCTTCAATTAAATTTTGTCTTTTTATGGTTTTGTTCTTTTTTTCACATATTCATTATCTTCCACAAACAAGATTAAAACCTATTCATATAGAGTGGTCCATTGACTAGACCTTCTTTCTCATTCTCACTTAATCTCTCTAGGCTTTCAAAATCACTTTAGTAGTTTGCCAAACCACAAACATCCACAAATTGCGCTATTGCATGACTACAAAGCTATTATGTAACAAATTTTGTGTAGTTGAAATGTTGAACGAAGAAAGGCCCTACTAGAAACCAGCGTGGAAAGTTTTGAGACCACCATGGGGAACATGTGGCTCCATAGAGGCTAGCATGTGAGTTTGTATTCAAAGAAAATTATAATATATAGTTTGATAAATGGAGGTGGGGGGTATAGTATTTATTTACTTTTGTGACACTAGGGCAAAAAGGTTTTGGAATAGAAAAAAAAAAAGAATCAAGGGGGTCCGTTATGATTATAAGAAAAGCCTTTTCACAACAGGTCAAATAGAACAAGTTCATTCTCACATAAGTACATAAAGATAAGTCTTTAACCACCACAAGGAAAAGATTAGACTTTTATAGGATTAACTTTGATTTGATTTGATTTCCACTTCACTCTTAAAAAAATGTTTGTTTTAAACAACATCATTGGCTTAGTGGCTTAATCTACTCTGAGAAGCGAAATGTCGACTCGATGCTTTTTAGTTCAATTTTCGTAATGTACTAATTTGTTGTTGTCCAATATGAAATTTGATCCTAAATCTGAGCAGTAATTAGTCTTTTATTGAAAATGTTATGAGATTCAATGAGTACCCAGCAATGATAAAAAAATATGGTTGTTTGGGTATTTGGGTCTATGCAACAACACACTTATTGTGAGCATGAGAAAACCTCATCCTAGATCTCACTTATTTTTACAAGGTGGCGGTTAGGGTGGGGAAATGTAAAATTTCCCCATCAAACACAAATACACATTTGCACCCTTGATATAATATATATTTATTGAGTGGATGAGACTCATTACCCGTAACTTGTTTCAACTTTTATGAACCATTTTAAACTTATTTAATATAAAGTCCTTAAAGTTGAATGTATTTATTTATGTTATTTACATATTTTTCCATTAAAGTGGTATATTTTGATATTCAGTGAATTTTTTAAATTGTTATTTTATTTTATTTTTTTGGGCTAAAAACTTTTCTGTGGGCCTCCTTGTGTAACCCTTCTAAATTTATTATGAGTTTATATTTTTTCACGAAAATATTATTTTTTCACCAAACTGGTTATCAATGAACAAATTTTGCGTATTTGAATAATTAAAATTTCCTCTAAACACTAAAGTACCACAAAATACATTGTTTAGCATCGTACTTTCAATATGTTGTCACAATTTTTTTTTGCCAAACCGGTTATTGAGGAAAAAACTTTGAGTATTTGAACAGTTAAAATTTTTCACGAACACTAAAGTACTCCAAAACACAGTTGTTCCTAACTATTCCTTTAGGCCGGACGTAGTTAGGAGGTGATGATTATGGGAGTTAGAGATCAAGTATAGCGTAATGTGAGAATAACAGATTCAGGATCCCTTCCATTGGCCTCTAGGGCGTATATTTATTACACAGACATAATTAATGCTAATAAATGCAATACATGAATGGTACATTAATTAGGCGGGAACCGTGGGCTTTTCATATGTATTCATCCCAAGGCTGCTCTCGGCCGAAGGCGGTGATGAGACTGGGTCTCAAGCGGAGGGGGAGCCCCTCGCTCTGAGTAGCCGACGAGCCCCTCGGCTCTAGAGGAGGGCCGAGGCCTTGTTTGGTTGTCTTGCCTTCGTGAGTCAGTCGTGTTGGCCTGGAGGTGTAGTGGGACCGAACCTATCTGGGCGGACGGTTGGGAACAAGAGTGTTTAGCATCGCACTTTATGTATTTCGTCACGAAATTATTATTTTTCACCAAACCGATTATTGAGTTACAAACTTTGCATATTTGAACAGTTAATTTTTTTTTCATATGCTAAAATACACAAAAACACACTACTTAATTAGCATCACACTTTATGTAATTTGTCACGAAGTTTTTTTTCTTCACCAAATCGGTTATTGAGGAAAAAACTGAGTATTTGTTAAATTTGGATCAAAAGGACATAATTTCGTTTTTTTATAGTTTTTTTTGGTCGAGACCTGGGTATCCACCGCCGAACACAATGACTAATCCGCTCGCTGGATTGGAGGCACCTCGAAGGGTGGGACAGCTGGCCCAGAGATTAATAATAGTTCTATATATTATTAATAAAAAAATGTTTTATTGATTAAAATTAAAGTATAGTTATTGTTTAATAAAAAAAGGAATTTTAATTAATAATAGTTTTTGACGTAACAGTTAATAATAGTGTCAAATTTTTTGACGTAACAATTAAGAACAATGGTTTATGGTGAGTGAAACAATTTTAGTGGCTAATATAGGCTTAAATTGAAAAGGCGCAAGAAATTGAAATATTCTACTTTTATCTAATATAATTAATTAATATGGGTTTATATTTTAATTTCAACAAAATTAATAGGGTCAAACTTTAAAAAATGAAAGCTTTGTGGTGCTTGAGTGATAAGGACAACAAAACTTGAAAAATGGGCTATAATGAGTCAAAAATGGATTTGTGTTTGGTGGGAAAATTTTACATTTCCAGGCACCATTTTACAATAAGATTCTTTGCATGAAATGAAAGCAGAAAATAAAATAAAAAAGTGAAAGTATGTATGTATATTCATTGCTAAGTTTTATGGTTAATGATGCATTTGAGTATGCTTTTGATTTTTCTTGCTTCTCTGACAAGCCATATCATATATTGCATTTAAAAATTCAATGGTCATTACATAAGGAGGATGGCCTCTATTTTCTTCAGAATATTCATTGTGTATCCATCCACTTATTTTGTCGATGTGCAAATCTTGCTTGTGTACTTGCTAATCAAGAAGAACAATTTTTATTTTGGAAAACTAAAAAGGAACTGTGGACCTTTGTTGGTTTATACTCTCTGCACTGCAGCATATCTGAATCATTCCAGCATCTCCCCAAGATTTTGCTAATTACTAATATATCCCTGGACTTTTGACTTTATTTTTTTTCTTTCAAATCCTAATAAATATGCATTTTTCTAAGGAGTGAAAAGTAACACCAAAAGCCATTTTACTTGGAATAGACAGATCTGGATTGCCTGCAGTTGACAATCTTTACATTTGCAAGTCAAAAAAATCATCACCTTTAATGCAAGATCTAGGCTCACATTGAAGATTTAGTAAATAAATCTCAACCGTCCATTTCTTTTACCAATTATTGAGGCCTTGTCTGCAATCAAAATTGACATCACAAAATTGAAAATTCATTCACAGATTGGACACTCCTTTCGACAATTATCCTGCTCAAAGAAACGAATGAGAGGATCTAAGTTCGAGCACCGACTCTTCAACTTTAGTTTGCTGATAAAGTTGATAATTAAAGTTATCTGGAGTCATCCGATCTTGATCGAACGGCTCTTAACTACATTAATGTTTGGAATTTGTGGAGGTAGGAAATCCAAATATCTTCATTATGCAGGCAAAAGGATACAAATTTTTTACCAATTTTTTGAAGTGCAAAAAGGATAAAATGTCCTTGTTACTAATGCATGAATAGAACAGGAAAAAAACAAAATGTAAAGAAGATCTAAAGCACTGTTAATTTATGAGAAGGAATAATATTCAGAGTCCATATATTCCAATATGTAATTTCCTTTTCATAGTAACAGCAAACATACAAAATGACTCAGCTTGAAGCATACTACCAACTCTATAATAATGATCTTTTTGGTCATTGCCTCTGTCACATCTCTTTCACCACCATTTTTCAGGCCTGCCATTATAAAGTTAAAATTGTAATCATAATTAAAATGGAAAATTCATAAACAAATTTCCAGCCACTTCACTGGCCCACACTAGTTATCATTTTAAATACACCTCTCCATCACTTTTTCTCTCTACAGTTACTTCTCTTCTCTCTTCATTTGTGAAACTATGAACTTCCCAACATTGAAGTTTAAGACCATGGAAATGGTTAAGGTTGTAGTGTTGCTTCATCTCAGTTTTTCTTTGAAAATGTTTTGTTTCTCTTCTCATGCAGATAGAATTGTTGGTCTTCCTGGACAACCCAACATAGGATTTCAACAATTCTCAGGATATGTCACAGTTGATGAAAAGAAACAAAAGTCACTTTTTTACTATTTTGTTGAATCAGAAACTGATCCAGCAACAAAGCCTCTTGTTCTATGGCTCAATGGAGGTCTATACATTCTCTCAACACTTTTGGATTAAATAAAACTTTAAAGAGTCTTTAAATGTTTTGAAGCTAATGAATTTCTTCATGTTTTATTCTTCTTCAGGACCTGGTTGTTCTTCTCTTGGAGTTGGTGCATTCTCTGAAAATGGACCCTTTAGACCAAATGGAGAATTTCTAACTAGAAATGAATATAGTTGGAATAAAGGTACTCTATTTCTTGACACATTACATTCTATCTACTAGAATTGAATCTTTGTAGCACCGACACTTCCAGTTGAAGCCGTGTATGAAGTCTGACACGTATCATACTCTTCAATTACTTGTATTTTCAAAGGAAACCGGTGTCTGCGTGTCCGTGTCCGTGTCGTGTCCGGTGTGTCCGTATTTGTGCTTCAATGGCCAGAATTATTCTTCTACTGATTGAGTTAGTTTTGAATTGTAGAGGCAAATATGCTGTATTTGGAGACACCAGTTGGAGTGGGATTTTCTTATGTTAAAGCTAGTTCTACTTCTTCCGTGAATGACGAGGCAACAGGTATAATTCATTAACATCAATTACTTTTTTAGACCCTTTTTAAAATCTTTTTGGACTAAAAATGTTTCCTCTTTAGAAAGTTCTTTTAAATCCTACTTCTATGGGAAAAGGTAAGTGTCTTATTATGTATACATCTTAGGCTTTTCAAAAGTTTAGATAAAACAGTGATTTATGATAAAATGATCTAACTTTTATTTTTTTGTATGGCACTTTACATGATTATTCTTCTTCCCTAGTTCTCTACTCAAACATTATATAGAATGGTTTACTTTTAAGTTTTGTTATCAGTAATATGATGATTCTCAAATAGTCATTATTTATTTGCATATATTTTGTCAACTGAAACAGTTTTTTTAATTATTAAGCTAGGGACAATCTTGTATTCCTATTACGATGGTTCAACAAGTTTCCTCAATACAAAAATAGAGATCTGTTTCTAACAGGAGAAAGTTATGCAGGTAAATATTTCACCTTTGTTTTACCTAACAATTCTATTTCTTAAGCAGGTTACAGCATTTATGTGTGCTTAGCTTACACATTTTTCTTTATTTATCAGGTCATTATGTTCCTCAACTTGCAAAACTAATGATTGAAATGAACACAAAAAACAAGATATTCAATCTGAAAGGCATAGCAGTAAGTAATGTTAACTTTCATTTATATATATATTTTCATTTATTCATTTAAATCTAGCATATTTCTAGTTGCTGATTGATGTATTAAATTGCAGTTGGGTAATCCAGTTTTAGAATATGCCACTGACTTCAATTCAAGGGCTGAGTTTTTCTGGTCACATGGACTAATATCAGATTCAACATTCAATGTGTTCACTAAAGTGTGTAATTACTCTCGCTATGTAAGTGAGTACTATAGTGGCTCAGTCTCACCTCTTTGTTCAAAAGTGATGGGCTTAGTGGGCAGAGAAACTAGTAAGTTTGTGGATAAATATGATGTCACTCTTGATGTCTGCATTTCCTCAGTGTTATCACAATCCAAGGTTATTTCTCCTCAAACACATGTGAGTTTCTTCTCTTGTATTGCAGCATTTTTCTAGCTTCTCATGCTTTTCAAGTTTTGCTTATTCAGTAAGTTATCTGTTGTCTTGTGTTGTGTCCTTGTAGCAAACAAATGAGAGGATAGATGTTTGTGTAGATGACAAGGTTACAAACTACTTAAACCGAAAAGATGTACAAAAGGCACTTCATGCAAAGCTTGTTGGAGTTCGCAAATGGGATGTCTGCAACAAGTAAGTCCTTCTCAACAAGCTTAAAGTCTTGTACTTTATTGGCCTAATGATTTTGCTTAATTGACCTTTAAAAATTGAAAAATCCGGAGTCAAAATCAAGCTTTTAAATCGCAGACGCGGTAATCTTTGTTACGGTAAGAAATCACGGTCAAATACGGCTGATGTGAGCTCAATCACATTCACAGAGACATAAAAAAACCATGGTGTTTTTCATTGTCCCCGTTTAGATCGTGACTGTGGACTTTATTTTAAAAACCTTGATCAGAATCAGCTTAGCTTATGATGCTTTATTTTAACTAGTCCATGTAAATTGTAATCACTGATCTAGTGTAGTGTTGGTAACAGCATGTTGGATTATGATATGCTTAACCTGGAAGTGCCAACACTTCCTATTGTCGGATCGCTAATAAAATCCGGAGTTCGCGTCTTAATTTACAGGTAACTACAACCATAAAGTTTCCTTCTCCTTTTGATTTTTTTGGTTGCTTGAACTTGAGGGCTTAGTCTCACATATGTATGTTTTTTAAGTTTTAATAATTAACATAACCATGTGCATTGTTCTCGTTACAGTGGAGATCAAGATTCAGTAATTCCATTGATTGGAAGCCGCACCTTAGTTCAAAAATTAGCTAGACAATTAGGACTTAGTACAACAGTTCCCTACAGAGTATGGTTTGAAGGCCAGCAGGTATACATACATATATATTAATTAAATTGAATGAATATCTTGGTAGTTCGAAATGAGAAACCAAACAAACCATTGCAAAAATCTTAGCTACATTTCATAAGAGGCCAGAAAGCCTCAAGTGGACTGACTAGTGACTAATGAGTACTGACTTGTCTTTCCTTAAAGTGGAAAGATCCCCTCACATTGATTGGACTGTGTGTAGTGTACAACTGTAGTATTTTTTATTCTTCTTTGAACTTTATTATGTCTGTATTCACAACACTATAATTCAAATTGAATAGTATTAAAGTATTTGTTGTTAATGAAACATAGGTTGGTGGGTGGACTCAAGTTTATGGCAACATACTCTCATTTGCAACTGTTAGAGGTGCAGCACATGAAGTTCCTTTCTCACAGCCTGAAAGATCACTTGTGTTATTCAAGTCATTCTTGGAAGGAAGACCTTTGCCTGAAGTTTTCTGACATGCCCTTTTGTGGTTTATGATTTAGTAGTTGAGGTTGTAAGTTGTAAGTAAGCAAGCATTATCCTTTAATACCAAATAATCAGTAAAAAAATGTATTAACTGTGCAGAAGAATGTCAAAAGAAGAAAAAAAGTTGCAAAAAGTTTTTTTGGTCTTTTGGGTTTTCAACCTTTTTTGTGCCTGAGTTTTTGTGTGGTTGCTTGTTTTTTGAGCTGTTAAAATGTAATGAACTCTTGAGTTAAAATCTTAAAGAGATTCTGCAAAAAAGTTGTTGAAGAGATTCTGTATATTCTCCATGTGTATGTAATTGCAAACATTGGTAATGTCACATTCGTTGTGTCAAAGAGCTCAACATTGGTGATACTGATTAAATTAAGGATCTATGTAATGTATATGATCTAAGACATTATATTTTTGTTATCCATATGCTATTTTATTGGATAGGATAGGATTGTTATCAGTGTATTATTATGTGTACTAAAATTATGCGGGTATATCTCTAGCGAATTAGGTGCCCATCAAGAATGATAATTCCTGGTTCAGCTGAAGACAAAAAATGTCTCTTCAGGAGTTGGTCTAAAGAAACAACTTTTTGTTCAGAAAGGTGACTTCTGATCCCATTTGTTCTCTGTGCAAATATTCCATTGAAACAGTAAAAAAAAACTTGCAAAAAAGCTGTAACGAAAGAAATGGCACACACAACACAAGTGGTTTATCCGTGCAGACTTATTTTAAGATTTTAATTCTTGTCATAATAAATAAATATCGGAAAACCTCTGATGTGCAGACATTATAGCCAACATTGGACATGGTTCCTCCTTCTCTAAAGCTAGCTATGAGATTAATATCAATTTATTTTGGTGTGACTAAACTCCAAATTGATATCAATATCATCTCGTCAATCTTTTATCATCTCGTCTACACTTACAAAACATTAAAATACGCTAGCCCTGGTTTGTGTAAGAGTTTGAATGACAGAATTCATATTCATCAAATGTAAATATATAAATTTAACACGATCAAAACCATACACCTACAACATCTATCATTTCGGTTCTTCATCGTTGAGAACTTTGACCTCATCATTAAAGTTAACAACAATTGGATTATTATGATTTCCTTCACCAACCATTGTAGATTTGAACAAATCAGTAAGAACAATCATTATATTAAATTTGTCATTTCTACAATTATGTTTGGCAACTAAAGATCGTAAATTAGCATTTGGCAACCATGTATTGAGTTGTATGTCAGCTTCCACCTCTTCATCCCAAGCCATATCAGTACTATAGTAAAAAATTAAGAGTAAAATTGAATTGAAATGTTTGATTTCCTTGATTGAATAATATCAAAGAAATAAAAGTTATCAAATTTTGGAGAAGAGACCCCTACATACTTGGACAACAAAACCTAATTGATGAGAAGAAATCTCTCATGACAATTCAACTGGGGAAAACTACATCACATCGTCTTAGCCAAAATGGCTTCTTGCACTATAATACCAATGACTCTTCATGCTATTTGACATATTTGATCCTTCTTATTTTAAAGACAAAGGTATATACTATGACAACAAATGAGTGCATCCAAACTTTAACTATGAGTTTTCAGAAAATAAAATGATACACTAACCCTAATGTAATACATGTTAATTCTTAGTTTTTTTAGACAAAGTTACTTCTTAGTTAATGCAATAGATGTTATTACTTGTATCAAGGGGTTACTTCTTAGTTAATGCAATAGATGCAATAGATGCGTCTTTCATGTGTTGATGTATTGGTGTGTTAGTTGGTGGTTATCAGAATTAGAATATCAAAATTAGAAATAGTGTTGGGTGTTAGTGGGTAGTTATCATTACAATAAGGGCATTTTGGTCAGAAAAATCTGACACCAAAATGACAGTTTTTTTTAGAATCCCCTTTATTAATAGATTATAGATTACTTGTATTAAGGAAAAAAAAACATGTTATTTTTTTTTTACAGCAAAAAACACGTTATTTTTTTTTGGTAGAAAAAAAACACGTTATTACTTGTAATGTTTAATTCCTCATGAATTATCGTTGAGCCAATGAGAACATGAAGGAGTCAATAATAATCTTACCGGATACTCGGTCAAAGTGATTTCTTATTGAATAATACCAAAATTTAATAAGGAGAAAAATTGTTAATAACATTTTAAATTTGAGACATCCATTACTAGAATTTTCGTCGTTTCCTGCAGAATTTCCTGCGGATTTTCACTAAAATTCCTGCGGAATTTCCAGCGGATTAAGGTTCCCAGTTATTTCATTCGTGGATAATTGTTTCCTGCAGAATTTTAAATCGGCAGGAAATTTCCGCAAGAAATTCCGCAGGAAGTCCGCAGAAAATTCCGCAGGAAGTTCCGTAGGAAATTCCGCAGGAATATCAATATTTTTGCATGAAAATCCGCAGGAAATCACAGATTTTTTTACCTCAAACCAGCTGCAAATTTTATTGACCGGTATTATTAGAAATCCAAAACAGGAAATAAGTGGCAGAAGGATACATGAGAATAATAAGATAAAACAATGGATCAAACTAGTATACATATTACAAGTTCCTTTATAACTACATGAAATATAGCCATTCTACTATTCCTAATTCATATTCAAATTTCTCAAAACTAATCATTCCTAAAGATGCTACAATCTTGGTAATTCAATGTTTACTATTCTCAGCTGCATTCTCTTCTTTCCCAAGTGCAATCACCACTTTCTTCAAGATTGATTCTGTCGGTTGGTGAGAGTTCTCCACTGCCTTGGAGATTGCTTGCCATTTCTCTGTGTTTTGGCTCAGCAGCAACACATTTCTTCAACACATTCTTCTGGCTGTCACAGCCCTATTCAGCCAAGTCCCATGCTGCAGTTCAAATTTGTAGCACAAGGCCCAAAAATCACCAACGTAAGGGGCAAGTGTCACAGCCCTATTCAGCCAAGTCCGAGCTTTGTCTACCTTTCTATCATGCCAGAACAATTTGGCCACAGCAGCTATAACATGGGGATCATGGTCACATTTCTTTAGGGCATCCATACTCTTGGTTTTACGCAGAGGACGAGGAACCATCTCAATTGAAGCTGCCCACAGAATACCACTATTAGGACACTCCTGCAATGCTTTTGCCAACAAAGTATCCCAACATCCAACAAAGGGCAAGGATTTGCAAATTAAGCACTCGCTTGCAAATCCTTAAAAAGGAAGTCTTGATATCCTTCTTAAATGAATGCTAAAGATAGAACTAAAGATTTCTTTATAATATACGCCAGCCTGCAAGATTATTTTTTAAATAAGAATTTAATAACAAAACCCAAGATAAACAGAGAGGAAGTAAAACACAATTCACCAAAAATAGAGAAAAGAGTAAACCAAAAAAAGCAATGATACTTATGCTATGCAAAAAAAACCAAATCAGTAATTAAAACACAAATACACAATGACTGCAATAATTCTAAAGTCTAAACTGAACAATAACAATATTGATCCTGCTTGACATCAAGAGTAGTCCAAGAACAACTAAAGAAAGTAAACATGAAGAATATTATATTAAAATGCACATTAGCATCATAAAATTGACAAAATTAGTGATTAGCACAATAAAATTCATCTCACCACTCTGATTCTGTTCAAACAAAACAACTCATGTACACGGCCATGTTCTTCTGCAGAAATTCCACTATGATAACTCTAAATCATAATTCCACTGACTCTAAATCTTAGATGTTTAAAGAACTCAAAGAAGTTAAACAAGTAAAGTTGGGTTTGGTTTCTGTACTTACTAATGGTTGGCAAGTCCTTGGCATTCTCAAGAAATTGGAAACCTCTTTGGCAACTTCCTGATCTCACCTACAGTTAGTAAAGATGCGTGTGGTTACAAATAGCATTATCAAAGTTGTATTATTTAGCAATTACGAATAAAAATATAAAACATGGATACAGATCCAATAATCATCATGATATTATACTTGTTGCAAGATAAGTGACAGAATATCTTTCCTGGCCGAAACTTTGGTAGAAATTAACTAGTCAAGAGTATCATTCCTCCCCAGGTTTACTTGAGATTAACCTACATTACCTCCACTATGGCAACGTGGAAGCCTTCAGGTTTACTTGAGATTGCTGGCAAGGCTTCATTCTCATCACAAAATGTAGTAACTGAGGATCATAAAGTCTATTAACAGTAATTGCAGAGGCGTCACTATTCTGCAAGGTGATCAATCTCAAACAGTGAATAAATAGAAACAAGAGTATATGATTAAGAAACCAAAAAGCTATATAAAAGCCACACAAATATGTGATGACAGTAAGCTCATAGACAATAAGAAATTTATATTGTAAAGGGATACAAATATCTGAAAACTCAAATTCTACACAAGAACTCTTATTACTATCAGCTAGTACTTGAGTTGCTGGAATCACCCACATGTCTAAAATTACTACCATCTTAGCAAAAAAAAATGACGGAGGGAAGAAGGCACATCAAAACAGAGACAATAAGCATATAAGAGCATGCTTGGAGTTCAATATGCTTAACAATCCCCTGTTGAATTGAGTTTCCTCTGTTCACCTGTTGCCTGCCCGTAAACACACAGATTTTCGACCTGTTAATGGAATTCGCTTTGTGTGCCACAATATAAGATGAACACAGACTAGCTCGAAATAGCCCAAATTAAAATAGATTGAATGAATTTGAAGCATTAATATGAAATTAATTCTAAAGTAAAAATATCATATAAGACAAAGACGCATGCACACACCTTATCAGCGAGAAGGCAAACCTCTAAGAACAATTGTATCAGGTTCACATTTCAAACTCCCATTTTGATTCCGAAAAGCATAAAATGCCTCCCAATTTTTCTTCATACCTTCAAAATCATCCGAAACAGGAACTGAAACATTAAGCGTAAACCTAACTCCTTGAAGATTCAATTCAATACCATTCATATTCTCAGCGAGACCATTTCTTCATAACGACAAGTCGTTTTCGTTTTCGGAAGAGAGAAAGGAGAGATTCCAGATTCGGAGTGTTCCAGAAACGACAGATCCTCGCGTTTGCGTCTTTTGAGATATTTGAAGCGTTTGATTTGGAGATCTTCTTCAGGTAGGGATGGGAGAGAGATGCGAAATCCAAATGCAAAAACTGAGAGAGAGACGCAAAATCGAAATATCTGCTTGCCAAATCGAAATTGTTGGTTGATGATCAAGAGAGAGGAACGTGATGAGAGATGGATTTCGATTTCATGCTCAAAGAGGGATTTAGGGATTTCTGCAGATGATTCTCTGTAAGAGAGACGATGGCATAGGGTTCACGCGTTTCTGTTTAATCATTTTACAACTTTTTTAGATTTTTAAAATGATAAAAGAAATTATAATAAATTTTTTTAAAAATAAGATTTAAATATGTCGAAAAAACAATATTTAAACAAATATTACCAAAAAAAAACTTTTCAAATTTTAAATTTCCTGCAGAATTTTGTTCTTAGAAAATTTCACAGAAAACCCAAAACTTTCCTGCGGATTTACCTGCCAACTAAAACTTTCCTGCGGATTTACCTGCCAACTAAACGTTCGCAGTAAAGTTTCTACAAAGCTATAAGCTGGCAGAAAAATTCTCAGGAAATACCTGCGGAAATTTTTCGCAGGAAATTCCGCAGGTAATATAGAGATTTGTAGTGATCAACCTATCATTCCTTCTCTACATAATATAAAGACTCATATTCTAAAATACAATTAATTCTATGGTTCAACTTAAATCTAGTATTAGCCGCACACATGAACAATAGAAATTTTGTGGCTTCTCTTTCATAATTTATTTAAAAATATAACTAACACTAACCCGTGCAACACACCATTTTACTAATTTGACCATCTTAAAAAAATAATTTACTTTTTTTACTTCTTTTCCTTATATTTTTAGAACGATATTTTCCAAACCTTTAAAAATCAATTTATGTAGTAAACAAAATCTCAATTTTTACCACTTAAAAAAGGAACTAATATTGTTTGTCGTTTTCAATATATTTATTAAATACCATTTACGATCAAATTTGGATGATTGAGTCATGTGTTATCATCTTTAAGTCTTTATATGTTGATATGTCTCTTTCGCACTTTGGATATCATGCTCCAGACTATGTGTAAGACTTTGTAGTGCATGTTTAAGACTTTTTATTCGGTTGTTCTATAATATCTATAACTCTCAACTTTGTTATGAATTTTTTATATGTTCTAATATTTGATTTCTAATTCTACTTTACTATACTTATTATTATTATTATTATAAAAAAATAAAACTAGCGTATTTAAATTTGTCGATGTTGTCTTATCCCTATCTGTCAACACTAGTGCACCTCGTGCATCATACAGGTAATGGGGCTAGTAATAGGTTATATGACACATAAAAGTATACACTAAATGGAGCTACTTTCATTTGAGTATTTAAGTGGGTTTAGACATCACATAAAGTATACTCTCATTTGAGTATTAATTAGGGGGAAAGATGCCACACTTGATTCTATTGTGTCCTACATTAAATGTCTTTCGTGGAGTTGGTTTGTGTATGGGGTAGGAAGAGAGTCTAGTTATTCTTTATCGTCATGGTGGAATAATGCTTTTCTTTGTATTATCAAATTTTGATTCGCTTTGTATTGAGTTTTGTGTTAGTTTGGGAGGTTGTTTTGGGCGTGTTGTTGATGAGTTGTTGTTGTGTTTTGGGTTGACTGAGTTGGTGTTTGCAGGTGTCGCAACATTGTTGTTGGCTGTTTGGTATGTGTTTGTTGTTGTTGTTGTTTGTTGTGCTGCTGTCTGTTGTTTGTTGTGTTGTTGTTCTGCTGTTTGCTGTCGTTGGTTGTGATGGTTGTTGTTCTGTTGTTTGTTGTCGCTGATTGCGTTGATTGTTGTTGTGTGCTGCGTTGTTGTCTTCGTGTTGTTGCGTTGTTGTTTGTGACGCTCTTGTTCTGCTGTTTGTTACTATTGGGTTTTGCTGGTTGTTGTTCTGATGATTGTTTTGTGGGGTTTGCTAAGTTTTTGTTGGTGTTGTTTTTGTGTCTTTGGTCACCTGTGTAATTGGCTTTATGGTTTTGTCTTCTTTGGGGGTACTATTTTTCCTCCTCGGGTCTTTTTCCCATGAGGTTTTGGGTTCAGTGAGGTTTTAACGAGACCTCGAGATAATTGTACGAGTTAAAGAGGTTAGAAAAAGTGGTTAGAAATTAGTGTGTTAGTAGTTAAAGAGGAGAGGAGAGCGGGGTTCGAACCCCGTACGCCTACATTTTTTATCTTGATACTCATGTTTGTTTATCGGGTACTCACCCAATAATTACTATCATTGGAGATGATTTGAAAATTTGCGTTGACTTTCTATGTACACAAATAAATAACGTGGTCATGAATTGAACATGAAAATATCCTCCTCCCTTTTTATTTTATTTATTCTTTGGATCCTTCATTACGACTTCAATTCATCCATGTTATTACAAACAACCTACACAAATCAGGCGCTGGACATGACATGTGATTGAGTTGCATATTTTCTTCTCATTTCTTCATTCTTCATTTTTCTTCAGTTCATCCCAACCCACCTTTTCGTTTCACTCACTCACTCAATTATCATCCACTTTACTACGTACTACATACAGTATTAGTAGTATACTAGTATAGTATAAGTATATAAAGGTATATAACCTCTCTTTTTGCGAAAAATAAAAAGAAGAAACCTCCCACTTCCCACTCTCTTCCCTCCATCTTTAGAAAAAGAAAAAAGAAACTACTTTTGGTCGAGTTTGAAGCAGTTTTTGCATACAATACAATAGAACTCAAGAAGATGGGAAAAGAGCAACAAAAGCTAGACCCTGCTACAATCATCAACCATTGGCAGAACCAAACACAAACCCAGGTTTCTCTACTCTTTCCCTTTTCTCTCTTTAGATCTTACATATACAACCCCCCATGTGTATTCTCAAGTTTTGAAATTGCAGGTTAAAGTCGAAGACAAGCAATTGGAACCCCAAAACGACGACGCTGAGGGATCCTTACCTCTCACTGTTACTTCCCGGGTATCTATCTTTGCTACTTTCTCTTCTCTTTTTTCTTTTTCTTCAATTGGGTTTGTTCATTCTGCTAAAAAGGTTTGAACTTGTTTGGTGAATGAATGAAGGTTTTGTATATGTTGGGAGATATCACAGCAGGACCTGCGTTTATGTTCACGCAATGGCTCCAATTAGTTCGTAAACGCACTTCTAACTATCGCTCTTCTGGATTCCCCAACCGTTCTTCTTCCACCATGCCCTTTTGGTCTCTTTCTTACTCCTCTCACTCATTTTCATTGTTGTCATTAATTCAGCATGTGATGTAGTGTTCTATATCTATATGGTAGATTCTCAAGTTTTATTTTAATTTCTATTTTGGATTTGGAAGGGAATGGTAAACTAAAAAGGGTGCATTTTTGTTAGGAGTTCAGTGTGCTTTTAGAGTTGGTAGTTGGTAACTGCGATTTGAATTTTGTTCAGTCTGGGGGAATCTGCTGAGGATGGAAGTGTCGACCAGCCTCCCGAGCAAACAGAAATTAGCTTGTGGGAGAGGCTTGGTAAAGCTGAAATGTTGGACATTGAATCCAGTTTCTTTTCTTGGGAAAGACTTTCTTCACTTCACCACACTGAGCACACCAGTAGCAATGAACATTCTGAGGACGAAATGAACAAAGCTCTCGAGGTTTGGGGTTCTTCTGTACTCGTTATGTTGTGTTGTTGTTGTATTTTGGTGTTTTATAGTGCAAAAACATGTGTGCATATGCATACTATTTGTTTTCTTGGCTTCTGCCTCATTTCTTCTTAGTTATGTCCACATAGGTAACAGTAAATTCTGGAGGGGTTGTCTTCTTTGCCCTTTTCAATGGTCTTGGGAGTGATGATGCTCACCCAAAAGAAGCAGCAGCTGTCATAAAGATATCATCATCGAGAATGGCAACACAGTCTGAACGTCTTGGTTATGAATTTGCCAAGTGGTTGGGAGTCCAAATTCCACAGGTTTTACCCTTCTTATTTAACTCAACCACACATTTGTAAGTTTAAGGTATCAAGCGATACCTCATCATATTCATTCTTTACTTTTTATCTGTATTATATAGGCTAGAGTCATTCACAACACTAGTTTAGAATGGCTCCAAATAAAGAAAGCTGTAGAAAAAGCTAGGGATGCAGCAAGTACTAGGAGTGATGAAATCGGTGAAATGACTTGTTCGGAACTTTTGGAAGCACTTGAGCTTAGTCGATGCCTCTTGTTTATGAGGTACAATTCAAATCTGGTATTGATACTATAATGTTTACACTTACAGCATGACATTGATGGCTGGCAGCATAGGATATCTTTGCTTGCCTTGCTATTTTTGTTACCAATTGAGGATTTCCTTTTCTTACTGAAAATAATCATGCTCCACTGCTCAGGCATGACCTGTTAATTTCCAATGTGGCATGCAAACATATAGTCCTACATTTGAGTTTTTGCAATCATTCAAGAAATGCAATTTTCAAATAAAATTTCAATTCAACAGTAACAGTTTTGGCAATAACAAAAAGATAACTGTTTATTTTGTGCTTTCTCCATGTGAGGTATATTGGAAGTTGGATCAGTTTGAAAACTATGTTGCTTTTGCAGAGCATTGTTTTTAAGTGTGAGTAGCTAAATCAAATCCAATATCACAATTTTCCATAAAAGACAGTGAAAGCAATTAATACGGTATATTTGCTGTGAACTATTATTCTTCTACTAGATATCTTCTTAACTATCTAATTCTAATAATTATCATCTTCTTGTAGTTATGTACATGGTTCGCCTTTGCTTGAAAGCTCTAGCGCATTTGAGTCACAAGATGCTGCAGAAAGAATATCAGCAGCCCTTGGCAGGGTATTGATGCTAGATCTTGTCATCAGAAATGAAGATAGGCTCCCTTGCCGCCAACTTAGATGGCGTGGGAACTCTGCTAATTTGTTATTGGCTGAAAATATGATCTCTTCGAAGACAGATACAATAGAAGAAACCTTTGATTGTGCAATGAGTCGATGTGGACCTAGGGTGATTAGGACACATAAGAAAGAAAGAAGGTCAACTTCAGTAGACAGCAGATTGGCTTCTCTTAATCTTGGAATGGCATCCCAAGCCTCTTATCTTTCACGGATCAGAGAATCATCAACATCCACTAACATGAGCCTTAAAAGTCAAACATCCGGAGAGTCAATGTTTAATGACTGCAACATTGTGGTTATTGATTCTGGCGTTCCTCGCCGACCCCCTGCTGGAAAACGTGCAGATGATCAAGTCAATTATCCTAAGTTGGTTGAGTTACTACAAACTAGCTCCGAGTTTTCCTCTAGCCTGTTACATGATATAACTGGAGGGAGATTAGGATGTCCTCCCCCAGAAGACACAAATACTACAACCGATGTACATGCAAGTGATGTAACATCAGTGGTTCATGAGTTTCGTTGTGGTTTTCGTGCTGCTCTTATGGATCTGCAAGGATTTCATATATTCCTACTTACACTTCACCAGAAACTTGATAACATTTTACGATCATTCAATGATACTATAAGCAAAATATCATGGGGGGAGTTTGATAAAGAGGATTCAGCAATTCCGCACTTACCTTCACCAACTGCTGTTGGTAGTTGTTGTACCCCTCCAACAAGTAAGGAGAGGTTATCTAACGATAGCCATCAAGATTTTAGTGATTCTGAATCACAAAGATCTGCTCCAAGGGCATCATCATCTTCAAGCAATAGAGACTGTTGCGACTCTGCTTCTTCTGCGTCAAGAGAAGGTTGGCATGGAAAATTCTCTAAAGGAAGTGGGGAGCCACTTCATGGTTCCCGCTTTGCAGCTAAGCTTCGCGACTTCCATAAATTTGCCAAGGTTTGTCTCTAGATAGCTTAGTCTGTTTACTAATACATGGTTTTGGTTCTGCTGATGTAGCTATTAAGTTATTGTTTTGGTGCATCTTTTCTGTTTTATTTTTTGGATAAATCATAAATAATTAGTTTGCGGCATATTGCTTGTTATGCAATTTGATTTATGGCAAGTCTATTTCAACAAAACTAACTAATGTGGACAACTTTGAAAGCTATTTAGGATGTACTCTTGTTGGCTATTGCTTTTCTGAGGAGAGCATTAATTTTGGGGAATTAGTTTCTGCCATTTTATTTTGAATGAACATGTTGCAATGACCTTTTACTCTTATTGTTCTATTGTTTAATCGATATGGATACAGTGGTGTAACATAGATGAGGTCACCAATGGTGCATTGAAAAACTTAGGTTTTTAAGTTAGCTGGTAATTTCATTCCCGTATGTTCTGCACGTGTGAATGTCATACACAATCATGTATTTCAGGGTGACTGACAAATAAGGATATAACATTGTAACTAAGTGTCTATTTACCATGTTAAAGAGTATTTCTTCTACCATGTTTTCCATCTTTTTTCTCCTCTCTTATACTTTATAATAATTTCCAGGTTGATGCGGAATCTTGTAAAGAATTGGAACATTGGAATGAAATGCTTAAAAATGATGCTATCAAATTATGCCAGGAGAACAATTTCAATTCAGGATTTTTTGAGGGTAGTGATAACAACACTGTAGTTGATGCATATGAATTGAAGGTATCTAAGTTTGAAATAGTATGTACTATGCAGAACTATTAAAGTCATTTCATTTGTAATTGATACATATTCACAGAAACCATTTATCGACTAACTTTCAGGTGAGGCTTGAGCATATCCTTGAGAGAATTGTGTTGATAACGGAGGCTGCAAATGCAGAGAGACCATCTGCTGTTACAAATAGTCTGTTCATTGGTGGAGCACTATCTGCAAGATCTATATACACGCTGCAACACTTGGGAATCACTCATATTTTGTGTTTGTGTACAAACGAAATTGGACAGTCGGAAACTCAGTTTCCTGATCTATTTGCTTACAAAAATTTCTTTGTAAGTCATCTTCTCGTATCTAATTTTTACTCCCAATTATTCAATTGATTTATTTACCGAGGCTTTTGTGTGAGAATCAGTTGTCTTTCTGCTTGTCTGTGTCTGCTTTTTGTTGTTTATGCACGCGTTTTTGTGTAGGATTAACATAGTTTTGTATTGGAGTGAAGCCTTAAACTTTTATGCATTTCACTATAATAACTTTTAGGTGCCACTGCCACTCATCCCAAAAGAATAAACTGTTAGGTGCCACTGCCTTGATATAAATGGTTCGCATTGAGAACTTTATTTTTTATAAAGTCCAATGGCTTAAATTGATTAATCTTGTCAATCACACCTAATGAGACAGGGCTAGGTCGTTTCATGCCAGCTTAATCCAGTTTTGAAGTCTTTCTGCATTAAAAGCATTTTGATATACTTTGGCCAAATTAAGATGCAGTTCTTGCCTGTTTTTCCTTGTATGATTATTTTCTATTGTCCCCTTTACAATTTGAACAGTCTCAAAATTTTGACCTCCCTTGCCTGATAGAATATTTAATTAAGGCTAGACTGATCATTTTGAGTCCATTAGTGTACTTGCTGTTCAATATGATATGATTTAAGGCCCACTTTTTTCAGCTTATTTCACAAGGAAAAAAAACACTTATAATTGTTCCTATTGCGTTTGTTTAGGTTTTTATAAAAATAGGAATGCTTTGCCTAGATAAATAAACGGGCTCTTACGCTTGTTCTTCTGCACGCCTATAAATAATGTTTCCAGTTAATTAAGATACCAATTGTCCTCATAAATTTTGTTGAGGAATAAATTTTCACAATGCATGCTTTTGTTGACCCCGTTTGAACAGGTGTGCGACAATGAGGATTCTGACATCAGCAGCATATTTGATGAAGCTTGTGATTTTATAGATTATGTTGAGAAAACAGGTCAAAGAGTTTTGGTTCATTGCTTCGAAGGGAGAAGTAGAAGTGTCACTTTGGTCCTTGCATACTTGATGCTCAGGAAGTAAGTAAAAATATAAATACAATAGTAGATAGAGTAGAAACTTGTATTTTGTGGAGCCAGTCACTTATATCCAAAGGTCGTGAATTTGAGTTATATAGGGGAAATGAAGAACCACTATTCATCCCCCTCCCCCCTTTTAAAAAGAAAAGAAAAGTGTATAAAAAAGATTATCAGATAGGTTTTTTCAGCTAGTGAATTATGTATTTGTATGCGGGTCAATTATTTTTCATGGTTAGGTGATATAAAGCAATCTAACTATCATTCAGTTTGTGGATTAGTATATTTGTGTTCCTTTATAATCTAAGAGTATTACTGTTAGTGACACTTAGGACAGTTTTGGAGCTGAATGTTTATGTAATGCAGGAAGTACACATTAATAGAAGCATGGAATACTCTAAAGCAAGTTCACCGTCGAGCACAGCCCAATGACGGTTTTGTAAAGATTTTACTGGAATTGGATCAGAAATTGCACGGGAAGGTTTCAATGGAGTGGCAGCAGCGGAAACCAATGATGAAAATTTGCCCCATTTGTTGCAAGAATGTTGGACTGAGCACTAGCTCGCTTAAGCTCCATCTTCAGAAATCACACAAAAGACTATCATCTGGGAGTGTAGATAGTGCCATGACAATGGAGATCCAGAAGGCATTAACAGCTTTGGAGATTAGCCATGGTGGCAGCCCCATACAAAAGACAGTCTCATTCAATAATAGATGAATAGATGGATAACTCATAATATGTTTTGACTTGTGAAGTCTCATTCAACGATAGATGACTCTTGATGTGTTTTGACTTATGAAGTGATAGATGAAAAGAACATTTATGAAGTCAAAACACATTCTTGGTTTACCGCAGTTTGGTTTCTTCTTCTTTTTTTTAAACAAAAGAAAGGGATATGAAACATTGCTAAAACCTTCTGATGTAAAACTCTCCTTAAAAAAAAGAGTACTCCTAAATTTTTTTGAACAAAAGTGGAAAAATACAGAAAACATGGGGAAAGAGAGCACAAGTCCGAAACACACTAGCCAGAATAATAGAACACCTAGCAAAGGGAAAGAGCATAATCGATTTGGAGTATTAGTGAAATTTTCAAAATTTGAGCTGCATTCCTGACTCCTGAGACCAATGTAACCCCCTGCTCTCAATCCCAAGTGATTCCAGATTGCGTAAACAATCATCATTGAAGTATTTCCGTTGTTTTCATGCGCTAATATTCACATCAATATGACTAGTACTTGTTTCCAAAGAATCAAAAAGAACTACTACAAATATAAAGTCGAGAATGGACATTGCTGTACCAGCCAACACACGTGTCATCATTGCATCCAATAGGCAGACCATCACCCATAACTACTGAAATACATTATTGGTCCTATAGGTTTCACGGCCAAATTCAAATGCCGAGGTCATTCCACACACGGGAAATAAAGTGGTTTATGGTATGGTCAGAACATCATCCACATACCTAGAGCTAGAGCATAAGAATCACAATACTACTATCTAACTTAATATAAGGCAATAATTACTCATTTTTCAACGATTCATGAGAGTACAAGTGATGCCTAGTTTCTGTTCAGTAAACTATCCATTACTGATTTACCAATTCTACCATATTGCTTTCACTGCATTGCATGTACTTAGTTTAATTCAATATGGCGAATGACTATAGGAGATCTTCCATGTACAAAATGCAAAATTCATCTTTAAAAGGGAAATGATAATGGAAGTTCTTCAACATGGGAAATACAAGCAAATGCCAGAAACAGGAGACCCTGACTGCAACTAGTACGGTGAAAAACGATAATTGCTATCAGAAATCATCATCATCCTCTTCTGCAATATGCTTGGCCAGTTCTTGTTCTTGTTGTTGTCTCTCTCTTCTCATTTCAGCACTTTCCTTCTCTTTCTGTGTGTTTGGTGGAAAACGAAGTGCCCTAACAGCCTCATTGTGCATGTTAAGACAGAAGGCAATCCGAGAATTAAAAGACAACTGGGGCTCATTTGTGGAGTAAATATCCCCAGTTTCCTTGGACACCATCCACCCATTTGCATGATCCAGTGTAGCATCAATTGCCCCATCACGAATAGCCTTTGATACAATGCTCTCAGCATCAGTAACAGGACTTGCAGAGTCCAACCTCAATTTTTTAGCAACGTCTACCAGAGATATACGAGAATAGGAGATGCTGATGTTGCGTAAACCAGTCCTGATGACATTATGTCGCAGACGAACAATCAAATTATGAGTCCCATCTGCATTGAAGGTGGTGGCAAACTTGTCTGCAATATTCCTAAACAGCTCCAAGTCTCCAATCCGGACAGCCTGGTATTTCACAACATAAGTTAACACTAACATAAAGAAGCACTATTACAAACTATATTTATACAGATATCAAAAATTTATTTTAATTAGGATACCAAGAATTTACAAATAAATGACTATGAATGATGTGAGTTAATAACTTCCAGAAAGCACCAAAGACTGAACCGAGTCCCAACAAACGCATAAAATAATACTCCCTTTTGATACAGATGATAACTAACCCAGGACCTCTTTTCTTCAAGAGAGGTTGACCACTAGATTATGGCACCGAGAAAACATAAAAGAGGGAAAAGTTCAAAGAAAATTTGGCAAAAATATTTTTAGTTTAGAAACAAGTATCCAATGTGTGCATAGTCTTTATACTGTAACTGTATAGGATCAGATCAGATCATGTTTCTTAAGAATTTTTTAATTATTTGATGGTATGTCTCTTGCAAGAACCTCTTGTAGGATATGTTTTCAAAGCTGTGGTATGGAGGAGGGCAGAGGACCTATCTCAAAACATGACCGAACAACAGGAGGACTAAATCTCTAATTAAACCATGAAGATAATAAGTTCACGTGTTAATGATTAAGAGAGATAGAGAGACACTGAATCAATTCTAATGATATTAGACCTAGCTAGAAAGGTATTACCGTGACCAAGTTTGGATCATAATGTGGACTTACATTTGTAAGCTCAAAATAAGGCCTCAATGCTTTCTCCATTCCTTTCTGCATAAACACAGTCCGCTCAGGTATTTCTCCCAACAGTAGACGTACTACGATAGCCCACTTGTTACATTGAATTCGAAAACCCTGAGCTGCAACTGGAGCTTTCCGAGCAGCTTGCATGAGAGACTCCTTTGCATCTGTATACTCCAGCTGAATTGTCCGAATTTTCCCGAGGTAGAAGAGATAGCGACAAAACTGAAAGAAATATATAACAAATGTGGACATTATTTGAAGGAAAATTGATTTAACAAAGATATTTAAGAATGATAAATAAGAATATATACAAAAGTACAAAACTATAACACAACAAAATCAACAAGGGTCATCACAAGGGCTTTACCAAAACAGCTGTGAGCACTGGAATAGAAGTTAGAGATTATTCACCACAACCAGACCACTTTTGGCGGTCGGGATTAAAACTAGATACCTGCTGGTTTGAATGTGCTTCAAATCGTGGAGCCTTGGACCTCAATTTCTCTGCCTGGTCATATAAGTTGTAGTGAAGATAGTTGCGAAGTAACAGATTAAGAAGTGTTTCCTGCATTAGTGCAGATAATCAACAGATAAGTACTATAACTATACAAGATCATAAGCCCTTGCATAAAAACCTCAAACATAAGTAGAAACAAACCTGACCCAACTCATCACGGCGCAGGGTGGCAATCCGGTGCAATGCAAGGAGGTTACTAAAAAGAAAAAAATACAAGATTACATTGGAAACATGTTACTTGGAGATAATCCAGTATTGAACCTCATTGATTTATTCATTACATAGATATGCACCTAACTCACCCCCGAATTTCAGCTAGATCTCCTGTCAGTTCATGGCTATATGAATAGTAAAAATACAGTCTAGATGCAATAACCTCAACAGTTCTTCTGTTCACATTCTTCAGCCAAGCAATGCTGGCCGAGGAACAAGCCTTAGCCTAAACAGAAAACCCAAAGCAACATAAGCATTTAACTAGTCGTCCATTCGCATAGTTGAAAAATATAAGCAAAAATATGGGAACTAACCTCGTTGTATTTTTTCTGATCAATGAGAAAAAGTAATACAAGCAGGTAACAGTAAATTTCTAGCTCAGGTGATAAATGTTTAGCCGGGTTTTGAATAGCAGATGTTGCACCGTCTACTTCCATCTCATGATCATCCTCCTATATAGTCAGTCACAAAATTAACACTCAAAAAAAGAACATCGCTATTGCACCACAAAAACAAAGGAGAGAGAAAGAGATATTAATCAGAGTCAATAAAATCTATCTCATTAGATATCTCATATAAAAGAAGATTTTATCCTCGAAATTCCATAATTCAACCAAATTATGAAGTAAAGTAGTCAACAGATGCTTTTTCACAGAAGAATTATTTATCCACTACATAATTTGGATTAAGAATTAAACGAGGAAAAACGAAAATACAAAACTTTACTGAATCTGAGCAATCCCTAAATCTAAGAAAGCAGGTTAATTACCTTGGGAAGATAGGCAGAGAGTGAGGCGTGAAGGTCAGAACCGGGAATTAAAACATGATTCAGAAAAGAAGAGATAACAGTAGCTGTCAATTTCCGCCTCAATGCAATTGTAAGACGAACAGCACGAGCAATTCTACGAACTTCCTTCGAATACGAACCGGTTTCGATAAGAGATGCTATATCCTTCAAATCTGTGAATTCCAAAACAAAGAATTGAAATAATTTTACAGAGATGTGAAATCGCTACAATTGTAGAAGTAATTAGAGGAATGTTCTTACGCTGTAGAGTAGATGGAACAGTTGAAGAAACGGCGTTGGAAGGTGTTTGAAGGTCTTTCATTTCAAGATCTTGAGTCATCTTCAACAAAATCTACTGAAATTTGACCAAAATTTAGTTACAATTTAAAGGAATGGGAATTTTATTGAGCAAGCAATCGATCAAATTGAGAAGGGAAACACTTTACTGTTTCTTTCCCTTTGTGCTCAATGTCAGTGGACTGGAGTCCTCCACGGAAGACTTGTACACTGTTTGGTTGAGGAAGAAAACTTCTACACTGTTTGGTTGAGGAATAGAGAAGAGAGATCCAGGTTAGAGAGAAATTGAGAAGTAAGAAAGAGAAAAAGATGAGCAATTACTTTTTTCCTTGGTGAACACCTCATTTTTCTATATTCAAATACAATCACTCAATTACACCTCATTTTTCTATATCTAAATAATTTAAACTAAATTTAATATTATACTAATTTTGCCTACAAGGTATCATACCTATCAAAATTCAATAAGTATGGTAGAATTCTCCAAACTATCTCTCCTCTTTCTCTCATACCAAAAAAAAGAATTTAATCCACTCTATTGCATACCTATTTCTCTCTTCTCTCATTTTCTCCCCCCTCTTTCTCTTTTTCCTATTTTTCTCCTAGACTAAACACAATTCTCAATTTTCCTCGATGTTCCACACAATCTGATAATGAAGATTAATATGATCATCAACAACATAAAACTCGCCTAAATCTTCTTCTAAATCACTTAGTAAGGCTTGTCAATTATGATTTGCGCAACAAAGTGACATATCTAGAAAATTTAACATTAGGGTCAATAATTATGAGTTAGATTCCTCTCAAATATTTGCAGTGTCAAGTAGGAAAGAGTGTGACACATAAAATGAAATAATAAATGCAATAAATGTTATTATCTTTTGATATGTGTCACGCTCTCTCCTACTTGACACAACAAATACTTGAGAGGATCTTAACTCAATAATTATATAATACTCTATCTGTAACTAAATAAACTACTTTCATATTTATTAAGATGAGTTTTTATCACATTTATTCTTATTAATCTAATTTAGAAGTTCAATTACACTACCTAAATTACCCCTTGTCTAATTTAATTGCATAAAAATATCTCTAATTTTTCATGATCATCATTAAATAAAGGACGTTTTTAGTATATATTATTGTAATATTCACTTATATTTTGTTATAAGTTAGATATGTGTCAATGGAACCATTAGTTGAAATGGTTAGTGTTATTAAACTCGAATCAGTGATCGACCCAATCAGAGTATTGGGTTGGTGGGTTATTGGTCGGACCGAAAGGTCACTAATTAAACAGCATGACACAATATGGATAAAATTTATAGTAAAATAATATGAGGATTAGAAAAAATATGATAACATAAGTCTATATTTTTAAATTTGAATTGATTGAATATTAAAATAAATTCTAAAATGAATAATTATTCATATTCAATGATATTCTAATTATATATATATAATATAAAATCTATATATTGTCATAGAAAATATTAGATGTTAAATAATTAAGATATATACAAAATATATAAAAATACATATTAAATGAAGAGAGGGACAAAATAAATTTTTGACAAAATTGAGTGATATATACTACAAGAATCTCACAAAAATCTCACAAAAAGTTAAATTTTAGGGGTCTAGCTACAAACTTTTGAATCGAGAGGGACAAAATAAATTTTTGACAAAATTGTTTTAGGGGCCCTTAACTTATTTTCAGATTTCGAATTAGTCCTTTATGTTTTTTTCTCGAATTGGTCCCTTGTATTTTAAAACTAAAGCATTGTCACCCTTTTTCACGTGGCTATTGTTTTATACTTATATGGCAGTTTCATTTGATGAGTCATTATTTTATAATTATTTTTAATTAAAAATTAAAGATCATGAACACCAAAGCACAAACCCAAAATCCCATATGAAAAATCCCGAAATCTAGATTTCAATAAACAAGATTAGAGATTTTGGAATGGAGGTTGAAATCTAAATTTAGGGATTTTTCATCTTCAATTCTGGGTTTATGTTTTGGTGTTCACCAACTTCTATCACAGATGTCTAATCTTAGGAAATTATGTCCATAAAAACCAAAACAATGATGTCCTTAGGTCATTATTTATGTCCATAAAAACCAACACCAATGGTCCAATGACATAAGCTACCTTGGAACGCATGAGTTGACCTAGTGCTCTCAAGTTTGATCTCACATTAGACAAACTCAATTTTGCCAGTACGAATTTCCTCCTAAATACGAGCGGAGATCAATTTTTCATTGAAAACGTTGGGACACTTTGGATTGTCAGCAAGAGTCCGAACCGAAAAAATTATATGCATTAAAAAGGTCATTATTTCTGAGAACCTAGGTTTAAAAATAAGGTTAAATATGTTTTTGGTCCCTATAAATATAGCGAGTTTTGTTTTTGGTCCCTATAAATTTTTTTGGATACTTTTGGTCCCTACATTTCTTTCCGTTAGCACTTTTAGTCACTACCGTTAGTTTTTACTAACGACGCTAACGTGGCATAGGTTATGTGGCATTTTTTAATGTGTTGGCATGCTTGGTTGAATGCCACGTCATTTAAATGTGCCAGGTTAGAATTTAAAAAGAAATTCATCTTTTTCCTATGACAACATCTCCTTCTTCCTTCTTTCTCCAATCCTCCAAAAAAAAAAACATTAGCTTTTTCCTATGGCATCTTCTTCCTTCTTTCTCAAATCCTCCCATAACTGGAAATGAAATTGCTGCTATTGGTAACGAAATTGAAATCGAAAACTAACGAAATCAAAGTCTTCTCCGTTCAAACCCATTTTCGCAAAAATCAAAACCCATTTTCGATTTTTTTCTTTCTGATTTCCAATTCCATTTTCAGTTGTTTTTTCCATCTTCATTATTTTCTCAGTTTCGTTTTCATTGCTTGGACCTGTTTTTTCTTCCAGATTTAAAGTTCTGGTTTTTTAGTCCGTTCGTCCACCGCATTCTCTTGCTCTCACTCTCGTTCAGTTCGGTTTTCACTCTGAATTACGGCTCACTCGACACTCACTCTCACTCTCACTCTCTCACTCTCACTCAATCTCGTTCAATCTCACTCTCACTCACCGCATGGATAGCTTCGTTTTTCAATCTTATTTCTTTTTTCAATCTTACTCTTACACTTGCAGTAGACACAAGATAGTGACTACTTTCAATCTTCTCTCATTCTCTATCAAACTATCACCATGCCTCTGTCAAGAAAACCAACAACCACTATTACTAAATTCCAACGAAGAACAAGAAGAACGAGAGTGAGAGTGAAAACTGAATTGGGAATTAGAGATGGGTTTCTAATTCAGTTTTAATTTGAGTTTTAAAAATTTGTTTAATTATTGTTTTAAAAAACCAACGTGGAAGCTGAAGTGTGTAATTTTAATGACGTGGAAAAGTCCTTAAAATGGCAGCACATTAAAAATGCCACATGTGTTGTGCCACGTCAGTGCCATTAAGTGAATTTTAACGGCAGAGACTAAAAGTGTTAACGGAAAATAAAGTAAGGACCAAAAAATGCCCAAAAAAATTAATAGGGACCAAAAACAAAACTTGCTGTAATTATAGGGACCAAAAACATATTTAACCCTTAAAAATATAGTACATGCAAAACACAAGTCAGATTTGCAACTATTGAAGCGAGTTAAGTGAAAAGACTCAATTCTCGTCCAAGCAAAATCTACAATGGGTAGCTTCGAAGTATTTGCACTTCGGAATTATTGCTACCGTGGTTCCTGAAGTCGCAGAGTTTAGACTTCCATCCAATTTTGGAAGGAAAAAAATATAGAAATCTCACGTTGGGTACGAAACTTTCCTCAATGAATAGAAAAAATTGAAGAGGTGTGACATCTGAGATTGGGTGTTATTTTTCAACATGCACTATATTGGAAAAATTCAAACCATATTACACTATCTGGGTAAAGAAAACCAATAACAGACTATGACTATGATTTAAATAAAGTACATACATCGTAGAAATGGTAACCACTTATACAGGAAGAGCCTCTGGCAACGACTCTGGGGTGCCGCTGCTACCATTGAGCACAATCACATTACCATCAGAATCGACATCCACTATAACAGAGTCACCCTCTTTGATCTCCCTAGCAAGCATCTTCTCAGCCATGCTATCCTCCAAAAGTCGCATTATAGCTCTTCTTAGAGGCCTAGCTCCGTAACTGGGATTATAGCCTTCCTCGACAACCCTGTCCCTAAATCTTTCTGTTACTTGCAGTTCAATCTCTTTGACCTTCAGTCTCTGAAACACTTCCTTGAGCATTATGTCTGCTATCTCCTTCACCTCCAATTTTGTGAGTTGCCTGAAAACAATCATTTCATCCAACCTATTCAAAAACTCCGGCCTGAAGTATTGTTTTAGCTCCTCAGTCACCAAGCTCTTGATTCTATTATAGCTGCTGTCCTTCTCATCATAATCCAGATCAAATCCAAGTCGGCGACCTCCTTTCTCAATCACACTGCTTCCAACGTTTGATGTCATTATAAGAAGTGTGTTCTTGAAATCCACAGTTCTACCCTTACTGTCTGTTAGTCTTCCATCTTCCAGGATCTGAAGCATCATGTTGAATACATCGGGATGGGCTTTCTCAATCTCATCAAAGAGTACAACAGTGTAAGGACGACGCCTAACTGCCTCAGTCAATTGACCACCTTCGGTGTAACCAACATACCCGGGAGGTGAACCAATAAGTTTGGAGACGGTGTGCCTTTCCATAAATTCACTCATATCAAGCCGAATCATAGCTTCTTCAGAGCCAAAGTAGTATGCAGCCAATGCTTTGGCCAATTCAGACTTCCCCACACCAGTTGGACCAGAAAAGATGAAGCTGGCAATGGGGCGGTTAGGGTTCTTCAACCCAACACGAGCTCGACGGATAGCCCGACTAATGGCTTGCACAGCTTCATCCTGACCAATGATTCGCTTATGTAAAGTGTCTTCCATCTTGAGGAGGCGATCAGATTCATCCACGGAGACTTTTTCAACAGGAATACCCGTCCAGGAGGAGACAATATGCTGTATGTCAACTTCAGTCACAACAGGACCTTCATCTCCTGCCTCAGTCTCTGCCTTGCTCATTTCCTTGCCTTTCTCTACAAGTGAGGAGATCTGTGCCTTGAGATCCATTTCTTTATCACGTAGCTCTCCAGCCTATTCAGAAGTTCATAAATAACATCAAGCCACAAATTATTGGCCAAAACTGTGCACACTACTGCGCTGTTCTTTTTTTTGTGGGGTGGGGGGGTATGCCACTAAACCGTTTTTTAATAAACCCAATAAACTAAAAGCAAAGATCATTCTAAGCCAACAACAATAAAATTTCAGTTGCTCGCATATTTTTCGATAAGCCAGGTGTTCTCCGTATGTTCACTTGAGCAAAATCATTATTTATCTTAGACAAACAAAATCATCCCAACGGGTAATGGTAGTTGACAATCTTCCAGAAGAAATTTAATGTTAAAAGTTAACAAGTTAAATCTTCATCGAAAGACATTACCTTTTCAAAGTCTTGGTTGCGAACAGCTTCCTCTTTCTCCTTAATAATACCCCTGACTTCCTTGTCAAGTTCTCTTGCCTCTTCAGGTAACTAGAAGCACATACAACTAACCCAATTAGCTCAATAACAGAAGCTAGAACTGCTAGTCAGAGGGTAGACAAACAACATACCTGTGCATGTTGGAGACGGACTCGTGAACCAGCTTCATCTATCAAATCTATAGCTTTGTCAGGCAAAAATCGATCACTGCAGGGAATAAAAAACAAGGCAGAATGCATTTTGATTAACAAGCATATTGACCAAACAGCTATATTAGAATTCCAACCTTAGAAGTCCGAGAATTTTATGGCATTGGTATTTGGTACATCACATAAAACCAGAAATTCTTAAAAATCAACAATATGATTCTGTCTAAATTTAACACGAAACGTATTTTACATAGATGCATGTGTAAGGAGAAATTGATAGTATCTCATTAATATTGAAAGACGATGATCACAATTTACAAAATGATATTTTAAATCATAACAAAAAAACATAGTTACATATCTTTTTTTCCACTGCCCATATCAAACTATAAACTTCCCCATATTGTCACCAACGAGTTATGCTAAGCAATAGCAGCTAGTAAGAGAGGCGGAGAGAATCATCCAGGATTTGAAACATTATTGTTCTAATTAAAAAATCAAGGATATCGTAGTTTAGAAGGTTAAGATTCTAACCAAGGCAAGTCACATCACAAATGTATATACCAGTAAAACTTAAAAAATAAAGGATACCCCTTCCACAAATCGTACACATTGGCATCGTTATGCATACAACACCAGTACTTTGCCAATTTTGGCGTATCTGTGCTTCATAGATCACAATTTAAATAGTTTTAACAAATTCAAAGACTACTACCATTACTACTGGATTTGAGAAGTCTAATATATGCATGAAGTTCTCAGTCGAAAACGTCCAGTTAAAAGCAGCATAATAAATGACATGGAAAAATGGACAGAGAAGCAGCAAATAGATGAATCATGACAAACCTGATATACTGGTACGACAGCTGTGCAGCAGCTACAAGAGACTCATCAGTATAGCGGAGCTTGTGGTGAATCTCATAACGCTCTCTAAGTCCTTTCAGTATTTGTATGGTTTCATCTACAGTTGGCTCTGGTACTTTAACTGGCTGGAATCGTCTCTCCAAAGCTGGATCTTTTTCAATGTGCTTCCTGTATTCGTCCAAAGTCGTGGCTCCAATACACTGCAGAAACATTTGAAGCAAACAATGTTTAGTACAGTTCCATTATAAACAGCAGAGTGAATTTAATCACAGCCATTGATGTTTTACAAGCCGCTCAAATGGTGAGCTTTATATGGACATAGGACACTTCGAAATGTGTCTACATTAACCATTTTGTATTCCATTATTGACCAAGACTGAAACAGTAGCAAATGTCAACACTTGAATTTTTTGATTGAATTGCTACTTTTGAAACTTCAGCATGTTAATTAATTGTCAACAAGCCACCATTAGCAACAACTCATGACCACACATACCACATCAGAATTGAGACTAGAATGTTGATCCATAGCAGACTGATTAAAGTTAAACATTTCACAATACTACTTGCAAATACTGAACAACAAGAAGACAGACCAAATATTCCTGGTGTATGATGTTGGGTTGCTAGAGAAAATTTTATGAGCAAGAAAGTCTCTGTTCCTTTTTTCTTATGAAAAAGTTCAAGAATGGTGCTAATATCAACCACAAGAACCCAATTCTTTCTTCCTCTTGGATATAACACATTGACTTCAAGGTCATAGAGACAATAAGCAGTAAATCCATTTTAAACATTTTGAGGAAAATTTTACCTGTAGTTCACCTCTTGCAAGAGCTGGTTTTAGGATGTTAGCAGCATCAATTGCACCTTCGGCTGCTCCTGCTCCAATTAGAGTGTGCACTTCATCTATAAAAAGTATTATCTCATCACTTTGTTTGATTTCTTCCATCAGTTTCTTCAACCTCTCCTCAAACTCACCACGGTATTTAGTTCCAGCTACAAGCAGACCCATATCGAGGGTTATAACCTAATTTATGCAAACAAAGCACATTATTAGAACATGTCGGATATATAAAACCATCCGCAATCATACACCTTCAATTAACAGTTTAAACTTTTGCATTCAATTATCAGTTTAAACTTTTCCAAAAATTGGTCATTGCATGGCCTCAAAGCCTCCTTTGCCAAGTTGTAAGGACATAAATCCTTGAAACCTTCATTCTTCTAAATAAAAAATTGAATTTCAACACAGACCAAGAAAGAAGCAGTGATCCACGCTTCAAGCCCAAAGGGCTCTTGCATAAAGGGACGTGTTAATGAGTACAAGATATATGAACCATTCAAACAGCATTGTGACATTGGTCATTGATGTTCTATAGCCATAATTTGAAAGGGTAGTTAAAAAGATAGAAAGACACTTAATATACCCACTAGCTTGTCATTTATTTAATACTTAGAGATAAGCATATCCAAAACAAACTGTTTATGCCAAATACAATTGAGCAAAGAAAACGTTCACATTATTTAGGACTCATCAAAATCATACTACCTCCAGTCCTAATAATAAGAAGAGACAAGTATATTTTTGTGGTTCTTATTATAAAAATCCAATTTTAAGTGTATTAATAGCTAAGTTCCTTGTATACCCTTAGTTTACTGTAATTTCCCATGCAATGGCTGTCATTCATTATAATGGATATTTTAGGAATAAAATTTAACATTAACTGCTTAAAATGTTTTTCCTTGGAATTGGTGAATTGGTTTTTTGTTTCTTATAAATAGGACGGGAGGTAGTATTAAACATCCCCAATCCAACAATTTTAAAAACATAATACCTAATTACCTATCCTAAACTTAATTACTAACATGACATTAATAAGGCAAACTATGTGACTAAAATGAGAGAAAAAGTCCCAGATACGGGCTTTATCATTTTGGTGCCATGAAACTCCTTTCTGTCAACAGGTAAAATTCCACACGTACAACAAAACAGGATAATCTTAGAATTACTTAATCAACTCCAACAAGATGAAATGTCAATGGTACTCATTGAATATCGTAAATCCACTAAATGAAACACCGACTTCAATAAAGGTAGAGGTTAAATGCTTTCTACTAACCTTTTTTCCCTCTATAGTTTCAGGTACATCACCGTTTGCAATCCGCTGAGCAAGACCTTCAGCAATTGCTGTCTTACCAACACCAGGTTCTCCGATGAGACAAGGATTATTTTTTGTCCGGCGGCCTAAAATTTGAGTGACACGTTCAATTTGTGGCTGCCTTCCCACTACAGGATCCAACTTTCCCTGAAAAGATATACGAAAAATTAAGCTTTTAGGAACCATGAAGTATCACCAACCATCTTCAAAATAAAAGTAAAAAGTGACATTACCTCCTCTGCTAGCTTGGTCAAATTGGTTCCATACTCTTCCAAAGTTGGCATCTTATTGTTGCTACTTCCTGAGCCAACAGTTGCAGTAACACTTTCAGCACTCTCACCCACCATGCGGATAACCTGTGGCCATTTCATGGAAATAATCAAATTAACAAAAAAATTCAGGAAAAAATCACATGAGCATAAAGATGTGGTAAAAAGGATAAATGACAGCATAATACTGACCTGTGTACGAATATTAGTGGGATCAGCACCCAGGTTTTCGAGAACACGTGCTGCTACACCCTCACCCTCTCTAAGAAGACCCAGAAGCAAGTGCTCAGATCCAATATAATTGTGACCTGAAAATTTCATGGCGTAAGGATCAGTTTCAGTAAGCTAAGACAAAATATTACAATTGGATACAATTTCTATCCCGAGAGACAGATCAACCATTGGAAAAATAAACAGGCAGCCTCCAGCCAAATTTTTTGAATGTGTTCAAAGCAAGAGAGTATCTTTCCGGTGGAGGTACATACGCCACACATTAAGGGGTTTGGAGCAATCGCCTAGATAAATGTACAGGATATAGGCAATAGATTCTGGTTCAAGATTTCTTTGATTTTTATCTTTTCGTGATGCAATAACAGGGTGGCATATTTGATTCTCTGCTCTTTCACTTTGTACTTCCTCCTCTATAAGCAAAAAAACTTAAAAAAGACGACTCCCCGTTTCGAGTAAAACAGTAAATAGTAAAATAAACAAATAATAAATGTACCAGATACAACACACCAAATCGCCTCTACCTTATTTCAAGCATTAATTAAAGGAGAAAAACTGTGGAAAACTGCTAATAATAAACAGATCAGTAAAATCAACAAAAACCTTTGTAGAAGATACAATCATACAAATGATTTTTGCAACTTCTAAATTAGGTATTACAATATAATGGAGGAAGGTGAATAAATATATACCAAGTTGGCGAGCTTCCTCCAGTGAAAGTTCCAATACACGCTTTGCACGTGGTGTAAACGGAATCTCAACAGCAACAAATCCACTACCCCTTCCAATTATCTTTTCCACTTCCACACGTGCATCTTTAAGATTGATTCCCATAGACTTTAGAACCTTAGCGGCAATACCGGTGCCTTCACCAATAAGACCCAATAGAATCTGCTCTGTTCCAACGAAATTGTGACCAAGTCGTCTTGCTTCCTCTTGAGCTAGCATAATTACTTTGATTGCTTTCTCTGTGAAACGCTCAAACATGGCTTTGGGTATGCATCTGGTAGCTCTTGCCCGCCTTGTTGAAGAAGAAATTGCAATTGATACCTTTGAGTGAAAATCAAGCCCAGGTCTCAGCATGACGGTATCCAAAGGGTTGAGAGTACGAAGTCCAGAGAAACCTGGCATTCTTATTCCGCTTGTACGTAAAGCGCACATCATTTTGACTGATCTTTTTGATTTTCCTGATCCCTTTTGTTGACTTTGCCTGTTCCCAGCCACTGGGCCAGGGACATTAATTGACTGAGCCAAAACCCTAGCCATGATTTCTGAACAGCGGCTGCTGCATGTAATGATAAAAACATATTAGCCAACTAGTAACAGTCTTAAAGCAACAGAATGCACTATGTATATATGATTCAGGCTTTCAGAAAATCAATCTTTAGGACAAAAAGCCTTCCCCCAAGCAGCATTAAGTAGCCAGAACAAGGTAAAAACATTCTTTCAATTCATTATAAGATAAGGTAAAAACATATCAAGTTATTTGGTGGTACGAGGAAATTGAGTGCATGCTATCCATTTTTTATTCTGCTTCCTAACTAGTCAAACTCCTATTTTTTCTTTCAAGTAAAACCTAACAAACAAGAAATGGGTTTAAACCACAGGCTATATCCACTTCAAAACGGGTTTGTTTTCGAGAAGTTCAACTCAAAAGTCATATTAAACTTCAGGTAATGAAATTGACAATCTAACCAAAAGAGAAAAAAGAAAAACGAATCAGCCAACTACATAGTAAGAACTAAAACGACAACTAACAAATAATAAAAAAAAGTAACCAATTATTATAATTGGGGGAAACTTCAATTAATGTGAATCAGCAACCTTAGTTATAGTTGCACGCAAAAGAACAAACAACAATTAAGCAAAAATAAAGAAACAATTGAGCAAACACCTGGTGCTCAAAAACACTATCGGAAGATTGAAATCCTACAATAACTCCAAAAACCTAATTGAATCATTTTTTTTTCAAGTAAGTAACAGTAACACGAATCAGTTGACGGACGAGAGCAAATTTGAAAGGAAAAAAAAAAGAACTCACCGGAAGCACTCCCCGAAATAACGGATAAGATAACAAGAATTGAACCAGAAAAACTAAAAAGATGAATATTAATTAAATTAAAAAGATTATGATGTAAGAAAAAGAAAGACCTAAAGTAAAGGGAGCTGAATTGAGAGAGAGAGAAGAAGATATAATAAACTCGACGAGGGAAGCGAAGAGGAGCAAGGAATAAAAATGTGGTGGCAAATGGACACGGTGGCTTACCCAAAAAGATTATCTTTCTTTATCGTGTACCCTTTCCCACTGAATCATATCTATTTCACGTTTGATCTCATCCGTCGATTTCTTCGAGGTTGTGTCTCTATACGTGACAATTTTCACAATTTTCACTTAGCATTGGCCCCACCCTCAAAGATTTTTTATATACTGCTACTTTTATTCCCTATTTTGCCCTTGCTGCTTCCGTGGACGGTCCACCGCCTTGAACCCTCGTCAATGATAATTATTGGTTAGTTATTTTAGGCCTTTATTTTATTACAAAAGAAAAAAAGAAAATAATTTTTGGTTAGTGTTAGTGAAGTCAATGAATCGATTTATTTTTATTGAAACTAAAACGGAAAAAGCAAAATAAAACAAGTTAAATAAAAATATCTATCTATTGTCAAAAAAATAAAAATATCTAACATCGCTGTAGCGAAGCCGTAGACGATACTACTACTCTCGTTCGTTGCTCTTGGACACACTTTTTTTAATTTATATATTAGTCCTACTTGTTATCTATTTTGGATTTCGATCCTCCACGAACACCGTTAAGCTGGAGGTCCGGCAAACCAATGACTTGGTGTAAATAACAAGAGTCAAATGCTAGAAAACGGACTGTGATCCACTGCAGTCATTTTTGACCGCAGTCATCACACACATTCACCATTGGATCTTTCAACTTTAAATCTTGATCCTTAATTTTTATCAAATAAAAAATAAATAAAAAACAAAGGAGAGGGGAGAGAGAGAGATAACTGCAGCTAATGTGAATCCCTAGAAAACAAAATACATGAAAGGGGCAATTTGCAAAGAAGAACTTTTTCAACTCACCTACTTTTTTTTATAACCAAAAATATGTATAAATGGGGGCACAAGGAATACAATGGTAGCAAATAGAAGACAAACAGGGCCTCATTAAAAAGTTCTAGAGCCAAAACCCATCAGAAAAAAGACTCCGGAAAGAAAAAGAGTAACCCACCGCCAACTAGTTCAATTACAGTAACATACATAACATTATCAATGCCACTAGCTGTCAATAAAGCATAAAACAGATTTTTCTATCCAGAAAGCCAAAAGCCCAAAACTGCTTTGATTTATAATTGCAATACTTGTTGTCCTATAATGCGGGTAAATTTGCCAATTTCCTTTTGTGTAATTTTTTAAAACTATTTATTTCACTCATTTTTTCGCATTGCCCAGATTTGTATAGTCATGGCCATCTCCTTGAAAAACAAGTCTCTCATCTAAGTTTGCATTTTAAAGTCGCATAACCAATGGGACCGATCTTTCTAACAATGTGAGAATGAAGAGAATAGAAGTAGCCATTGAAGCTCTAGCTCAGAACTCAGAAGCTTAACACATCACTTGCCTCTTCCATGGTGTGACTGTGAACTAATTCAGAGATACAAAGAGGCAACCATTTGGAGTAGGAAATATTAAACTGAAATTTCCTAGACTCAACTAAAATTTAAGTTATTTTAGTCCTTTATATTGCTCATATTGAAGAACCTCAAGTCAAACATTTTACATATTACATGATAAAATTTACCAATTTAGTGAAGTTTATTTAGAAAAAAACAATAATAAAGAGTCAATAAAATATAATAGAATTGGAAAAATTAAAAATGTGATTATTAGTACGAATAATATCTATTATTACTACTATTAATTTTTTTATATAGGTAATATATTAAATAGAAATAGAATAATATTTTAATTAATTAATATAAAAAGAAAAATAAAACGAGAATTTCATCTAGCTGCCTTGAGGCCTGCTGCACTGACCCTAGTGAGCCCCCAGAGCCCAACCCACTTAAACTTTTTGCAAAAAAAAAGTTATTAATTATAAAGGCCACAAAACCATTTTACACTATTACTATTTCGGTGTTATTTATAAGAAAAAAATGCAATTTCTAAATTTATCAAATAACTGATGTATCTGGTTTATAATATAAACCAGTTACATAAGTTATTTAATAATCTATTTTTTTACAAAAGTTTTTAATAAACTTAAAAAGTGCATTTTTTACTTTAAAAATGTGCATTTTTTTCTTATAAATATAATCAGAGAGGAAGCGCATTTTGCATCCTAGAATTGGCTACTCCCTCTATCCCATTTTGTCAGTTGTTTTAAGAAAATCAATTTGTTCCAAATTGATTGTTGATTTGCATTTCCAATGAGTCATTTAATATTTTTCCACTACACCCTTATTAATTTATTATTATGAGAAGTTATAGGCTAAAATGCTCTCGGGGTCCCTTATCTTTATTTAAAGTAACGATTTAGTCCTTTATCTTTTTTTTGTCACAATTAAATCCTTTATGTTTTAAATTTTAAGCACATTTGTTCTTTTCCGTTTGCATCCGTCCAATTCTGTTAAAAAAGCCTATGTGGCTCTTTTGGGGCTGATGTGTCACATTTTATGCTTATGTGGATTATTTAGTGTAAATCCATGTCATTTTAAATTTAGTTTTATTGAAAAAAATCTAAAAAATCATCTTCTTCTTCTTCTTCAACATTCACATCTGTAGCAACAGAGTTCTTCAACTCCAACTGAAAATCATCTTCTTCTTCTTCATCCTCATCATCATCATCTTCATCATCTTCAGTTCTAAAATCGATTCAGAATCATTTCACATCTGTTTTAACTTTTGTTTTACCTAAATCAATCTTCAAAAACGAGATCAAAATTGAAACGAAACAAAATTGAAAACAAAACGAGAATATGAAGAACAGATCTAAAATATTTGTTGGAACAAAATGGTTATGAAAGCGCAATGATTACTGGAACAGAATGGATATGAAATTGGAATGAAATCGAAATCAACCCCTAAAAAACCAAATCGAAATCAATGAAAACGCAACACCTCGTTCATCAGATTTCACGTCTTCTTTCTCTCCTCCCTCAGATTCAGAAACACTGCAATCGCACTCGAAATCCAACCCTAAAGGCAAACGCTGCAATCGTTTCCACCAATCGCGTTTCAAGAATTTCGTTTTCGTTTCCAATATTTGTTCCTGTTAAATCGCGTTTCTGTTTCCCCCAATCGCGTGTCCAGAATTTCGATGTTGCTGTTGTAAGTTTGAAGATGAAGATGAAGAGAGAAGAGAGAGGCATGGTTCTCCAGATTCTGGGATGAATTTTCAATTGATGGTTTGAACCCTAGTTCCCAAATCCTAAGGTTGAAGATGAAGAGATTTTATTTTATTTTATTTTTAATAAAAACTAAATTAAAAAATGACATGGATATGCCACATACACATAAATTACGACACATCAGCGCTGTAACAGCCACGTAGACATTTTTTAACAGAATTGGACGGAGGCAAACGGAAAAGGACAAATGTGCTTAAAAGTTAAAACATAAAGGATTTAATTGGGACAAAAAAAAGATAAAGGACTAAATCGTTACTTTAAATAAAGATAAGGGACCCCGGGAGCATTTTAGCCGAAGTTATAATTACATTCATTAAATGATTCACATTTATATGCCTAGCTAAAAAGATAAAGGGTTAAAACGTAAATTAATTAATTTTTTTTGCAAAATCTAGACTATTAATCGTATGTTTTAATGGGCATGCCAAAACCTTAAACTACGTATAAAAGTGGGATGGAGAGAATAATTTGTTTTTTTTAAACAGCCTATCATATAATTTGTTGTCATTTCTTAAGTTGTGCTGCTGTTTTTGAGTCCAAAAAATGTTGGGTTTTCGTTCTTTTTTTTTAATTGTCATACTCAAATTAGCTAGCCTATTAATCACAAAACTACCTTCCCAGTTTTTACAGAGAAGCACAACTTGATGCAACAAACCTGATCACGCTAACAAACGAAGCTGTAATCAGCTTGTTAATCGTGAAGTTGTTACCTATGGTTATCAACCTCTAATTATCTTGTTAAATGTCGTTCACCTATTATATGTTTGCATAATTCATCTTTCTCTTTAGCTGTTGCATTTCTCCTCACGAGAGAGAGTTGCTTGAGGGGTTTTGAACAATGGAGCTATATTTAAATGAGACGTTGTTTGTAACCTTGAATTTACTGGAACAGAATCAAGAAACCAGCGTTAATAGGTATAACGTTTGCATTGCTGCTCCACCTCGTATTCTCTCAGATGGCATATTTGGAGGACACAAGAAAGAAAGTGGACCATCAAAGTCGTCTTTCCCAGTTTTCCTTCTTCAAATCATTGTCATTTATGTTATTACACGAGCCTTACAGTTTCCTGTCAAGAAGTTGGGTTTACCCGTCCTCATTTCACAATTGATGGTAAGTTTCCCCTCCCCGAATCAATCTTAAAAACCACATAACTTATATATTGTGACCCTCAAGAAAGATGCTTAGTCATGTTTCTTATGTTGTTTTTTGTTCCTTAATAAGAACACACATGCATGCAATGTTTGAAACCTTAATCATAATAATTCTCTTTGGATAGAACGGTAATTGTGATGAGCTAGTCTGATAAATTAATGTATGTTAATTTGTTTATAGGCAGGGCTAATAATAGGACCAATGTTGCCGATATTAAAGAATTACAAAATGATGTTGTTTCCTATTGGAAGTCAAGATACTCTTGCAACAATAACAGCATTTGGTTATATGTTGCTTCTCTTTGAGACTGGTGTAAAAATGGACATTCACATGTTGATGAGAATAGGTAAAAAAGGTTGGGCCATTGCTCTTTTAGGTTGTACAACACCTTTGCTCATTGTCGTTGGTGTATCATCTCTCAAGTCCATTAATATAATCGAAATTGGCGGGATTTTTGATCCTCGTTTAATATTGGTTCTACATAATACAACTTCATTTACAGTCATTTCTTCTGTCCTTGATGACCTTCAACTCCTTAACTCTGAACTTGGAAGATTGGCATTATCATGTTCATTGGTGAGTGACATACTAGGTAACATTGTTGTAGTTATTTTCTTAATAACGGGACCTGTAAAAAGTCAGTCTCCACATAGTGTTGGTGTGAAGTTGGGATCTACAGTCCTCGTGTGTATGTTCTTTTTTCTCATATATCGTCGTGCAATGTTTTGGGTCATTGAGCGCACACCTGAAGGAAAAGAAGTAAAGGACATTTACATAAGTATTATCCTTGGCTTTCTCTTTTGTATCTGTTGGTTTTCAGGATACTTAGGAATTGGACCAATTTTCCTACCTTTTGTTTTTGGTTTGGCTACACCAGAAGGTGCTCCATTAGGAGCTACATTGGTTAAAAGGATTCATTTGTTAGGCACACAATTTCTTTTGCCAATTTTTGTAACTACTGGTGCATTGAAGGTCCAACCTGACTTCTTATATTCAGGAGGAGCTTCACTTAAACTTGCTGGCCATGTTCTTGTTATGGGTTATCTAATCAAAATTGCACTATGCTTTGTATTATCACTACTTTTCTACATGCCTTTCAATGATGCTTTATCTCTTTCCCTCCTTTTGAACTGCAAAGGTGTTGTGGAAGTTGTCATGTACTCGTCTGCAAAGGATAGAAATGTAAGCACGCATTTTATACGCCTTTACAAATTCTTCAATGATACTCTCTCCTGTCTCTTTTATAAGTAAATTAATCAACGGAAGTTGATGTGTTTAGTCCAAATTTTAGTTCTAATACATCAACTTCCGTTGACCAATTTTTGCTAATCAAAGAGAGAAGAGTAATACATTTAGCAAGCTTTTAATTTATTTTTTTAATTTTTGTTCTTGATTAAATATATACGTGTGCATGCAGGATATCAAAGTTATACCATATGCAGTGGTTTTAATCTTAATGATGTTTTCGATATGCATTTCACATATATCCATAAAATATTTGTATGATCCTTCAAGGAAATATGCTGGCTACCAAGAAAGGAACATTATTAGTTTGAAGCCAAATTCAAATCTAAAGATAGTAGCTTGTATTCATAGACAGCACCACATAACTCCTATGACCAAACTTCTAGACATATTTTACCCTACAGAAAAAGATCCTATCACTGTAGATGCCTTACATTTAATTGAACTAGTTGGAAGGTCAACACCAATTTTCATTTCTCACAAGAAGAAAGATGCGGTTTCCCTAAATTTACATGACTCTTACTCTGACAGTATGGTTCTCAGTTTCAAACTCTATGAAGATGAGAAACAAGGAGCAGCAGTAGTGAACCCTTATACTGCTATATCTCCACATAAATTAATGCATGAAGATGTGTGCAACCTTGCCTTAGACAAAGGCTCATCCATCATAATTCTTCCTTTTCATAGAAGATGGTCAAATGATGGTAAAGTTGAATATGATGATAAGAATATAATGTCTTTAAATTGTATGGTCTTGGATAGATCACCATGCTCAGTTGGAATCTTAGTAACACGTGTTGTTCCTCAAGTCGATTCATCGCTTCGGTTAGCTATAATATTTTTGGGTGGAAAAGATGATAGGGAGGCTTTATGTTTGGCCAATAGGGCAGTTAGAGATGCAACTATTGACCTTGTGATATATCACATTATACACAAGAACATGATTGAAGATGAAAACAATATGGATGTTATGCTTGATAAGGCTATGTTAAAACATGCTAATGGTTTGGGGAACGTAACTTATAGAGAAATACAAGTGGAAGGTGGATCTCAAACTGTTGATGCTCTTCGTCAAATAGTAAATGTACATGATTTTATTATAGTTGGGAGACGTAATGGTATAAATTCTCCTCAGACCAATGGGCTTCAAGGATGGAGTGAGTTCCCAGAATTGGGTTTGATAGGAGATACTTTGGCTTCTTCAGATCTTGATTGCAAAGCATCCTTTTTAGTGGTGCAGCAGCAACAACAATTGTCTCGCTAGTGTTGTAGATATATTAATTAACTGATTGTAAATTAGAAGAGTATTTACTTTAATGTAATTGACCCTTTTACAAGAATACATGTGAAAAGTTTGTAGTTGTAGAATAATCATTTTATAGACTAATCCAATTCAACTTGTAGGCACATGTATGATTTCTAAATAAAAGCATCAACCTCAATAAGTTTTAAAAGAAGAAAAATAGTTGTGGTTTTACTATCACTCAAAATAAAGCATAATTAGGTGGATATGTTGCTGAATCAAGATTAAAGCTCCAACTAAAATAATGGCTCTATGCGATTTTGAAAAGATATAAATAATTACCACTTTCCTTACACTTGTATGTAAAAAAAGTCTCCAAGATAGGTAAGAAGGTCTTTAGCATTGAAATTGTATCAAGTCGTCTAGAACCTGCTAAAGATATAGAAAGATCAATGAATACAACTCTTGTTAAAAAATTTACAGCTCTTGTTTTTTTAAAAAATACAAAAAAAGAAGAAGTAAAAAGGGTACAAAATAGAAAAACAGCAAAACAAAACATTCTTTCATGAAGGCTAACTTTGTGTGTTTAGAAGAACTAGAAGCAAAACAAAATTGCTCCACTTCTTTCTCTCTCCCACACATCTACCGATGTTGCTCCGCCCCTTTAACTCTCATGCCTATGTCAATGCACCACCTACTCTACTCTACGCCTCTGCACCTCTACCCTCACGTGAGCCCCACCCCCGTCGTGACTTGCTCTCTGGGTCTCTCTCTTAACATCTCTATCCTCATCTCTCTTTTCTTAGAAATCTCATCTCCAATCCCCACCACCGCCGCGAACCCCCATTTCCCCGTAAAACCCCAAAACCCTCCTCACCATTTCCTAATTGAATGTAGCATGACGTTCCATTTAATAGATGAACAAAACAAGTCCGTGGTATAAGCTGCTAATATGTCGATGTGGCACTAATACACCACAGTTCCACAGAACAATCAATTTGCTATTCATTTCCATTATTATTATTATAGTATTATAATTATTATTTTTCCATAATCGAAAATTTGAGAGGACACCTAATCATGTACTATAGCTGGAACTAATTGATTAAAAATACACTAAAGTTTATAGCCATACAACTGTTTAAAATACAAGGAGAAACACCAAAGAGATGAAAACACCTATAGCTATAGAAACCTGCACCTGATAAGGTCAGGACAGGACCCGATCAAGAAACCATAGAAAGCAAACAAGCTTAAAAAAAATCACAGAAAACAATTGAAATAACCTAAGCCTAAGAACAGCGCAGAAACTTTATTATAATAGCTCTAGGGATCACCTCGCCACATCATCCTGCTGCAGCAGCATATGATCAAGCTCCAAAATGAGCTACCCCTATGAAAAGAAGGCCATGAATATATGCAGGCTTTCCAAAAATTTAAGTATCACAAATGTGATAACTCCAGCAAATGAAATAAAGTCAACACTCCTTGCTCCACATATGTAGGGACACAATAGGAAAGACTTCCATGCCAAACTACAAGCACACTCTGAATTTGACAAGACAACCATTGAGGCTTGCACCTTGATAATAGATAGCCAAAACCAACTCCTTTGCAAGTTGCTAGATAGTAATACACGTAATAATTAGACACCATGAAATGAGAAGTTCAATCTCCATTGCCCACAGAGCCAGTCGACTACTTGCTGCAGTGGCAGTAAATGATTCTTCTATAATTGCTCTAATTTCCCTCCATCATGAAACTGCGAAAATATAGCGTAACATTTGGAGTCGGGCTCGTCTCGAGACACCAACACACGAGAAAATTAGTTTTCCATTTAACGCGGCCAAAAAATGACAGCAAATATTCACTCCCTGTGGTGCAGAGGATAAAGGGGTATACTGTGTGCTCTGCTTACAGGTCACTGATAAATACAATTGATCAGATGCAATTAACGGAGGAGCAGATGAAGATAATAAAAATGGTCTGGAAGACATCAATCCCATCTAAATTTCTGGTGCATGGTTGGAGGTTATTATTGGACAGACTTCCTACCCGATTGGCGCTACAAAACCGAGGAGTGATGGTGTTTAATCCGAGTCCCTACTGCGTGTTGTGCTTCAGGTATGATGAAGATGTGACTCACTTGTTTTTTTCTTGCGAAGTTGCTAGTCTGATATGGCAGGAAACAATGAATTGGTTGGGAATGGATTATGAGGAGGATTTGAATCCTTGGGATCACATTATGATGCATAGGATCAGATGTGCAGGAAAAAAGAATAACAAAGTGCAATTTATGGTTTGGTTTGCTGTGGTGTGGGTCATTTGGGTAAATCGAAATAGCATTATTTTTAAAGGGGGGACGCCAAATGTGGCTCAAATGATTCAACACATTAAGGGACTGTCATGGGGATGGTTTGCCAATAGAGTAGGTAGTAAACTGTCAATTAAGTTCGAGAATTGGTGTAACAACCCATGTGAATGTATATGGCTCTATTAGACTGAAGTGTAAATGGGTTAAGGTACCCCTTGTACCTAATTAATGAAAATGTTTGGCTTATCAAAAAAAAACATGTCAGACACCGAGACACATCTAATCTCGTAGGTGTCTATGCTTCACGGATGGCACCTATAAAGAAGAACATAGGGGCCAAACAAAACAAGCATGCAAAATAAACACGATCAAGAGCTAGAGTTATGGACTTTGAGGCAAGTAGCAAGGATAACTTGGACTTCAGCAAGCTGAGTGATGCAAATGGATGGTTAGATTAGATTTAACACCAGGGATTATTATAAGCGCAAGAGCCGACAGATTTAGTGCAAACCTGGTCAAGAAGTGATTGACACAAAGAACACACAATTATACTGATGTGGAAATAAATTTTTAAATTTTGATAGTGTCAGTAACATTATATTATTCACTGATAAAATAAAAGAGTAACACTATAATTATTCATTATTTTTTAAAAAATAGTAATCCTATATTAGGATTCTACATAAACTTAAGTTATAAAGACATTTTTTATTTCACTAACATTATAAATGACGTTATACAAATTAATAATAATTACATGATAAATTTACCAAATTTGGAAAGATTAAAAATGTGATTATTAGTATTTTTTTTTTGACAAGGTGATTATTAGTATTAAAAATGCCTATTAATATTATTTAGTTCCTTACAAAAAAATTAATATTTCTTAATTTTTTATGTAGGTTTTTTTGGTTACATTTTTTATTTCTTCATATAGCTAATTTATTAGAAATAGAATAACATTTTTAGTTAATATACGATGAAAAATAAAATGAGAATTTCACCAAATTGATGTCTAATTTAGTTACTAAATCTAAGCCCACAAAACCATGCAAGTACTACTCCAGTCGCATTTATAAATAAAAAATATGTCAAAAAAAACACTTTTTAGAATAAAACGGAAAGTGTATATTTTGGTTATAAATAAAATTAGAGAGGTGAATTAATTTTTTGTTTTTTGTTTGGTAAATTCTACCAAAATGAAAAAAAAAAGTAGGGTAACCGTTTGTTTTTTTGAATTGTCATCGTCAAATTAGCCTATTAATCACAAAACTACTTTCCCAGTTTATATACAGAGAAGGACAATACGGTGATAACTGATAACAAACTTAACTGCACTAACAAACTAAGCTGTAATAAGCTTGTTAACCGTGAAGTTGTTATCTAAGCTTCTCACCTTCTAATCATCTTTTTTTTTTTTTTGACAATTCTAATCATCTTGTTATACGCATGCTTAATTCATTTTTCTCTTTTGCTATTGCATTTCTCCTCACGAGAGAGAAAGTTGATTGAGAGTTTTGAACAATGGCGATAAATTTAAATGAGACGTTGTTTATATCAATGACTTTATTGAAGGAAAATACATCAACCCACATGAATCAATATAATGTTTGCATTGCTGCTCCACCTCATATTCTCTCAGATGGCATATGGGGAGGACACAAGAAAGAAAGGGAACCATTAAAGTCGGCTTTCCCAGTTTTCCTTCTTCAAATCATTGTAATCTATGTTATTACACGAGCTTTACAATTTCCTGTCAAGAAGTTGGGTTTACCCGTCCTCATTTCACAATTAATGGTAACTTTACCCTCCTCAAATAATTTGTTTACATTCTTGCAAGATATATATATATATATAGGCAAAAAGTTTGTATCCAAGGGAAGATATATGAATACAACATAATGCATTTCATCCCATATTTCTTTTTTTTTGGATAAAGAAAGTTTAGGTGAGTTCAGCTCCGAGGGCTCACCAGGGTCAAGGCCGGCCTCACGGTTCTTTAAGTGTTTACAGAGGTACTTATAGATCACCCGCTAAAGAGGTCATCACATCGGCAGCGGGAGTTGAACTCACGCCCTTGTGGGGAATGAGCCAACTCCTTACCAACTGAGTCAACCTTCATCCCATGTTTCTCTTATAACATGTTTGGTACGGTGACTAGATGACATTTAATGCGCGTCTAGGTTGAAGCATCACGTAGTAGCTTGTACATCAACGCGGAAACAAACATATAGGCTTAAAAACCAAAACATGTGTCGTATTTCATCTCAAGTTTGTCTAAATTTTAATGCACTTTCTGGCAGAATCTACTTGACTGAAAATGCTACTTTTGTAGCAGTGATATTAGTGGGAAAATTTTCTTTGTTAGCTTAAAGAAAATGACAATAAATACCACACACTATTTAAAAGACACGCCTGGGTTTAAACTCGTGAATCAGCATATCTATGTAGCTGAAATTGCCAGTGTTGACAAATGTCAGGTTCAAACTTATATGCATGGAGATGCTTATATAGTCCGGTTTCTTATGTTGTTGTTTTTTCCTTAATAAGAGCATGCACATGGTTTGAAACCTTAATCATAATTATCTTTGGATACAATAGTAATTGTAATGAGCTAGTCTGATAAATGCATCTTAATTTGTTTAAAGGCAGGGCTAACTATAGGACCAATGTTGCCGATATTAGAGAACTACAAGACGATGTTATTTCCTATTGGAAGTCAAGATACTCTTGCAACAATAACAGCATTTGGTTATATACTACTTCTCTTTGAGACTGGTGTAAAAATGGACCTTCACATTTTGATGAGAATAAGTAAAAAAGGTTGGGCCATTGCCCTTTTGGGATTGATAACACCTTTGCTCATTGGTCTGTCATCTCAGAAGGCCAATGAGAAATTTGTTGGGAATAGTTTTGGTATTAACTTCAATTTTCAAGGTGGTATGATATTGTTTATACATAATACAACTTCATTTGCAGTCATTTCTTCTGTTCTTAATGACCTTCAACTCCTTAACTCTGAACTTGGGAGATTGGCATTATCATGTTCATTGGTGAGTGACATACTAGGTAACATTCTTATACTTTTGGCCGCAACAATGGCAGCTGAAACTGACAAGTCAACATTTCAACTTAGTATGAAGTTGGGAACTATAGCCCTTGTGTTCATCTTCTTTTTGTTCATCTATCGTCGTGCAATGTTTTGGGTCATTGAGTGCACACCTGAAGGAAAAGAAGTAAAGGATATTTACATAAGTATTATCCTTGGCTTTCTCTTTTCTTTATGTTGGTTCTCATCACGCTTAAGAATGGGACCAATTTTTCTACCCTTGATTTTTGGATTAGCTACACCTGAAGGAGCTCCATTGGGATCTACATTGGTTAAAAGGATTCATTTGTTAGGCCCTGAATTGCTTTTGCCAATTTTTGTAACTATTGGTGCAATGAAGGTACAACCTGGCTTCTTAAATTCAAAAGGTGTACTTAGAATTACTGGCTACGTTCTTGTTATGGGTTATTTGATCAAAATTGTAGTATGCTTAGTATCATCGGTGCTTTTCAACATGCCTTTGAAGGATGCTCTATCTCTTTCCCTCCTTTTGAATTGCAAAGGTGTTGTGGAAGTTGTCATGTACTCCATTTCAGTGGATAGAAATGTAAGCACACCTTCTTCTTTTTTCCTACTTTTTCAAATTTCTTAAATGATACTTCCTCTGGTCCCATTTTATAAGGAAAAAAAAATGCAATTTCTAAGTTCATTAAGTATGTGATGTATCACATACACCAATTATTTAATAAACCTAAAAGTATATTTTTTTTTATAAATAAGACCACCAGATGGATTAGTATATAGAGCAAGATTCTAAATTTGAATTATGTTGTTGATCAAATAATTGTGTTATGCATGCAGGATATGAAAGCTGAACCATATGCAGTGGTTGTAATGTTAATGATGTTTTCAATATGCATTACACACGTAATGATAAAATATTTGTATGACCCTTCAAGGAAATATGCTGGCTACCAGGAAAGGAACATTATTAGTTTGAAGCCAAATTCAAATCTAAAGATAATAGTTTGCATTCATAGACAACACCACATAACTCCTATCACAACACTTTTAGACATATTTTACCCTACAGAAAAAAATCCTATCACTATAGATGCATTACATTTAATTGAACTAGTTGGAAGATCAACGCCAATTTTCATTTCTCACAAGAAAAATGCAGTTTCCCTAAATTTACACGACTCTTACTCTGACAATATGGTTCTCAGTTTCAAACTCTATGAAGATGAGAAAAAAGGAGCAGCAGTAGTGAACCCTTATACTGCTATATCTCCACATAAATTAATGCATGAAGATGTGTGCAACCTTGCCTTAGATAAAGCCTCATCCATAATAATACTTCCTTTTCATAGAAGATGGTCAAATGATGGCAAAGTTGAATATGATGATAAGAATATAATGTCTTTAAATTGTATGGTCTTGGATAGATCACCATGCTCAGTTGGAATCTTAGTAACTCGTGTTGTTCCTCAAGTCGATTCATCGCTTCGGTTAGCTATAATCTTTTTGGGCGGAAAAGATGATAGGGAGGCTTTATGTTTGGCTAATAGGGCAGCTAGAGATGCAACTATTGACCTTGTGATATATCACATTGTATACAAGAACAGGATTGAAGATGAAAATAATATGGATGCTATGCTTGATAAGGCTATGTTAAAATATGCTAGTGGTGTGAGGAATGTAAGTTATAGAGAAATACAAGTGGAAGGTGCATCTCAAACTTGTGATTGTCTTCGTCAAATGGTAAATATACATGATTTTATTTTAGTTGGGAGACGTCATGGTATCAATTCTCCTCAGACAAATGGACTTCAAGGATGGAATGAGTTCCCTGAATTGGGTTTGATAGGAGATTATTTGGCTTCCTCAGATCTTGATTGCAAAGCATCCTTTTTAGTGGTGCAGCAACAACAACAATTGTCCCACTAGTGTTTTAGATATTTTACTTAATTGGTTGTAAATTAGAAGAATATTTACTTTTATGTAACCCCTTTACAATAATATATGTGAACAATTTATATATGCAGAATAATCATTTTATAGACTAATAATTTGCAGAACAATATTACATTTGTAGTTATCTTACTATTAAATATCAATTATAAAGCAAAAAAGGGGCGAGTATAACAATTGTTAGGGAAAAAAATGAAAAACTCAATCCTAAACGAAGAAGTCTATTCCATTTGCAAAACAAAGAGTATGAGCACAAACTATGTTAGGCTGAGACTAATGCATTGTTGAATGTGTAAATGTTGCCCCCACCTTTTGATTGAAGCTTAAAGACATATTTTATGGATTGGTTGAAACGCATCATCATCAACTATCTTTCTTTTTTTTGAAAGTTAAACAAAAAAAAACAGAGCTACAAGAACCAACTAGATGTCAATAGAATTCTTCTCAAGCAAGGAAATAAGCCCACCAAAAAAGGTGACATCCAAGTTGTCACGCACAGACCTGATATCTCTCAAACTTAGTCAAAAAGTCAACACAACACAGCCATTAGCTTCACCTAAGACATAATTAAACACAAGACCATGGAAGTAGCACATGCATCGAAGTAGTGATCCTCGTTAGCTAGTTCCCCTCTTCCATTGTTTCAGGAGAAACCCACCACCAAGTTGCCATGGCACCGTGAATCAAACCTCCTGAACCAATTATACCCCTATTGTCACAACTCACAACTTAATCCACATTTATAGTAATTTTTGGTTCGCTGTCTTGTTGTTGTTGTTTTTTTATGTTGCTGTTTTTCTGAGGTTGTTGCGGCTGCTGTCTTGCTGTTGCTAATTTTGCTACGGCCGTTGCTGTTTTTGCTGCTGTTGTTGTTTGATGTTTTGCTATTGATGTTGTTTTGCTGCTGTTGTTGTTGCTGTTGTTTGCTGATTTGCTTCAGCTTCTGTTTAATGTGGTTGTTGTTTGCTGTTGCTGTTTGTGTTGGTTGCTGCCAGTTGGGACGATATGTTTTACACTGCTGCTGCTATTTGCTGTCGTAGTTTGCTTTTGGAAGCTCGTTGTGGGTGGAACTGATTGTCGCTACGGGCTGTTCCCTTTTATATGTTATTGCTGGCTACTTAATTAAATTGGCAGTTGAATGATGTTATTTCGTTGATTAGTAAGTCGCTGTATTTTTTTATTACGATACCGTGTAATTGCCTTTGTCACCTTGTTCTCCTTAGGTACTCTTTTTCCTCCGTGGGTCTTTTTTCCACGGGGTTTTGGCTCAATGATATTTTAACGATGCCCCAAATTACAGATTTAACCAAATTCCAGATTTAACCAAATTCTAGGTTGTTATACAACTAATTAGATCCTTACTTGCCATAGTTGTAGAAAGTAAGGACCACATATTGGCTTGAATAAATAGAAATATATTTCATTTAAGACAAAAGATAAATATTGTTTTCTCTTCTTTAGGGATGGCAAAAATACCCGCACCCGTGGGTATTACCCGTGACGGGTACGTGGCGGGTAGCTTAACGGGTACCCGCGGGTTGCTTAAACAGATAATTAACGTACCCGTTAATAAATGAGGCGGGGCTGGGTATTGAGGTACCCGTATTAAATATATACTTATTTGGAACATTTCTTCTTATTATTAACTAGAGTGTTTGACGGGTATACATATCCTATTGAAAATCGTTTAAAAAAACTTATATTTTGTTTGTTATTTATGTTTAGATGTTAATGTATTCATGCAATAAGATTTATTTATGTCTGGTATAGTTATATTTAGAGCTGTCAATTTCTCTAGCGAGGGGATTAGTCACTGCGTTCGGCGATGGATACCCTGGTCTCGACAAAAAAAAAGAGCTGTCAATTTCTCCTTATACATGGAAATCCCCGTGGAACTATCCATTTTAAAGGCCTAAAGATGAATATTAACCTATAGAGATGGAAACAGATGACTAAATTCTACTGAAGGCATGGTAGGAAGGGGATACGGTTTATACCTTTACCCGGCGGGGTCTCAATTTCCAATAAAACTATTATGAAACTCTAACAAATATATAATATTATTTTATCAAATTAATATCACTAAGAAACCAAAAATATTACATAATCCCTATTACCATAACTTTAAACTTTATGATATTTTTTAATTTTTTATATATTTTTAAAAATATGTTGAATTTAAGTTTATTATTTACTATTTTTATATGAACAATAAGGTCCCGTGGGATGTGGGGAGGAAAACTCTCAAATGTGGAGAGCGAGTAATGAAAGATGTGGGGACGGGAACTGAGAAAATATTCTCCGTCCCCATCTCATCCCGTTGATATCTCTATTTTTATTTGTGTGATAGGGTAAATGTGTCTATGCAAATTAGAAATTACTTATATGTTAATTTCATTTAATATCATACATATGACGCATACTTAAAAAATATAACAAAAGAATTTTTGTGAGAAATTTTATAAGAATGTATTAAAAACTCACATAAAAAATTATTTTTTTAAGAAATTAAAAAAAATAATTTTATAGAGGGAAATATAATAAATTTAAATAGGACTTAATTAAAATACAAAATAAATAAATTAGTCAAACAATCTTAATTTTGTAGAATGTACCAAAAGGAGTTGAAAGAAGAGTATTTTATTATAAGGGGAAATTACACTCACCTCCTCTCAGTATTTCTAGTTATATAACACTTACGCTCCCTTTATTTTGTAAAAGACAGTGACCTTCCTTTATTTTGAAAGATTAGAAGGGGCATTTGTGTATTTAAAACAAAACTTGAGGGGAGGTGAACGAAACATTCTCGTCAAATAAGATAAGTGGGTGTTTATTTTAAAAATAGAGAGGTGTTTATGTCATTTAATTGTGGTTTAGGGGAGATGAATGTAATTTCTCCTTATTAAAATTTTAATTACAATTAATATGTTCTGTCAAAAAAAATTAGTTACAAAAATTGTCTTTTTCAATTATGGGAGTTTTTTTTGGTTATACCAACTCCTTATGAAATTGAGTGAATAAAATGATTAATTGATATTGATATTAAAAAATAACAGGACTTTAGGCATACGATTGTGTGTTTATGCTGAGTTGCACCTAGAAACAAATTCTTGCAACCAGAAATAAATAACTCAGTATGACTAAGAGAAATGACAAATAATCCAAAATATCATTATCATATTGAATTCAAAATTATTAGGAAAATGTTTTTAAACCAACTTGAGATGTCATGGTAGTTTGAAATAATTCATATTGCTTATTGGCCACCAAGTATATATTAGGGAGAACCGCTCACATTTTAAACGATGAGAATAAATGAGAATTGTAAAATTAAATATTTTTATGAACAATAATAATACCCATGAAATGAGAATATGAGAATATTAAATACAACTATTGAGATTGGGATTAAGGAAGTACATCAATTTCGTATTTCATATTTATGTTAATAACTTTCCTAATTTAAATTGGATACTTATTGTGGGATCCTTTATATTTATTATATTAAATTAATTAATAATTAAAATAATTAAAAAAATCATTAATGCTAAGGAATCCTTGAGATGACACTTGGAATAGCATTTATGAGAGATCATTCTCAAATGTTATGTATATATAGATATAGATATAGATTCTCTCGGGTGGTTTCTAATTCACTGGACATGAAGTTGTTTGTGTTCGCGGTCAGCACACCAAGACTACTACTGGTCGTAGAGGAAAGACTGTTGGTGTCTTAAAGAAGAACTAAGTTATTATGTTACGGTTTGGAGATTAGATAATGTTGAAGAGGCAAGTTATTCTATATACCGTCTTTGTATGGTTGGTTAATGTTGTGACAATTTCAATTTTGTTTGTTGCACATTAAAGTTCTTATTATTATTAATTTTATTGTTGTTCATCTATTTTCATTAACTACCATAAGCTATAAAATAGATGATAAAATAAATGTATAATGAAATGCCTAATTTTTTTATATGAACGAAGATAAAAAATGGTGTTCAAAAGGTTAGTATTGTTTGGTATTTCGAATTTTATTTTAAAAAAAAAACATTTCAATTAATATTATATGAATGTATAATGAAATGTCTAATTTTTTTAATTGAATGAAGACAAAAATAGTGTTCAAAATGTTAATTTTATGGCTTAAATAGCTTTTACCTCTCTGCAAATATCACAAGAATCGATATACCCCCCTGTAAATAAAAAGTTTTAAAATGAACATTGCAAAATTTAAAACGTTTCTAGTTAGGTCTCTGCTCTTAGTTTTTCTTAGCAACGTTAATTTAAACTGAGCTGGATGTCCACGTTGGCATAACACGTGGCTAATTAGGGCTTATATCATCATCATCAACATCATTCATTCATCTTAAACTCTTTTTCTCATTGAAACTCGCCAATAATTATGTTGATAAATGAAGCGAGTTTCAGTGAGAATAAGAGTGTCAGATGAATGAATGATGTTGATGATGATGATATAAGCCCTAATTAGCCACATGTTATGCCAACCTGGACATCCAGCTCAGTTTAAGTTAACGTTGTTAAGAAAAACAGCAATGACCTAACTAGAAACCTTTTAAATTTTGCAAGGTTCATTTTGAAACTTTTTATTTTACAGGGGGGTATTTGGATTCTTGTGATATTTGCAGGGGGTAAAAGCTATTTAAGCCTAATTTTATTTGGTATTTCAAATTTTATTTTCAAAAAAAAATATATTTCAATTAATATTAAATTTATCCGTGGGTATCCGCGGGTCCCCACGAGGAGACAATACCTGTGAAATACCTGCTACGCGGGTACCTGCGCGGGTATGGGGCAGGTACGGGTAGCGTTTATATTAAACGGGGCAGGTAGTGGGTAACCACTACCCGAGCCCGCCCCACCCCGCCCCGTTTACATCCCTACTCTTCTTGTTGTATCAAAATTTTAATTAAATGATGAAATTTAATTGATTGAAGAAGTCTATATTCAAAAGAGTTAGTCTATCACACGGGCCGACAAAGTCGAAAACTTGTGGTCAGCCAAATTTCCCGACGTAGATTAGTTACCAGATTTACCGGTGGAAACTACGCATCAATGACATGATAAAAAAAAGAGTTAGGCTACAACAATTGCTAAAGCAGATGCAAAATACTAAAACCTTAGGCAAAGAAAAATTCAAATCTGTAAACTAAAAAAGAAAAAAACTCAAAAATAATATTTTTGGTCTAGGGGTCTTTGACCCCCTCCGGTATCCGGGAGAAAGGGGCCCTCCAATCTCATCTATTACAGGATAAGTCATTGATGGTCTTTTTTTAATATAGACAAAGTGGTTAGTAATTAGTGTATTAGTTGTTAGAGGGGAGGGGGAACGGAGTTCGAACCCCGCATACCTACGTTCTTCACCAACAATGTCTCTTTCGCTCAACCATGTGAGCTACTCTTCTGGAACATTCATGATCTTTTAGTAGTGAATACTCAACAAATTGTTTGTCTCAAAATCTAGTGTTATTTGAGACATTGAGAAAAATATTAAAAAAGGAAAATAAGCAAAACAAATATTATATTCAAGAAAAGAAAACATCAACTTAATTACAGGAGCATAAAACTCTATTAAATACGACAACCATTTTAAATTAATTTAATTTGTAACATCAATTTAATGAGAAACATAAAAAATAAAACTCATTACCACATAATGTGTGCATCAATTTAAACGTAATCAATAAACATTCACATAAATATAAAAAACTTCAACTCCTATTATCTTCCATGACCATCATGATAAAATGGATATAATGACTTTGAAGGTGCTACTGCTTCTAGTTGGGATTCTTACTTGCAGTTGATAAACACTTTTTTAGGTAGAACATCCATCAACACTTGGCCATACGTTTTTAAAGTCAATTTTAATTTTTCAAAATTGTTTCAATATATCAAACACAACCAAATGTGAAAAGAGGATCACAATGAATGATTATAAATAGAGGTGAGCAAAGGACGGGTTGGGACCACACTTGTCCCTTATCCGGCCCTAAATTTATAGGGCCACTTTTTAGACCCTAATCTTTCCTTAGACCCGAACAAACTCGATGTTCTTAGGGTCAAAGTAAGATCGGATCTATTTAGGACGAGACCGGGTTGGCCCGAAGGACAATTGAAACAAAATTATAAGGTGATCACTCAAGTAGAACTAAAGGTTAGAAGTGATAAATTGAATTTTTTTGGCTAAAATGCTCCCGGGGTCCCGTAACTTAATTAAAGATAACAATTTAGTCCTTTAACTTTTTTTGTCCCAAATAAATCATTTATCTTTCAAATTTTATGCACATAAACCCTTTTCTGTTAGTCTCCATCCAACTCCATTAAAAAATGTCTATGTGGCTGTTACGGTGCTGATGTGTCGTAATTTATGTGTATGTGGCATATCCATGTCACTTTTTAATTTAGTTTTTATTAAAAGAAACTCACTTCATATTCAACCTTAGAATTTGGGAATTAGGGTTCAAACCATGAATTGAAAGTCCAACCCAGAATCTGGAAAACCATGTCTCTCTCTCTCTTCTCTCTTCATCTTTCAAACTTACAACAGAAACATCGAAAACTAAAACGCGATTTCGCAGGAAAATGAAAACGAAATTCTAGAAATGGAAAAATGGGAAGAGGGCAGTGGTTATGCCGGTGAGCAGATGATGTATCGGCACCGTTCACCGTCATCGGTAGAAATCTACCATGCACTTTTCGTTATCTTTTCCATATGCTACGTTTTTTATTTCATTAATAAATATATTACCAATCCATTTCTACCGACTACTGCATGCATCGAAGAGTGATTTCAGCCATTTGATTTCAAGCATCAAATCTGATTTCAAGTCCAATATGTTTTGTTCTTTTCATTAAAATATGTTGTTGTTTTCTTTATTGCCACAATATCAGTGGTGCTTTGATCCAAGTACACACCAATCTATTTTTTTTCAATCGATTATGAAGGGCACCACCTGATCTTATCTTAGTAAAAACAATTGCTTGTTTTGTTTTCTTCTAACTGCAATTATTTTCGGAGAAAAGAAAGAATTTGAAAAATGAAACAAGTAGGCTATTATGTTTGACGTGGCAACTTTATTGGGTGTTAGATTGAATCCAACGTATGGATTGGTTTGAAAGGAGTGATGGGAGAAGTTAGTGAATGGAGAGAATCCAGATCCTTGATTTTGTGATGAGAGAGTGAGGTTGAAGAAGATTGAATTTTCATATTTTTTTAAATAAAACTAACTTATAAATGACATGGATAAGCCACATAAGCATAAATTGTTCTATATCAGCACTGATTTAGCCACATTGACATTTTTTAACGGAGTTGGATGGAGACTAATGGAGAAGGGTTTATGTGCTTAAAATTTGAAAGATAAGGATTTATTTGGGACTAAAAAAAGTTAAATGACTAAATTGTTATCTTTAATTAAGTTAAGGGACCCCCCGAGAGCATTTTAGTCATTTTTTTAGTATTTTATCATGTATTCAAACTCACGACATGACTTTTACAATCCCAGACCTTGAGGTGGGATCAGAGTCTAGTTACCGCTCTTACCAGCCCATGTTGGTTTTAAATTTTTGTTTTGACAAAACACAAATATTTAACATATGTGTTTAACATGTTTCTCTACATGACTCAGAAAAAAGTTCTTCTAACCATAGGAAGTAAAGCTTATATTGTTCTAACATATGATATACAATATTTTTTAAAAGTCAAATTATTCTGGAAATAATTATTATATAATATTAATAACTATTTTTTTTATGCTTCTGCGTTACGTTTTTCCATTTTAATTTTTTTTCTTTATTTCACTTTTTTCTCCTTTAATAATAACCAAAATATAAAACTTAAATTTAATTTAAAAAAATTATTTTCAACAATTGGGTAATTACGTAATTATTAATCAATGCGAGACCTTTATCGCAATTTGTAAGAAGTTTGGTTCAAACCTACTAAACAATTACCCATTCTTCAAAATCCACCATTGAATAAATAAACAAAATCATTTTATCAAACCCATGCTTTTCTAACGTAACAATTGAAAAATAAATAATCATCAAAATCATCTTACTAAATATTTGCTTTCTTCATTCTTAAAACATCTTTTATTCCATTTCAGGGTTTTTTAAAATTCAATAATATAAAATATTAATAACCACTTATTCCTATAACTCAATATCATTTTCACTAAATAACGAACAATAATGGTTTTACAATTCTTTTTAAACTCAATTTTTCGGAATAAAAATTATTTTCTCAAATCTAACGCTACAGTATCTATTTTATTCAAACTTATCATATCAAAAAAAAAATCATTCGACGTTTCTTTCGAATTTATTTTATACTATTTTATTAATAAACAATTATATTAAAATTTACAATCTTTAACTTCTGTTTTTAAAACTGGGTCAAACCCTAAATTTAAATTTTCATAGACCCATCCTTACAATTCATGTAAACATTGGCTAAAACCTACTAAACAATTAACCCATCTCCAATCTAAACCATCCAATATATATTTATATATTATATCTATGGTGTAAAAGGCTATGGGGACCGGTCCACACAAACAATGGGTGATGGACCTTAAAATCCACCTTGTACCAAAACAGTAGTTGCTCGGTTTTCCCTTAATTCAGCTAGTTGTTTACCAATTTTAGTGTAATTTGTAATGTATTTCTTTATGTATCTTCCCTTGGTATTTGGTTGAGCTAATTTGAAGTAGCTTTTAAAAAAACTAGTCTCTCACCCGTGCTCTGCACGGCCCTGGTAGGTATAATTTTGTTGATAATTGAGTATGATGACTACAATGAACTGATAAATATTTAAACAATAACTATTTAGTGAATTGGGTAATAAACATAATGAAAGGAGCATTGAATATTCTGAAACATCTATTTTACATTCCGAAAAACCTCAGGGTAGACAACATTTGAAGTAATAGATGGGAAATAATTGCATTGTGTGCTATCAAAACTTTTAACCCTTGTTTAGAGGTGACCCGGGAAAATGCAACCTATTGTTGGCTATGAGAGAAAACTGGACTTGGCAAGTAGACACCGACCTCTTTCAAAGACTGACCCTGGCTTTTATTAATTGTCATCGCAAAAGATATCCCAATTGGAAGCAATTGTGCAGTCATACAATTAAACCAAGTTTGTTTTAACGCACAGGCTCTATCGTGTTCTGTAGTAGATAAATCTTATAATACATTAATACGGTCCTACATAATGTACCAAAAAAAATTACAGTCCTACATACATAAAAATAAAGACAGGTACTGTTGTGTTCTTTCTATGAATGGACTTAGACAAAATTTAATTAGTCTAAACATCAACTCGTGAAAATAAAGACAAATTTAAAATAGACGAATTTAATTAGTCCAAACCTTACCCCGTGAACATTACTGACGAATTTAATTTGTCTGAATCCTACCCCGTGACAACATTGCATCCCCTTCAAAACATGACAATATCACATTAATAGTTAGTAATAATGTTACCAATCAATTAGCATCACAACATAGTTAGCAGTTAGCACCAGTACTATTGTAAGTATTATCTTAACCAATCAATTAGCATCAAAACATAGGACACAAATATAATACTTGCAAAATTGAGAATGATACTTATGTAAGACCTTAAGGAAAAATTAGCCAATTTTAGCATCGTCCAAATTGAACCATTTCTGAATTGGTATGTAATTACTTGGAAGTTTTCTGAATTGTCTGTAGAGAGCATACTGATCTTAAACATGAGGATTATTGTATACCATCTCATGAACAAAGCACAAAACTAAAAAAAAAAAAGTGTTAAGTATATAAAAAAATGTTAAAAAAGAGTCATCGAAGTACAGTTAAGGTCAACAATAGGCTGCAAATTTATTTTTACTTTAACACTATTAAATATTGATCTTCCATCTTATAAAAACTAATTAAAAAAACAGCAACAAACAATTGCAATGTAGAATCATTAAAAAGTGTTGATGCCAATCCAGAACTATTAAATAACAACAAAGAATGGTTAAAAAATACTGATTCCTAACCGAAAAGGAAACCATTTTTCTCGTACTCTGTCTCTTATGTCTTTCATCTCTCATTCCATTACTTTTTCTTTATCATTTCTCAACACCATTTCCATTATTTAAAAATTCTTCCTAACCCAAAGAGAAGCCATTTCTGTTGTAGTCTCTCTGTTTATAACACCAACCGAAGTTCCCACCCCCATTGTTATTCAAAAAAATTGTATCTTCAAATCTGATACTTATTGTTTCTCTCTATCATTTGTCAACATCATTTCCATAAAGTTTTTTCTCTCCATCTTCGGAAATCAACAACATAGAAGAAAGGAAAAAAATGAGTTGAAGAAATAACAAACTTAAATGAAGTAAACCTTTGATGCTTGGTTGGTGCTTCGATTTCTCTGCCCTTCAACTTCAGCTGGAATTGGTTGAACAAAAAATGTCTTTCGTGTTGGGTGTTGTGGCTGAAAAGGTTGAAAAAAGTTTTTGTAAAGAAGTAGAAGGAAGAGTGTATAAGTTGACTTATACTCTTATACTCTTGTTTCCATCAGACAAATTTGGTTTCCACCGGATAAAGCTGGCTCCCTCAATATCCATCAGATAAAGTTAGCTCCCTCAATCCATGACAATGTACTTGAGCACAGCTGGCTTATTCGATTGGGACCTGAAGTCATTCATGACATACCATATACGTGCCCATGCCATCCATTATTTACATGCATATCATTCACCTTTGGCACCCTCAATTCGGGAATTTCTTAAAGTTTCTCTCACTGTACCACTTGGACATGTATGGGAACACATAAAAAGGATGCCACTTTACATGATAAACACCCATATTTGCCATACGAATACGTACAATGTAGAGCCATTTTGATGTTTTGTACTGCTTTTGGCACTTCAGCTTTATATAAGAGGGGATACAAAAAATTTAAAAAAAGTAAAAAAGTACAAAACAGAAAATTGCAAAAAAATAAAATTAAAATGAAATAGTACATATGCTTTGAAGCATCTTCTATTTTAAGTTAGCTTTTAGACTCTCTTTCATGAATAAACAACAAAACAAAACTACTACACCTTTTCTCTCTCCCACGCCTCTGCAAATCCCGCTAAACCCCTTCTTCTCTCCCATGCTTCTACCTACTCTGCTCCACGCCTCTCCACATATGGGTCCTCTCTCTTTCAGAGTCACAACAAACAAAATACGGTAGAAAATACAGGAAGAGCATAATATCATGAATTGGGAAAATTGAGAGAGACATTTCAAGAACACATAACTAGCGATAGCAAGAAAACAAAACTGAAGGGTCTATATAGAGAAAACAGTTCAAACAAAGAGGGGAAATAGAAAGAGAGTGAAAAAAATCAACAAGAAAACATAGTGAGAAATGCGAGGTTGAAGAAGTAGAGAAACACCATTGGTATGGCGGTGCACAACCATCGTGAGCCTCACCCTCATCGATAATCGTCATGCTTTGCCACATATAGTGGCTGACTCATTGTCATATGTATATCGTTGCTCAGTTTTACGGTCATAATGTTGATGAGTGCTCGTTTGTTTTTTGGTTAATTTCTATGGGGAAATAGCCTCTCAAGTCGTCATCATAGAGATGCTCAACGTTTTTTTTTCATAACTACCTCCTCCTCTATGGCTCCTTTTTCTTGGTTTTCCTCTACTTCTATAATTGGTAGTACCGCCTCCTCTATGCCTTGTTCATCCTCTTGTCCTTCTAATTGCTACCTCCTCTATATATAGTTCCTTGTTCTTGGTGTTGTTCTACTACTTCAAGTGAGAGTTCACGAGGATCCATCTTTTGTTTCAAGAAAGAGAACCAAGAAAGAACTATAAGGAGAGGAGAGGGAGAGCAAACTTTGGAAATGGTTATCGGAAAAAAGGTGCAAACTAAGTGCAACTTTGAAATGCTTAAGTAGCAATGATGATATTGTCGGGAATTGTAATAACAACAAAATAATACGTATACTGTTGTTTATGAGTGTTTGTTTGTTTTTCAGTTAATTTCTATGGGGAAATAGTCTCTCAAGTCGTCATCATAGAGATGCTCAACTTTCTTCACATATAGTGGCTTCCGTGTGTAACCTATAGCATAAAGTATAAACCATTGTTGACTCAGGTCATATGTATGTTGTTGCTCAGTTTTACGTTCATAATGTGAGTGTTTGTTTGTTTTTCAGTTAATTTCTATGGGGAAATAGCTTAGATTATAATTGATGTCATTAAGATTAATTTGTAAGTTGTTACCCTCTTTTCAAATGGTTGTAGTAAGGAAAAACCTTCAATTTGATGTTTCGGCTAGCAAACCAGACAGCTTGCGCAGTAAAGAAAAGAAGAAAAGTCTCTGGTCTCTATCGCCTCGCGACCAGCATGCATTGCCTCGCTATCTAAGCAAAAATTTGTCCATCACCTCGCGACAGAATCGCATCGCCTCGCGATAGACTGCAGACTTCAGTACTTAAGTCAAAAAATCAGAAAATTAGGGCACTTTTGATTTTGGTTGCAAAAGGGGGGTTTGGATCTGCGAAAAAGGAGAAGAATTGAAGCTTCTCTACACTTGAGAACAAGGAATTGAAGGATCCAATGTTCAAATAGTTGCTTCAAGGAATTGGAGCTTCTCTACACTTAAACATGGTCAAGACAATGATAAAGGCATTCAGATAAAATTGGCTGGTTGTGTCTTGTTTCATAAACCTGCAAAATGCTTCTCTAAAATGAGCTCATTAGAAAAATCCATAGGTTAGGTGTGTTCACCATTAAATCAAGAGTTGAAACTTACAGACAAGCTCATTTTTTAGAAGCCTTATTCCATAAACCCAAAGGATAGTAGTGCCATTCTCTACAATTCTTGAAAATAATAATTCAACTTTCTAAAATCAACCCAAGAACATAGTTAGTGTATGCAAATTAACCCTTGGCAACAATCCCGCCTAAAACACGCACACGGCAATGCAAATCTCCAATAAACATTCACCTTCTACTGAAGGTGAAGATACTAAAAACAAACCGTTACCAATCTTCCACCAGGATCCCAATTTCCAGTCTACTTTTTCTAATAAATATATCTTGCAGTTCAAAATACTTTTATCAGAACTTACATCACATTATATGCATGGAGATGCTTATATAGTCGGGTTTCTCAACCTAATACCTTTTGGACATGATTTCTCTCTCGTTTTAGCATCATTTTAAGTGATTCTTGATCCAATTTCATAGCATAGAAAACATGGATTACAATCATGCAATTTTTATACCACAGAAAGATCAGAATTGGATCCAAAATAGTGGGCTTGGTTTAGATAACTAAGGATTTGTTTAGTTTTTATTACTAAATTAGTATTAACCATTAGATTTGTATTTTTTGATTAAATTTGATCCAAAGGTTGTGAATAAAAGAGGGTAATAATGTAATTTTACACATCCCAACAATTCATTAATAATTAATAAAAAAAATATTTTTATTTATTAATTATATATATAAATATTATATATAATATAAATATATATGTGGTGGTTGTAGGTGGCGGCCGACGGCGGAGCTCCGGCGGCCGGCGGTGGAGCTCCGGCAGCCGGCGACCGGAGCTCCGGCAGAGGACCTCCGGCGGCCGGAGCTCCGGCGGAGGACTTCCGGCGACCGGCGGCCGTCAGACCTCCGGCGGCCGGCACGACGACGATCGGCGGACCTCCGGCGACCGATGACGGTTGGTGGGGCCATGGTGGTGGCATTAACCATAAATATGCATTCTGTGGTTACTAGCCACTAACCATAGACTTCATATTTGTGGTTAATGACATCCAACTAGTGTTTTGGTTTCCAATAACCACAAATATGCGTGGTTAGTGGCCAGTAACCACAGACTTCATATTTGTGGTTAATGACATCCAACTAGTGTTTTGGATTCCAATAACCACAAATATGTATTCTGTGGTTGGTGACCACCAACCACAGAATACATATTTGTGGTTATTGACCATCAATTAATAAAAAAACATTTTTATTTTTTAATATTTTATATAATTAATATATATGTGGTGTTGCAAGTGGTGGCCGGCAACCGGCGGCGGAGCTCCGGCGGCCGGCGTCGGAGCTCCGGCGGCCGGCGGTGGCCGGTGGCGGCGGTCATGGTGGCTCTCCGGCGACCGGCCACCGGTGGTGGTGCTATTTTTTTAATACATATTTATATATATTTATAATAAATTATAATAAATATTGTGGGTGGGTGGGAAAATTACTCTCATACCCTTGGTTTTTTAATTTAGTAATAGTTACTAAAGATTTTCTTAGTTACCTAAATCACTCTCCAAAATAGTACCCCAAATTTGAAAAGGAAAAGTATTAATTTGAAAAACTGGGTTTAGTTGTGACTCTTTGTGGACCAATGTGATTCTTCACCAAAAAATATAAAGTCTAAAGAAACTTGATTGCAACATTCCTAAGGCATCTCTCTAGTGATAGTAACAGGGTACTCCCTAGCTTCTTTAATCGCCTTTGGTACCTGCTTTTCTGCCATACAGTCATCTTGGAAGCTGTCCTTCATCGGAGTGTGTTGTTACCTCGAGACTTTTGTGTAAGTGCAGCTAGCTTATTTCCACTTGGTGCTCATCATATTGAAGGACAAAAACTCCATAGATGCTGAGCTAAATGTCTTTTTAATAGAATTTTAAATTATCAAAAAATAATAATCAGCGTGAGAAGATATAAGAACTAAATATCATTTAAATCAATATGAAATATCACAATGATTAAATATCAATATTTCATGGTATTTAATTCGACTAATACAATGATTAAATACCATTGCAATACCATATATCCAAAATGAATTGTGTTAAAAATACTAATACAATAAAAAGTTGGAAACTATAAAATATAGAGCAGAGAACTTTTTTTTGACTAAAAAAACATTCATTAATTCATTCAAATGCGAAGAATACATCGAAAATTATACAAATTTAATATCACTAAAAACAAAAGGAATGAATATATGATCAAACTCATTGCACCCAATGTTCCAATGCTACTTAGAATTTAATTATTTATATATTTATACATTGAATATTTCAATACTACTTACTATAAATCATCAAAAAAAACATTGGATACCGACATACCGTAGACACCTAAGGAGTAATAAACATAAACAGATTTAAGATTTGTGTAAACAAGTTGCTGCTGAGGCTGAGCAGCAATAGTTAAATTCAAAATTTTAGGCGCATGGATCAGCAGACAACTTGCTCAGCAGATTGCAAATTCAAATATTCTGTGATGGTGACATAACCCACAAGACAAGGGCAAATTAACTTTCTATGTCCCAGGCTCACGAGGTTAGTGGAGAAATAATAAAGGAGAGTATATTTCCTTTTCCCTATGTCTCCATTTTCTAACATTTTGAGCAAATGAGACGGTTTTAATTAAATTTTCTTGCATTCAATTAACTAGTTTTAAGAATTAGTTAAAAATATCCATTTATAACATTTAATATTTATAAATTCATTTAACCACTAATTTACCAAACACTTCAACTTCATATTGCTAGTATATCTGTCATAAACTATACGAAATGAACTTAAGTGTGGAGGAGGGGTGTAAGGTGTTATAGTTTGGATTGGGCAGTAACTGTGGTGACCAGAAAAAGGTTCACGAGATACTTGGGACTGCATTATATTCAGCATCCCTACCTTAATTCTCACTACTTCTCTTTTAGTTCTCTACTACTACCATCTACTTCATTTATCTCTGTATTATAAGAAAATTTCAATATATTGTTTTGTCTAATTATGAGAGAGAATAATTCATTAAGATGAATATTTGAGATAAAAATTCAATTTTTTTGTTTTAATATCGTTTTGATATCTGTATTTTTTTTAATTTCTTTTTATATACTTAATGATAACTATTGTATGCCAAACTCTTCCTATAAGTTAATCAAGGTTCTGAGTTCGAATCTAGCCTTGAGTATGCAACAGTGTTAAATTTCTTGTAGAAGGACTACGTACTCATATCTTGTATCCAGAAGGGCGACTTACTCGTATCCTATGTGCAGGAGGGTGACTTACTTATGCTGAATGAGTATAAGGGAGACTTACTTACTGCCAATATATAGACTTGGGGAGACTTGCTCATGTCGGCTACTGGGTTTTTATGGGGTGACTCCCTACCATCTCAGTACAACTTGTGATAATGTTTGGGAGAACTTTTAAAAGTAGCTTATAATTCAAGCCTAAGCTCTGCTTACGTACCCAAAAAAAGTAGCTTATATTTTTACTCATCAATTTTTTATCTCGTATTTCCATAAGTTGTTGGTATTAGATTTCGTTAATTTTGATTAACTTATTGGAAATTATCTATGAAATAAACACTTGTGAGACTATTTAAAAGAGCTTATGAAAATAGTTTATGTTAATTTATTTTAATATAGAAATTTAAACGCTAATACTATGCATGCAAAATCATATGATTTTTCCCACCATAAAATTATAGAATCCATTTCTTTAAATTCAGTTGTCCTAAAGCTATATATTGAATTTTAATTATTGGACTTCTTAAAGAATAATTTTAGGCGTAAGTGAATTTTTTTTATTTTAAGTAATCATCTTGTAATATACTATAATATTTTTATAAATTTTAATATAGTTTCAATTATTTTTTTATTCTTATTATTTTAGTTTCTAAATACTATAACAGTTTATATTAAGTGCTTATGTAATTATAGATCCAAACGGCTTAACTTTTAATAAAGCACTTCCCATGAGCCATATATTTTAGATGAAAACTTCCATAGTTTTGTTAGGTATCTAACATCGAATCACATAATGACGTGTCATTTTTATATTTATTTATTTTAAAATAAATTTAAATTTTTAATTAATTTTGCCTACCTAGTATTAATACTAGGGGTGGACGTGAGTTGAGTGGGTTTTGACGCGTTTAAAGACTCAAACCAATCAAATATTTAATTATGGGTTGAGTTCACTAAAATTAAACCTAATTTTTGTTGTAACTTGAACCAATCAACCCGACCTCGAATGGGTTAGGTTGGGATGGATTGAGTACTGAACTCATTACTAAAATATAACTTTTTAAGAAAACAAAAAAACAATAGAAATAGAAGAAATAAATCAACATTAAAATGAATACTTCCACATTAACCTAATGAGTTTAGGATTCAAATCAATGCTTAGTATTTTATTACTCAATTCCCATTCATCAACAAAATAGGCAATGACATAGATACATATAATTCAAGTTTTAGATTGAAAGGTACTCGTGTCCAGCCTTAATACCCTAACAAAATTAAGAGCATTATGATTGTAAATTTCCTAGTACGTGATTTTATTATAGTAGTATTGAGTAATTCTTGATTGATGTGAGCTAACATTGTGGCACTTTTTCATCTCTAATGACCAAATTGGTTTCCTTATACTATGAGTACGAGATAAGGTTGGTTTGTATATTTCACCTCCCTCCAATGACCAAATTGGTTTCTCCAATTTCGTGTCAAAAAAAAAAGTGAGTATTTACTCCAATCGGTATGATTGTGTGGAAGGCAATGTTATCAGAACCGGATCGGTCATTGAGACTGTCAAGGCACTAGATCACTGAGTCTTTGGTCGGACCGGCGGGTCTTTCGTCGGACCGCATGAACCGGACACACTAAAAATAGACCTGATATTAATAAATTTGTATATAACAAAGTCATCAAAAATTGTAATATATCTTAGTAATATATAAAACAAATTCTCAACACAAAATTAACATAATTCTTCAAATTTACTATACAAGTTCAAATCCATAAGGACGATAAGTCCATAACCACATCGTAAGTACTTAATTAAATAAACAACCATGAAATAATAATGGTTTCAACATATCCAAAATCATAATTAGTACTTAATTACATATACTTTACGTAATATATATAATATATATCATGTTTGTAAGCTTATTAACAACATATGAAGCTGCCGCAGTGGTTAAGAGGTGCGGCACCACCTTTTGTTGCAGGGTTCACTTCCGCAAGAAGCCTTTTTGTAATAAAGAATGTGAAAAACATCGGTTCTCGGTCGGACCGATTCAACGAGACTGGACGGTCCGGTTCTGATAAGACCGTGGAAGGGATGATTCTCGTTTCAATGTGCAGAGTAGTACTCTCTACTACTCCCTAGAGACAAAAACAGATAAGCACCAACAGAAAAGAGTGTCTGCATTTGTATTGTGAGCGAGCGTTTCTCACCCCACTACTAGTACTCATCATGATTTTGCAGCGTAATATCGGGAAGCGGTGGTTGGTTGGTTGTATAACGTTCGAAGCCTCTCTCACAAAATCGTAATCTTAAAACCCTCAAAAAGTGTATTCAATTAATTTCTTTTTCAAAAAAAGCCAATGCCCTTTTACTTCTGCAACGTCCTTTTTTCCTTACTTTAACTTCTCTCTCTCCCTTTCTCACCCAACCAGCTGGCTTTTCTTAACCAAAACAAAACCGCAAGAGTTACTTCCTTCTGTGAAGCCATGTTGTCCAGAATGAATAGCAATAGCAGTGTTTGGATGGAAGAAAGAGAAGATGAAAACACTGCTTCTGCTTCACCTTCATGGCCTAGAAGAAACTCTAACTCTAACTCAAATCCAAACACTCCTCCTCTTCCTTCTTCTGGATTCATTGAAAACAGACAAGATTTATGTTCACTAAAACCCATGCTTGAAATGGAAGATGATTGGTACATGAGAGACATGACTTTCTCACCTACCTTAGACAACGTTTTACTTCACAACACTGTCGACTCTGTTTCTTCCTCTTCATGTTCTCCTTCTTCTTCCCTTTTCAATACCCTAAACCCTTCACCATCTCACCTTCAGTATTTTCTTCCTCCAAATCCTAAACCCACTACTTTCTCTTCTCTCATAAACCCCTTTGACATGGCTTCTGATATTTCCTTTCTTGATCCACAAGCTTCTTCTTCTTGTTCTTCACTTCTTGGTAACTTCATTGACTTAACCTCAAAACCTCAGTTCACAACGCTACCTAATCTGAGTTCTAATCCTACCCATTTCACTGGATTTCAGAACTTGGAAGAGGGTTCTGAAAAGTCTCTGTTTTTAAACAGGTCTAAGATTTTGAGACCACTTGAATCTTTGCCTAATTCTGGAGCACAAAAACCCACTTTGTTCCAGAAGAGAGCTGCACTTAGAAAAAACAATGGATCAGGAAGTAGTGGTGGAGAAGGGAGTGAGAAGAAAAGGAAGGTGAGTGGTGTGGAGGAAGTTGAAGATTTGAGTACTTTTGATGGGTCTGGTTTGAACTATGATTCTGATGATTACTTGACTGAGAGTAACTACAATGGTAAAATTGAAGATAAGAATTGTGGAAATGCATCTAATGGGAATAGCACTGTTACTGATCTGAAAGGGAAGAAGAAGGGAATGCCTGCTAAGAATTTGATGGCTGAACGACGTCGTAGGAAGAAGCTCAATGATAGACTCTATATGCTTAGGTCTGTTGTTCCAAAGATTAGCAAAGTAAGATATTTTTTCACCCTCAACCTTTTCAAGTTCTTAGATTATTCACATTTTAGTTTGTTTGATTTTTCTTCTTGGTCTATGCTTATGTTATATAATAATTTAGACTCTTAGAGTTAACCACATTTAGTCTGAAATTAACGAAATTTTAAAACCATTTAATATGAAAATTCTCGATCACATTAGTTTGTATCAAGCAATTTTAGAGACTAAATTGACCGACTCATGAGTACTAATTTTGATCGACTATTTTTAATTTCAAGATGAATAGCCGATTTAGTCCTATTTAGGTAAGGAGTAGTTAGCTATGAAACACAGACACAAACATGGACACCGGACACACACAAACACGTAGATAGTGGTTTTAATTTGAAAAATAGAAGTAATTGAAGTGTTAGTGTCATAGGTAATTAGGTAATTGGCTAATTAAGATGACATTTACAAGCCTCCAAAGGTGTAACTGTATTGCTGTGTGGTTTATGGTGGTGGATCTGTGGATTGTGTGACATGGTTTTGCTTTGACAGATGGACAGGGCTTCAATACTAGGAGATGCAATAGAGTATCTGAAAGAACTGTTACAAAGGATCAATGACCTTCATAACGAGTTGGAATCAACACCTGCTGGTTCTTCAATGACACCTGCTTCAAGCTTCCATCCTTTGACACCTACTCCACCTACACTTCCCAGTCGCATTAAAGAAGAACTATGCCCCAGCTCATTGCCAAGCCCCAATGGCCAACCTGCTAGGGTAATGTTGTTTGTCCAATGCTGAAACTTCTCCTTTTGCTTCCTTACTTTCTATTCCTAAATGTGTGACACACAATCATTACAGTTATTTTGGTCCCTAAATGGTGGAGTGAACCGTGTATCTTATTTACCAAGTCTCTCTTTTCATTATGTCATTGTGCAATTATTATTTTCTGTTTACATAGGTTGAGGTTCGGTTGCGCGAAGGAAGGGCCGTAAATATCCACATGTTTTGTGCCCGCAAACCTGGTTTGTTGCTGTCAACCATGAGGGCTTTAGATCATCTTGGACTAGACATTCAACAAGCTGTTATAAGCTGTTTCAATGGCTTTGCTATGGATATTTTTAGAGCTGTGGTAAAACTTCAATATTCTGTTATTAAAACCTACACCACACTTGGAAATCAAACATGTTGCATCTAAACTATAACTAAGCTTCTTTACTTAATATTTTTCCTGGTCCACACTGCAGCATGTTCATCATAAATGAAATTTAATATTTTGAAATTGCTTGTGTAATATAATTTTGTCTCTATTTCAGCAATGCCAAGAAGGTCAAGATATCCATCCAGAGCAAATCAAAGCAGTACTCTTGGATTCAGCTGGCTTCCCTGGCTCTGGCAACTTCAGTTTAAGTTGAATTAGAAGAAACTTTCACATGAATTTCACCTCTTAATATGGCACTTTTTACTTATTCATGTTGAACCAAAAGTTTTTTATGGTTGGTATTTAAGTTTCAATTAGTAGTATAGGAACATTTTTAAGAGTGCGTTTTGATGTGAACCTTGTATAAATTATCGTCCTATTTTTTATACTGCTTTCAGAAAGGACATAGCTTTAAATTCTCCCTGATTTAAACATTGCTATCACATATTTATTATATCTTATCTTCCCTTTTGAACCAAAAGAAAAAGTTGATGAAAAAGGAAGCTAAATTAGCAATTTTAAAGGTATAGGCTAATACAATTCCTAGTAAAGCCTCCTTTTGATCTAAATTAAAAATTGTGATCATCTTTGCTTGGTTCAATGTTAGTATACTTGGTAATAGTAATAGTAACGCACACCAACCGGTGGAAAATAAGAGTCCGTTGATGGAAGATTATGCTTCCTTCCTTAGAAGACGACTTCATCACGTAATCTCCATAAATATCCATGGAGGCTAGGACCACATTATCATTACCATTAACATATGTCATGAATAGAAGGGTATTCGAGAAAATCGTAACCATTTTTGTAACTTTTTAATTGAAAGGGCTATGTAAGACTTTAACAAAATAAATATTTCAAAAAAGAAAAGACTTGTGAGTTGTAACAAAAAAAGAAAATGATTATGAGCTTAATTGAAAAAGCTATATAGGTAAGTTGTCATGAAGAATATACCGGTAGGATTGTTTTTTTATTTCGATTTATTTTAATTTTTATTATTTTTTTAAAGATAACACACTTCCTTAGTTCCTTTTGTATTACTCAAGTTCGTACTTAAGTTTCTTTTTACGAATTAATATCTCTCCAAGATAAATAAAATACTAAGTTAGATGATAATTTATCATTTTACTCCTTTCAGTTTAAAAATTTGTTAAAATGAGCATTTAGATTTAAAGTTCAATAATTCAACTATGGTTGAGATGTGATCAAAACTACATATTTTCAAAAACGTTGTATAATATATAAAGTAATAAAATGATATTTTGGTCCAAAAAAAATATAATGATATGAAATATTATAGATTAAGATGTCAAATTTCAAATTAACATAAAACAATTGTATCATATTTTATAAGATAAATAATAAAAATTCACGCACAAAGTTTATATATTGAAGTAATTTCACAAAAATGAATTGTATTATTCACCCAGAGAATGGTACAAAGTTTATATATATCTAGTGAGGTACAATGTGACAATCAATGTTGATGTGTTTCGTACACTCATGAAAACTAGGATTATAGCCAAGGTGCCTCGCGAGCCGGCCATTACAGTAAAGGAGGACGGCGAGATTGATGAATGGCAATGTCCCACGGCAAGAACACGTTTGAGAATCACCCACATAAGAGGTATGAGCTTGATGTGTGATGTTGTTTGTGTTGGTTTGGGCAAGTTTGAATGTCTCAACATACTTGGGGTTGAATTTATTACCTTTGGTAGTTGGTACGACTTAGAACTGCATGGGACAAAGTTTTATCACAAACGATAAATGAATGTGTACCTTAATCGCAGTACAGCTATTGATCAATGCTAGAAGCTCCATCAAAAAGATCTGCGATTTAGCAATGGTGTATGCTTCATCAAGGCCTTTTAGGAAACACGTTAGATAATCAGAATCAATCAAGTGATTTAAAAGTTACTTTATCGTTTGAGGGTTTTTTTAGTGAAACCTTTACAAGATTTTATAATCACATAAAATTATGTAATATGTCACTTAGATACATCAAAATTAATGTCATACAAACTTTTGGTTGATGAAATATCATACAAACTCATAAAATATATGGAACAAATAACTGCTATAACAATTAGTACTCAATAATTAGATTGGCAAAACATACATTATATATAAAATTACTGCTTATATATCAGTGCTGAAACATTACACCAACTTAATTTGGTTCCCCCTAATCTAACATATTACCATTTCACGTTAGCCATTCTAATGGAATCCCTGTGGACCAGAGATCTCATGTAACCATTGTACAGTCAAACGAATAATTTGAGCAAAATTTAACTATACAAAATCTTCCACCTCACATATTATGGTTACCAAGAGAATCAAAATTAAAATCAAATTAACTGGATACCAACCAAAAGGATGCCTTTGTTATATGAACTTCATTACAGTAATGGGTTGGTGTTCAGACTTCAGAGGGAGAGAAACTACTATGTACAATAAGGTCGGGGTTCTGAAAAACACAAGACCGATACCATCCACATATCACCTCGCTCGAAACACAGATCACACACTAATAGTGTAGGTTATGCACATACTAGATTAGAGGATACGTCCAAAATTGCATGGACCCTCAATCATGGCATCTATATTCTGATTCAAAGCAGTAACTTGATAGGCACTCAGACTCCTACAGTTCTTTTCAAAGTCATGTTCTACAACTGGATGACCTCGTGAAGTTCCCTACTTCCCAGCCAAGAATCTGTGGATGAGGTAAAACAAAAACGTTACACCAGGAGATACTTCTACTAGACTATATTCACCATTCACATAAGGTAACAACAGGGTAAATTCATAAGCAAAAATCATTGAATCCATTGTTATAACTGGAATGGGAGAATAAAGTTACCTGAAATCTATAGATATCAATCCGCTAATCATCAGGCATCGACACCAATATCTGAATTTAACTTATGCAGCTGACCCTTGACTTCTTTTGCATCTGCATCCTCACTGGCTGACAGACTTTCTTCATTTTTTGAACTCAAAGTACCTGGGTTCATTTTCTGAATCTCCTCTTTGGGGTAGATATAAATTTTCCGAACCATAGCACAGAATTCCCTGAATTTAAATAAAAAGAATTATGTGAATAAAGCCCAATTCTAGGGGAAAAACAAAACTTCGAAACAATCAACAATCAAGGACAAATACGTAAACACGGATCCTTACTTCCATGGATCGTCGCCTACAAGCATCATGTCACCCTCATTATCAGTGTAGACAATAAGCCAATCTTTCTTTGTTGACATTAGTTCACCCTCGAATTCAAACAGCCTATCCAACTCAGCGACTAATTCACCATAGTCACTATACTTTGTAAGGTGCACCGACCGACCAAGAGCAATACCCTTCTTGTGAACCTAAAATAAACAGCAAGTGATTAATTTTCCTCCAATATCTTTAATTTATTTTGTTAATAATCAATCAACACTTAAAGAACCTTACTTTAGTGCAACTCCTCGCAGAACTGAATGATTTGGATTGAACATCTTTCAGATGCAGCTGAGAAGTTTGTGATGGCCTTTCATGGTCATCAATGACAACTAGACCATCAGCCGGTTTTGAGGTCTTCGAGGTATCTGACTTGTGATCATTTTCAGAAGTTTGTTGGTGTGATACAGGATGCACTGAACCAGCTGGCTCAATTGTCACATTTTTTTGTGATACAGAGGGATCTGGTGCGGTGGGGCTATTGATAAGTGAGATGCCAAATAGCTTACAGTCACCATCTTTTGGTTTCAAAGCCTCAAAATCTTTCACTGACATTGGTTTTGACATTAGCTCTCTTGAACAAGGGCTCTGATATTGAGTTGGGAATGGGGGTGGCATCAAGTTTCCATGTGGATGCTCAACTTTATGACCTTGGAGCACAAGGTATTCCCCAAATGTAGAGTACCTCAAATTTCCTCGAGCTTGGAAAGTTTTATCACCACCATGAGCAGTACCTTTCGTATTATTGTCCATGAGGTTTAGCGATAGACTAGAAGGCATGTAATGCCAGGGATGATGTACATTAAGTTTGCCTTCGTGATCAGCTGAATGCTTTTTAACAGGATGAGCTAATGGGGTCATTTGATCAACCAAGGATGGATGAGAAGAATGTCCATTGACCCCAAAGCCTGAAAGAAGATCGGAGCATGAAGGTTCGTTCCTCCCCACTGACATCCAGCTCTCAGACCCGTACCTCCTTGAAGTAGACATATCAACTTTTTCATCATCTAGGACAGGTGGCCATACAACAGACTTGTCAACAGTATCAGAGTCGTTGCCTTCTGCAAAATTGCCTCTCAAGGTCGAGAATTCTTGACCTTGCGAGACCCTTGAAAAACCACTTGCTGGTAAAGGGTCTGGGCAAACTTTAGACGATGCTGTTAATCACCCAAAACATATTAGGTACACCTTAAAACATAGTTTTGCAAAGAGAGCATTCTTCAAAATATCAATAACTATACCTTCCCGTGTAAGAACAGAAGAATCTGGGGATGAAGGAACAACATTAGACCGAGGCCTTTTAGGCCTGGGAATCGAAAGTGGATTCAGAGCTGGAGGAGCAAAAGCAGGCTCTATTTTCCAGGGGGAAACTCGCTCAGGACGAGGTGTGTTAGAGGTTTCATCCCATCTCACCTGAACAACAAAAGTAAACTCCATTATTGCTTGCCTTGTCTAAGAAGTCATTAATAGTGGCACAAAGACTAGAGATACAACCTTGAGGCATCTCCATCTGGATTCTCTCCATCTTTTGGAATCAACATCTTCTATTCCAACAATGGTACCAGTAAACCTACAAGTTTAACAAGCCACATCAAGGATCAAATAGTATCTTTGGCAATCTTTAGCAATAATATAATACTGTTAAGTCTGTAAGATTACATTTTATTGAAAGTAGGACAGGGCAAAACAAAAAAAAACTAGCATACGCAATGAAAACTTATTCAGAGATGAAGGTACATTAACCATTCATACCGTTGTTCGGGAGCCTCTTCACCTTCAAACCTCATTTTAAATCGCATCCCTATGGTGTAGTTATTTTTCAGAGACTCCATATATTGATCATATGGAACAATAAATTCAGCAGGACTGGTCCTGCAAAAATAATATAACAAGTAACTTGGTTAATTCTGCTCTGGAAAACGAATCATCATAAAAATAAACCTCAAGGGTAGGCTGAAACTATCAAGATATCATGAAATTAGTTACAAACCTAGGTTTGTAATAAACGGTGAATATTGTTCCCGTCAAGATAGCATGCCAAGCAGTTGCAAGGACCCCAAGATGCATGCTGTGGCTAGAGATAACTGAGGATGGGACATTACCCTGCTGTCTCATTGCTCGCCTGACACCAACTCGAAGTTCTCCATTCTCACCCCTGCCAAAGTCCCTAAATTAGTCGAATGACAAACAGAAAAGCCTAAAGTAACAAACCAGTGCAATCCAAGTTATCATCCATGGTAGGAAGTAGAACAAACCTCAGAAAGATAAACGCATCCCCAGCAACAAGCCTTTTGGAGCTTACAAAAACACTCCAACCACTCTGAAGTAAGTGTCTACGGGGTTGGCCTGGAATTTACCCCAGTTATCAGTTCCAATCCAACCAATGGATAAGACAAAAAGGAACATACTATTGAGTGGGACAAAGAAACTAAAACAATTACCCCGAAAGATATGCCTAAATCGCCACTCATTCCCATGCAAATCCTTAGCCGCCAATTCTTGGGTAGGTGGCTGCTTTGACATGTCCTGCCATCAAATAACCGATTCAACTAATGTCAGATGTATTGAGACACGGAAACAAAGCATGAAGAACCCAAAAGGAAATAAACAAACCAGCGGAGGAAGGCACTCATCCGCATGCCGTCTCAGAACAGAAAATCCACCATGGGTACTGGTATCAGAGGCCGTCAGAGTTTTACAGAAAGAATGCACGTGAAATCGCGGAGGTGGAGGTGGTGGGGGCTCTTTCTCCACAGCATTCTCATCTTGCTGCCATCCCCGCCCAAAATTAAAAACAGAAAAATCATAAGGATCATGTTTTTGCACCATTGCTCCATTCAAAAACCCCAACCCTCTCCCAATAAAAAACAAATTTCAACAAAGTAAAAACTGAACTTACATTTGGCTCCGGAAGTAAGGTCACTTGTGCAAACACTTCATCTGTGTCCGGTTCCGCCTGAAACAATCACTCGTTATAAAACTCTAGGACTGTTTGGTTCAAAAGCAATTTAATAACAAAAAAAAAGCGTCATGGATCGAGCAACACTACCTTCAGCTGCACGTTGATGACCCGACAAAGGATCTTGGCTGGGAGATCATACACCGGCATATGTTGGTCTGCCACCTGATTCGTAGACGCCTCCACCTAATTCGCGTGACAAGAAAAACATTCCAAAAAAGAAACATAAGAAAAGAAAATTCATGTAAAACACAACAACCCGAAACAGCAAAATTAAAAACCCAGCCAACTCCAACCCGTTTTAAAGAACAAAATAAGGACCGAAACTTGTTATAAATCTCAGCTCTCACTCCATTACACGGACAGCTATTTTCGCATAGAAAAAAAAAAGTATATGAATGAAGATTAGTAACCGCGGTTTGGCGGAAAGTGTTGATTTACCTGCTCAATATGTCCCTGAGGGAAATAAAATACACGTTCTCCCTCCCGGGGAACCGTGACAAGCGGTCCGGCACAGGCATGCCATAGCTCCCTGAAAAGCGCTACTTCCGCGTCTACAAAAAAGCACGGTAGAACCACAAAAAAGCCATTACAAAACTCTAAACATTCCATAAGACCGAATTAGCCACCAGTAACTACTATCTACGCTCTAAACTAGTTACCTACCTCTCGCCGTTGACGGAGACTGAGAACTTTGACCGTCGGCCGTAGCGTTCATACAATTCCCGTTCGTAGCTGCCTCTGATGATGCCATTTCAACAGGCCTCACCACAGATCTCTCATCTGAAACACTCTCTTGACGAAATTCTGCAATCTTGAAACCCTTACTTCTCCCAACGTAACATCTTCACTGCTTCTCAACAAACCACTACCAAGAGACGAAGAAACTCTCGAAAATTCACTCTCTCGCCGGAATTACCTAAATTTAAAGCTCAGAACTCGGAACAAAGCTTAATCATCAATTCAGTCCTTTTTCAAGGACACAATTCAACTATCTCTCTCCGTTCAATAGAGCTTTCAGCGTTTGTGTCTCTCAACTGTGAGAATTTGATGCAGCGAAACCAAAACCAGAAAGCGTGTGGTGTGTGATTTTTTTCAGAGAGAGATAGAGAGAAGAGAGAGTTAACCAGTGGTCAAAACAAAGTGCAATGATTTCAACCACGGTCAATCCCTTAACCGATGAGTGGGAACAGGCATTTGGCGGTTACGTTTCCCTTTCTGACCGGGAAGTGCCGGTTATAACAACGCACAAGGAAGGGGGTAAGTTTTTCCACAAATAAAGGCGGCTGGGGACAGAGAAGGGTACAGACGGCGTTAAGTTGGTGTCGAAGTGCGATTGGATTGGCATGTAACGGCGTGTGTCGTGACGTTCGCGGGAAAGTTGTTCTGTTTTTATTGGGAAATGGCACTGTCGTGCTATTAACGGGCAGGGGTTGAGGGATGGGATGGGATGGGGGTGTAGTAATTCCTTTCCACACAGTGCGCATTTAACACCCCTCCGCGCATCTTAACCATGCTTTCCCTTTTTCCTTTGTAGGGCACACCACGCGACTCTGAGTCTGATCTGCGATTGTCGTCCCATATCTCCTTCCTCTCGATCTCCACCTCACGAGATTTTTTTTTTCTTTTCATATTATTGGTGTGCAGTTCTCATCGACTTTGCGACTTTGACTAAATCATGTTAAATGTTCGAACCTAAGACCTTTGGGTAGGAATTCATGTCCAATTACCTTTGATCAACCCTTGTTGGTATCGACCTCACGAGATTTTACCATATCTTTGCTTTATTACACGAGTTATATGAATATGTCGGCGACATTCGTTTAAAAAAATGGAAATATTATCAAACTTGTAAATTTTCTAGTGCTTTTAGGTTGAGAGATCAATAAAATCCTTTTTTCGTGTACATTAAAATTTGATCGTGAGATATATTATAAAATGCTAAGAGTAATTAAGATTGAATCCACCGGTATAAAATCTTATTCATTGATGAAATTTTATCTTAAATCATTTGGTTAATTAAAGTTGCACTACAAGTTCTTCTTCCCAATGTTTTTGTTACTTCTTTAAGCATTAATTATGGGTGTCTATGACTCTTTCGAAGTCACAAATTCGGCTCGGCCTAATGATTTTAAGTTGAACTCAACCTATATGGTTGTATCACACAAAAAATGGACAAATGATATTGTTTCAAATTGTAAAGTCTTGTAATCTTTGATTCACATTGTTTTATGTTAATGGATTTAGTATTCTAGCTGCATCCCCCAAATGTATGAAGCAAGTGGGTGATTCCGAAATGGGAGAGCATACTTTGTGTGTTAATATTGTGTTATCTTTATCTTTTCTTTATGGTGTTCAATGTAACAATTTTACTTATTATTTCTATTGGTGCAATAAAGATCAAGAATAATGGTGATGACAATGTTTGATATTTGTTCTGCACTGTACTTCCGAACTTAAAGGGTGGTGGTCCAAGGTAGTTAGTGGTTGATGTCCTTAGTCAATTACCGTATCCGATCCAGCTAGTGTTGTACCTGCAAAGTCACTCTGATGCCAAAGTCAGTGGAGTAGTTTTAGCAAAGTAATAAATGAGAGAATGCTTACCATTAATGAGGCAATGAATTTGTATTTATAGAGTGGGGTGGGGTTGATTCCAATGAATCATGACCATCTGATCTGGTGGTTTGATATGAGTCATTGATGTTCGGACTGGGCCCTTTAGATATTGGGGTTACAAAGGATGTGAATAGATGTCAAAAAAGGAAGTGTATATGGCAAAAAGTCATTCCATAACAATATTAAACGCTTCAACTACTTTGCATTGTGTCTAAACGTGCTGAAATATAAAATGTTGGTTCTACTCAAAATTTAACTTCAAAAGAGATTGAGTTTGAGGTGGAGGATCAAACCAATAGTAACGATGATTCAGGATTTAAATAAGAGCATCAAGATGATGTGACTCAACAGGATATTGAAGAAGATAATCAGGTAGAATAGTCAATACAATTTAATAGAGTGTGAGCAAAAAACCCCAAATCAAGAAGTCTTGTATCATTCACGTATTCAAGTCTAGAAAACTTCTAACTAAAGTGACTTGCTTTAGATACAAGGTGGAGAATTGTTGTAAACCATGTCTCTAACAAAGTGAGTTAGTACTCGCTCCGGTCCACAATATAAGAGGAAAAAATTGTGTTTTGATGGTCCACAATATAAGAAAGAAACACAATTTTTAAGGTGTATTAAATGATCAATCCCAAATATGTCATTATTATTTATTTATTTTGTCGAAAAATATGGCCCTATTTAAGTTGTGTGGTTAAAAATAATGTCATTAATTAGTAGTATAAATCATCATTTAATGAGATGGGCAATTTTGGAAAGAAGGTAAATTTTTAGTCTTATTAAATGAGAATAGTTGATTTCAATGTCATTCATTGGTCCGTGTGATGTTGTGTTTTTTCTTGAACCGGAATTAGTAGTTAGTTAGCCAAGTGATTGGAAGTTAGTTAGTCCATCGTAACGAGCTCTTTTTTGTAATATGCCTATATAAATTATAAAGTCTTAGCTAGGTGTTATTATGGTGCACAATTGTCATAGAGAGAATTGTACTGTGGTGAGATTAAAGTGTAGTTGAGCAAAAAGCTCAACTTGTAAAGTCTTGTAATCTTTGATTCAAACTGTTCTGTGATAATGTAATTAACATTCTAGCTAAATTTCCCAAATGTATAAATCAAGTGGGTGATCAAACTTTGTGTTTTATGTTGCATTATCTTTAAGCATTATTTATTGTGTTTAGTGTGTTCACTACTGTGCACGTAAGGTGTTTGATATGTGTTCTTGCAAGAATTGATTCCATGCTTCCGCTTGGATTTGGCCTTTCCTACAAATAAATTCCTCCTCTCTTTTATTTTTTATAATTGTCGTTCTAAGGTTGTTTTTGCAAACCAAATAACTTAATAAATATTGTTACTTTTAATGGAATTTTTGCCTCTATCCTATAATATTTTTTGTTCTGCACTGTACTTCCGACCTTGAAGGGTGGTCCGAGATAGTTAGTGGTTGATGTCCTTAGTCAATGACCGTATCCGATTCAGCTGGTGTTGTATCTGCAAAGTCACTCTGATGCCAAAGTCAGTGGAGTAGTTTTAGCAAAGTAATAAATGAGAGAATCTTACCATTAATGAGGCAATGAATGTTGTATTTATAGAGTGTGGTGGGGTTGATTCCAATGAATCAGGACCGTCCGATCTGGTGGTTTGATCTGAGTCCTTGATGTTCGGACTGGACCCTTTAGATATTGGGCTTACAAGAGGTGTGAATAGATGTCAAAAAAGGGGGTGTATATAGCAAAAAATCATTCCATAACACTTTTAATAACTAATTATTATTTTACTTTACATATTTCTCTATCTTCAATAAATATTAATGGTGTTATTGACAAATCAATATTAATTTTGCATTGAAACTTAAAAATAACATGTCAAAAGCAGAATGTTTTTTTCTTAAAAATATGATACTAGTACTTAAAAAGGAACAAAAGAAAACGAACACCGTTTGTCCAGTGGCTTAATCTATTTTGAGACACGAATGGTCGACTCGGTGCTCTCGGGTTCAACTCCCGCGATGGACAAACTTAGTGATAGAAGAGCAAAAAAAATTTAGAAACAAAATGACCACCACCTTTGAGCCTATGGTAAATATGGAGAGGGGCTCTCTCTAACTACTTTTAGCTAACTTTTAGCTAACTTTCTATCTCTCTCTTCTAATACATTCTCTCCCATCCACTTAAAGAAGCCTCTAGACACTAACTTTAAGCCCATGGTAAATGGTAAATTTGGTAAAATGGTACCCCACGTGAAGCTCCTGAGTCTATTTTAAAGCTTTCAATAGTCCAAATTTCCAATAGCCTCCCAACGCGAGTGCCATGTAAAGTTTGGATTCATGGCGTCTTGACTCCCATAAATAAACTAAATGTTACTCCACTTTTAAATACCTCAATTTATTATTAAGACACAATTTTTAATGAATTGGCAATAAATATCTTGGATGATTTTTTTTTTGATGAGAAAATATCTTGGATGAGAGTAGTAGTAGTAGTAAGTAGTAGTTTAGAAAATATCTCTTTCGTATTCGAGTCCAGAGGGGGACTATGAGCGTGAAAGTGTGAAGTGATAGTGATAGTAATAGTAAACCATAATTCAAGTGTGATTGAAAAACGGGGAGAAACAAAACGTGGGAAAGCCACGTGGAAGGTGGGGAGGGTGTAGACTAGACGGAGACGAGAGAACTGAAAAGAGAAGAAGAGGAAAGCGAATGAGTGGGACCCAGTTCTGTTGTCTAATTAACAGGTGTCTGATGATGGTCCAACCCAAAGCAACAACGAGAGGAATCTTTGTCCTCGCACAGAATTCACTAAAATACCATTAGTTAACTAATAAATTTAATTTAAATAAATAAAAATAATAAAATCTATCCTTTATATGATTAGGTTTACTTTTCAATCTCATAAACACTGTTTATCTACTGTGCTACACCATTAAGAACACTATTCATCAATTTTTAAGCGGCAATCTCACAATGTTGTGTGGTCCCACTATACAATCAGCTTCTCTTCTTCAATTCTCATTTCTCCCACCTCTCCCAATTAAGAAAGACCCGTACAACTTCTCTTTTTCCCCTGCCAATTACTATTCGTCCTTTATGTAACATTTTAAAAGCAACTTTTCCTTTTCCTCAACAACTCTCCATATAGTTTTCTCTCTCTTCAAAGAAAAAATGAACCGACCTCTTCTTTCTCTTTCCATCTAACACTTTTCTACTCTTCTTCTTCCTTTCAAAGTTCAAACCCACAACCACCAGCCACTCACTTCCATACCATGGTCCACAACCGTTTGATCCCCCCTAGCTTTGAAACCACCACCCATCTCTTCCTCCAGCTGCGATCTAGGCTCATATCCAAATGGTTTTCAAATCTAATAGGTCTTCCCTAAGTCTCCGTTGCGAACACCTTTTTCCCGGCCACAACCACATGCAATTCGAAAGATGACCACCGTTGTTGGGTTTCATGTCTTTTTTCGGCCACAACGAAATGGGTGTTTTTTCTGTCTTTTTGTTCTCATCTCTTCTTCTCACTTTGCTTCCTAATTTATTTTGTCGTCTACTATGCTACTTCTGCATCAACAAGGGAAGGTTTGATTTTTTTTCAACATCATCTCTGACATATTTTATGTTTGTTCCATCAAGATTTATTCTTTGTTTCTTTATTCACAGTTGTTCAAAACCTTTGCAAACGGGACAAAGAGAAAAGAGACCATGCGAGGGACACAATAGAGAGGGATGAAATTACAAAGGCAAGCAAATTTTCAGTGAATGAAATTTGATTTCATATCATAACCCTGATCTTTCATTTGTTTCGTTTCTAGATTTTGTTTCAGTATCAAAATCAGATATATTACACCTGAGGCCTTTGGGAAGTATCAAACCCTTGGCATGGAAATGGTACGTTTGCAGCATTTATTCATATGGTTCTCATTTATTTATGTTTTACTTATCTGTAGATATAAGGAATGTATTTTACTGAATGGAGAGTATAATTTACTATTATTGTTAGTGTTATCAATGTTATAGAAGTGCTACCTACAAGTACGCACCGATGTTATAGTTGCCCTTTTTTCTTTTGCTATGAAATTGATGGTTTTGTTGTTTTCATAATTGTAGGATAATGGATTTCAAATATGGAGCTCATAAATTGTCTCATTGTACTGTTGCCTTAAGTGTTCGATTTTTAATATCATTGAATCACATAATTATTAGTATAGTTACATCCAACCTTTACTTTCGGTTAATGCCTATGAAACATGTAATTTAAATATGAATTTCTTAATTATTCCAACTGGCAACACCACTCTATCGAATTATTAATGAAATCATCACCAACTAGGGATTTATTTAATTTTCCTAATACTTATTCAAAGTAAATGACGGTAATGACAATTAGTCGTAAGACATAAATATCATTTTAACGAGTACATATTAAATCTCTATTTCTTCAATTGTCCAAATTCACTATATTACCATCTCCCCGTGCGTCTGCAAATGGCTATGTAAGTAACGGGACGATGTCCTCGCATGACGAAGTTGCTTTTTTGTAACTAATACTCATATTTCCAACTTAACGCTTAATTAGTAGTCTCATAAAATGTTATAAACATACCTAACCATATGAATCTAATATTTATTAACAATCAAATTACTTATCACCATAAATATTGTACAAGATCCATCGCTCCGTGTGTATGCACGGGTGTTCGCCCTAGTGCATCTAAAATTCCCAAATTCTCACTTCACTCTCGCTTCGCTAGATGTGTGTTGCGTTTCGTCTGTTTACGTACCACAAAGCGCAAGAGTCAAGACGGTCTCCAAGTAGGGGTGCACAAATTAACTGGTTTAGCGGTTAAATCACATCCATATCCATATCCATATCCGGTTAAGTAAATCCGGATATTAGTGTTATTTTTATAACCGGTTATTTCAATTTGTCCAATAATTAGATATGGTTTTTATCCGGTTATTTAATGGACGTCTAATGGATATCCAATTAGTTTTTGCCTAAAAGTTTAACCAAATCCACCAAAATAATTTTTAAAAAAATTTAAAAAAAATTTGACAGTAAAAAAGTTACAATTTTAAAAATATCTTTAAGTATATATTTTTATATATATATATATATATATATATATAATATAAATTCTCACAAAAAAATATAATACAAATATATATATATAATTATATTAATATATATATATATATAAATATTATATTAATATATGGTGGTTTGTGGTGGTGGAAGTGGTGGCCGGCGGCGGCTCCGGCGACCAAGCGTGGCGGCTCTCTGGCGACGCGGCGACCGTCCGACGGTGGTATGGCGGCGGTCCGACGGTGGTCCGGTGGTGGTTTGGTCCGGTGGTGGTTATATATATATTATAATATTTATATATATATATATTATATGATAGATAGATATTATATTGTATATATATTATTTTCTGATTTTTTTAAAAAAAATTGTGGAAATTTTTTTGGGAGTTCAAAATCTGGATTTTTTTTTATTGGAAAACATATTTTAAAATACTTTAAAGAATTTTTGTCAAAAGAAAAATACTTTAGAGAATTATTAAAAAAAATACTTTAAAGAATTATAAAAAAAAGTTAAATACTTGCTGGTTATGGATATAACCGATTGTAAAAAACCGGTTATGGATATAACCAATATCAACCGGTTACATAACCGGTTTGGTAAATTAATAACCGGTTATGCTACTTTGGTTATAAAACCGGTTATATCAAATGGACATTTGATGGATATGGATTGGTTATGGATATGGTTTAATCATGAGCACCCCTACCTCCAAGTCATGCGACACCGTTCCGCATTCAACAAAGGTTTATTTTTCTACCTCACTCTCTGAGGTTATACCCCCACATAATTTGATAAATCAGAAATACTCCCCATGGAAAAGTTCCAAACGGATTTATCTGCCTATGAGCTAAATCCGCTTTGCATTTTTTCAAAAGCGGACTTGTCTCACAGGAGATAAATCCGCTTTGAAAAATACAAAGCGGATTTATCTCATAAGGAGTTAAATCCTTTGGACTCAATTTTTGGGGGGTATTATCGGGTTTTCAATTTTTGTGGGGGTATAACCTCAAAGGGTGGGGGTAGAAAAAAATCCTTCAACAAATCACTTGCCATTTTTATCCGTCTTTTATTGCTTTCGGAAAAAACTTACATGTGGAAATGTAGTTTAAAGAAAAAAGTAGAAAAATTGTGATAGACTATTTGACAGTTGTATTGTTACAAATGCAATTTTATTATTTTATTTAAATTTTTTAGATCACTATAGATTCAATACCTATGATACTATACCTAAAATTGGCTCATTGCTTCTCTTGTTTCAACCATGAAAATGACTCACTCAACAAACACATGGTCAGTCTGATTCCCCGACGTATTACACACCCACACTCACTCACACTTTGGAAGAAAAATATGCAATTGACGGGGAAAAAAATCATAATGCATTACCTTGGGATCGAACCAAGGTCTTAGAACCAAAGTATCGAGCTTGAATCTTAGGTGTGACAAAAACTCTGTTGAGAGGGGAGAACCTCACGGGCCAGCAAAGCACACATGGCCAGTCAAGTTCCCCAACATCGATTAGTCACAAACAAAACCAATGGATGCTGCACACCAATAACACGATAACAAAAAAAAAGAGCCAAGGTCTTAATTAGAATATGCTAAACCCATCCCATTATCAACCACCCGAGGTATCTCCTAAGTTCCAAACCGGAATAATACTATTAATATATAGTTTTTTTACATATAGTTCCATGCAAAAAATGAAAAAACACAACCAATTCCATTCTGTTCACTTATCAAACAATGGAATGTCAATTTCATTCCATTCTACTATGCTTCATTAATCATTACGTTCCATTCCATTCTATTACAATATTTTCCGTTCATTTTAAAACATCTAAATAACCCTAAGTTTTATTTTGATGGCAATGTGTGACAATAACGATGTGTGCACAATTAAAGTAGATTTTTTTCGGTGACTCATATTTTTTTTGGTGGTGAATTAAAGTAGATTTACATATGTGCTCTATTTTTCCTTTTTTTGGTGGTGAATTAAAGTAGATTTACATATGTGCTCTATTTTCCTAATATAAATATTGACATTTCAATTTAATTTTTTATTAATTAATTATAATTTTAAGAATTTCTCCCAAGTGTTGATCATATAACACAACAAAATTTTGAACACATTTTTTTATAAGCATGCATTTAGAACACATATTTGATATGTAATACGCATACAAAAGAACAAAATGTGATTAATTAAGGAATCGTACTGCCATGCATGTGACTTACTTGAGAATCGTAAGACAAGAACGTGGGCATGTTTTTCCACAGTTGTTTTCATGGATTGAGTAAGGACTAGGACATGGTAGGGGAGATCATTTAAGGGTAAGGGACTAGTTGAAAATGCGAAAGCAATATGAACAATATCGCACTGAAAGGAAAATGAGGTTTCGTTCATATTGCTTTCGCATTTTCATATTGTAGTCACCTAGACACCCTTGCTAGTCGCATCCATCTTTAAAACCAGTAGTGTCTAGTAAAAATGGATCGGACGCAAAATAAATAAATAAGTGATGTTTTTTTTAAGAAGTAATAAAGTTATATTTTTGGACCAACATACATGAATAGTGACACAAAAATATAATTTGTAGCTTAGTCATGTACTCTCTCTCTCTCTCTCTCTCTCTCAATGCTTAACGTGAGAATATTACAAGAAATCTAACATTGTATCAGAAGTTTCAAGTGATACTCGTGACTCAATTCTGCAAGCTTCCAATGAAGCAATTCTTCAAGCGTTAGTTCTGCTTGCATTGCCGCTCTCTACTTGGCATGTCTTGTCCACTTCGACGTCGTTCATAGTGGTTTCTGAAAAATTGGACTCAGATGACTATATACTTTGGTGTCAGCAGGTCGAGCCAGTAATCAAGGCTTGTCGTCTTCACTGTTTCTTGGTGAATCCTACAATTCCACTAAATTAAAAATTGTTGAAGATGCTGATGCGAATCGCACAAATCTTGAATTCGAAGCTTGGGAGCAGCAAGACCAACAACTTATTGCATGGCTCCAATCTACAATCAAATGCGAGATGCTCGCACAAGTCATTGGATCAAAGCATGTGTTCCAACTTTGGGAAAAATTCATGCCTATTTCTAAGCTCACACCAACGTGAAGGCTAGACAACTACGTTCAGAACTACGTAGCACCACAATTGGTTTGAAATCTGATTCGGAGTTCCTCATTCCCGTGCAAACCCTAATTACTTCATTAGACGCAATTGGCAATCCAATTTCATTTCACGAGCACATTGACACCATTCTTGAACAACTTCTTCAATAATACAAACCTACAATCGCCTTGATTTGTGGTAAATTCGGTTCAATTTCAATTGAAGAAGTTGAAACTTCGCTTCTTGGACATGAATCTCGCCTTGAGAAGTTTCGCAAGAAAATTGTTGAAAGCTTCTGCGAATCTCACTCATGCTCTCCTTGCTCAGAACGATGTGCATACAACTCAATCAATAGCTTCATCAACACATGGATGTGGCTCTACACAGTGCATGTCAACCATTAATTTGGTCATAAGGTGTCTAATTGTTACCATCCCTTCAAATGTGACTATACTCCGTCCACTCCAGGCACCAGTGCTTTGACAAACGCTCAACTTTCTTCCATGTGGCCTCGGCAACAAATGTCCCATGTTATGTCTGCTGCAGTGCCTGCTTGGCTTGTTACTTCTTTGCTCTTGCATCGAGCTTACTCAACCTGGATGCACTTTGCTAATTGTTATATATACCTGTTGGAGTACCTAATCCTCAAGCCTCTCTATCACCTTACAACTCTACTTCTCAATTTCAAGTACCAATAACATATCTAGATGCTGATTGGGGGAGTTGTACTATCACTACGAAATCCACTACAGTTTTTGTGTTTTCATCAGAGACTCATCGGTTGGTTGGAAATCTAAGAGACAACCAATCATCTCAATATCCTCTAATGAAGCTGAGTACAGAGCTTTAGCCCTCTAACTACAGAACAATTGTGCCCTCTAACTACAGAACAATTGTGGCTCAAGTAACTACTTCGGGTTTTTTCAAGTAGACATCCACTCTTGGAAAGTATTATGTGATAGCAAGTCAACCATCCAACTTGCTACCAATCATATTCTTAATGAAAGATCTAAGCATATTGACATTGATGTGCACTCCTAAGAGAGCATGTCACCACTCACCAGCAAGTTCTTGAATCTGTTTCATGTCACCTTTAAACACTAGCTTGATGGCCCTTTGACAAAGGCATTACCGAAGCCTCTGCTCACCAGCTTAACATCGAAGTTGGGAATCTATAATTTATATATTCCAACTTGAGGAAGAATATTAGAACTCTCTCATTGTAGTATCTATTAGAGCTAATGTATTTAATATGTTAAAACTAGAGTTAGAGGCTTAGTTTAGTTAGAGTTAATGCTGACTAGTCAAAATTGGGGAATGGTTTCTCTCCATCGGACTTTTCACTTGATAGTGTCAAATGTTAAATCTCCACCATTCAATTTGACCTCTCAATTTTTATAATATTCTGTTCTCACTTTTTGTCTTATTTAATGTTTGGGTTAGATGTAATTCATTGCTGGTTGCCATGAGAATTTCAACGACATCTGGATTCCCGGGTTCGAACCCAAGTGTGAGCAGTAATAGTGTGTGCCTGCGTAGTGTTCATTCCATCTATGTAGACTAAAAAAATGTGAGGATTAAATTTAAGTATACAATAAAATCAGTCGAGGGGATCGATTCCCTCAACGAGAATGAATTTCCACTCCAACAAAAATCTCTCTCTTTCTGCAACTTGATATAAAGTAATCAATTAAATACAGCATTTCAAAGGCAAAGTTATTATATGACAAAAAAGGCAACAAGAAAAACACCAAGGCCATGCTTCCTTGTATTCCGCAGAAAGGAGCAAGTTCAACAGCTCATTCATCGAACCATGGGGGGCTAAGGTATAGATTATATTGTTATTATTTTAATGAAGGAGTATAGTGCAACAAGACGAAGATGTCATTCTTTTACTTTTTTTATTTGCTTTTTCTTATACAAATTTCTAAGATAAAACATCATTCCACGTGTTTGGCATTTTGTGGGATGCATCACTTTATGCAACCAACCATATCCTTCCATCCCTAGACATGAATAACGTAAAATAAGCAATTCTCCAAATTAAAAAAATGTTGTCTAGTTCACATCCAACCATTTTGAAGGAGTCGTTAATATAATAAGTTTTCATCAAACTCTTCACTTCGATTAGCGTTTGAGCTTATAACTTATAGTGTTTTATTTTTTCTCTCATTTTTACTCTCATTATTTTAATTAAATTCTCTCATTTATCCTCAATTAAATGAATATTCTCTCTCGTTTGTAAGCATTAATTACAAATGCCTATTTATGTAATTTTATATTTATAAGCTAGTGCAACCTTACTTTTACCAAAATAATTTAAGTTCAATCCGCTAGCATATCCGCTATCCATTTTTTTGCCAAACAAAGCCTAAATCTGCTAGTTTATCTGTCGTCAGCTATCCGCTATAAGCTCATGTTATAAACTATATATAAAGGGAATTCCAATTGTAACTTCTTTTTTGGTGTCAGATTTTTCTTCCCATTTTACCCTTAAATAATTCAGACAACATTACACGGATACCCTTTAATCCACTGTTATTTCTACTAAAAAACTGCTACTTATTTTTTCTATTGAAAAAAACTGCTACACAGCACTACATAACGTGCGCTTCTTTATGTTTCAATTGTAACTTGCAGTAACTTCCTTTAACTGCTCCCACTTTTTTATTACAACAGTTTATCACCTTTCCAAAAATTTTAAACTAATGAACAAGATTTCATATTGAAGGATACAGGCAAAGATTACCGAAAGTACAACCTGGCAAATTGAACAGGGTCTTTAATGATTACAATAAGGGCTAACATACGAATTGAACAGGGTCTTTTCCCATAAGAATTATCATTAGTTTTAGTCTATTATTTAAGAATTATCATTAAATTTTATAATTTATCATTGTATTTTATGATCTATATTTAATTCAAATTTAGACATTTCACTTATATACTGATCGAAACATGTTATGTTTCTCTCATGCAGATAGTCTTTTCATCTATCGCATATATTGTGCATAATGACTTGCAGCAATGTGTTTAATGGGCCCTTGGAGCAAAGTAGATTTGGACTGAACTAACCCAGTCCGGAACTCACAATAAACCACTATTACATAAGTATCTACTGTAGAGCGTAGAAGACGGGTCGGCCCGTCTTCCCCCTAGTATATATAAAAGTTAGGCAAAATAGCATCCGAGGTCTCTTAACTTATTTTCCGTTTTCGTTTAGGTCCCTTAAGTTTTCGAGGTAACGAATAGATCCCTTAACTTTAAAAAATATTGCACCATTTTCCTATTTAACGTTTTAAAGCTAACATCGTTAAAAAGTCTCTTGTTTGACTATTTGACTGCTGATGTGTATGTCCTAGTCATCATTTCATATTTTAATTTTATTATTTATTGAAAAATAAAAAGAATGGGAAGAACAGACCTTCATCTGCTTCAAACCCCACACAATCAAACCCAGCAAAACATCAAGGTTCATCACCCAACGTTGTTTAACAGATTTTTAATATTACACCCAAAGTTCATCACGCAAGCTCAATAACCAGATCTGGGAGTGATCTGATGCTTGACAAATTAAAATCGAAAAGAACAGAAACCAAGTTTATCAATCCAGAAGGAGTGAAGCAGGGACGTGATTCTTAACAGATTAAAATCAAAAAGAACAAAAACCAACCCTAAAACCCAAATCAAACTCAAAATTGAAGAACATGAAACCAAATCAAAATCAAAATCGAAACAACAGAAACGCCAATCTTAAACCCTAAACCCAAATCAAAATCAATGAAACAACTCAGATCTACCCACGTTTTCGTTTTGAAAATCAAAATCGAAGAAGCCCAAATCAAAATCAAAGAAACGTTTTCTGGGTTGCCCCATTTTCCATCACAGATCACGCTTCCGTTTTCTTCCTTTTATGTCATTCGCGATTTGACGATTGATCATTTGAGTCCCGTTTTGCAATCGTTTTGCTGTCGAAACCGAATAGAAACCCATTTTGCAATCGTTTTGCTGCTGAACAGAAACCCCTTCTGCAATCATCTTCATCAACAATCGTTTTCTGGATTCTTGGTGCTTGAAGAAACGATACCCCTACAGTTTATTTTTATTTTCATTAAAAATTAAATTTAAAATGATATGGTAGTTAAAAAATAGGGTTAAATATGTTTTTGGTCCTTATAAATATAGCGAAATTTGTTTTTAGTCCCTATAAAATTTTTTGAACACTTTTGGTCCTTACATTTTTTTCCGTTTTCACTTTTAGTACATGCCGTTAGTTTTTACTAACGATGTTGACGTGGCATAAGTTATATGGCAACTTTTTATGTGCTGCCCTGCTATGTTGGATTCCAACTCATTTGCTGCATGCAACATAATGGTACACGCTGGAAAATAAATTAAAAAAAAATTAAAAATAAAATTAAAAAATAAAAACCCAGATCAATCCTCTTCTTCCATCGAAACGCCAAAACCCAGATCTAGTTGAATACGTCCCTTGCATAACTGTTCCAACAGGTCGTGTTTCACAATAACATAATAGATGGCAGAATTCTGAGATCCACACATAAAATTGGGTAAGTCAACAGAAGAACAATCATAGAATATGGTGATGTTGCTGACATTTGAGTCATAACGGAACAGATTGGGACTCAAATAAGTATCTTCAATTGGTGTAATCTTTTATCTTGATATTTAGTATTGTGAAATTTTGTGACCCAATTGAAATCGTAGTGGTTTCGTTATTGTTGCAGTTAAGTTTGAATGGTTCGTCGCCACCATAGAAAGAGTTAAGAGAAACTGGAAAATAATAGTAAACTCCAAACGAAGCAAACAATCAGATCTATGAACAATAATAGTAAACTCCAAAATCATGGAAGGAGCGCGAAAAGGGAAAATGGGAGATTTGAAGAGTTGAGTTAAGAGAAACTGGAAAATGAAAGGAGCGCGAATATAATAGGTGAGTAGTTCTGTGAGTGGAGAAAGTGGAGTGATGATTGAAGAAGAACAAATATGGGAAGAAGAAGAAGAACTGATCTGGGGAAGAAGAAGAGCATATTTGGGTTTTGATTTTTTAATTTTAGATAAGGTTAGTTTTTATATTTTTATTTTTCAGTGTGTAAAATTACGTGGCAAGTAGTAAATGACGTGTAATTCAATCTAGCATGCCAACAAATAAAAAATTGCCACATAGCCTATGCCACGTCAGCGCCGTTTGTGAAAGCTAACGGCAAGGTCTAAAAGTGCAAACGGGAAAAATGTAAGGACCAAAAGTGTCCAAAAAATTTTATAGGGACTAAAAACAAAATTCGTTATATTTATAAGGACCAAAAACATATTTAACCCTAAAAAATAATTAAAAATGACATGGATAATGACACATAGGCATCGTAATAGCCACATCAGACACTGTTTAACGGTGTTAGCTTTAAAACGTTAAATAGGAAAACGGTGCAACATTTTTTAAAGTTAAGGGACCTATTCGTTACCTCGAAAATTTAAGGGACTTAAACGAAAACAGAAAATAAGTTAAGGGACCCGAAATGATATTTTTCCTAAAAGTTAAATTCATTAATAAATACTCGGCCCTGTACTTTCATCTGAGTTAAAAAATTCATATAGGTGCTATTGCGGCATCTCAATATTCAATCATTTTTTACTAGGTCGATACCTTTAGGCTAATGAATACACCTCGAAACACATATTTTTGTTGAGTCTTAAAGTGGGGTTAGCTTCAAAGAGGTTTTGAGTAGATGAACTAAAGTACTTTGTTTTCCTCATCTCTTTAGTCATGGTGGATAAGGTTGAAAAGCCTAAGGATGAGGAGTTCAACTCATTTTCAGATTGGACCGACATCAAAATTATTGTAGAGAAACAAATTACTACTAGTACATGCTTATTGCGAACGCTGAAAATAGGATGGCTAGTTTATGGACTTATGGGTCATTTGTCTTTTGCTGTGGGATGGATGGGTGAGGGAAGGGACCATAACAGAAGGATGGCCAGTGGTTAGTGACTACCTTATAAGTTACAACCACTCATGCTACGCATTACTCCACATGGACAAGCTGCCTTCTCTGCTAAAGCACAATTTTGAACTATAGAATTGTTGTACTAGTACTCCTTTAACAGAAAAATATACATAAATAAATAGTCTTTTTTAATACATATTTTATTTTTCAATAAAATAGTAGTATATAGTACCATTCTTCATTAGTACTACTATAATGTTTTTAAAAGAAAAGTACTACTATAACTAATAACTAATAACTAATAACTAATCAATGGTCAATTTTTGGGTTTGAAGTTTAAATCACACCCTCATTAAAAAATGGCAACCAACCAATAGAGGTGCAAATAGGAGAGGTTGATTGATAAGGGACTACGACACATACTACGTCAAGTCAGGTTTTTTGTTAAACAAATAAGGCTTAAGCTTTTTTAAAAGTCTATTTAACTAAAAATGCCAAGTTACAGATAGTTGAAAAAGCTATTATTTCAATTAAATTTTGTACTTTGTGTTAAATCATAAATTTACTAATATTTTCTGTTAATTTAAACATATTGGCCTACATCAATTTTTGAAATATTTAACGTTATTATTATAAAATAAAATTAAAATTGGACGTCATATCAAATAAAACTTTAATCTCACTTATCTATTAGCTTTTAAATATATTTACAAAAGCATACATCAACTAAAAATTGTAGGCTTTTGTATAAAAAATGTGAAATAAGATTTTAGGCCTTACCAGACTATCACAAAAGGCAAACTAGTCCTAAAAATTGTGAGAGAGACGGAAATATGAATTACTATAAAAGAGGGGTGAGGTGTGAGTACAATATAAGGGGTGCATGTAGTACCCTTAGCTATACTTTGCTCATTTTAAAAAATATAATTTGGGCTTAACCAAATCAAATGTTTAAGATCCTTTTTTCGAGTGTTCGGAAATATACATATCTTTATTGGGATTTATTGTGTGTACCCCCACCTCTTCCCTCTATACCCCCACAAAATTTTTTTAGACGAAAATACCCTTGCATAAATTGAACGCGCTCGGATTTACCTTAGGGGGAGGTAAATCTGATTTGTTAATTTTAGCCATTGAATTTACCTTTTTCATGCACCCCCACTAGGTAAATACGACTTTAAAATTAACAAATCGGATTTACCTTTAGGGGAGATAAATCCGATTTGTTAATTTTAGCCATCGGATTTACCTAGGGGGGATAAATCCGATTTCCCTAAAAAAAGGAAAATTGGATTTACCTCCCCACAAGGTAAATTGGTAAGTCCGATTTTGATATTAATTTTTTTTTATTTAAATTTTTTTAAAAAACTTATAAAAGCGCTACTAAAAATCCGTTAAAGAGTCAAAACTAATCCAAAAATTATACAAACACTATTAAAAATCTAATAAAACCAAAATAAGGCTATGCAATTTTTTTTAGATTTTTGGGAGACTGTGAAAAATTAAAAAACTTAATAGAAAACTGATTTTTTAGCCTAAATTATTCGCTCGACGTGCAACATCGTCACGTGTTAACGAACAACACACTAAATTGAACCCAAAGAAGACCGATATTCATATTATTGATATCTAATTTCTTTTTTTTTAAAAAATAATTTAAATTTTTTAAATGATCTATTTATTTATTTTTTGATAAAAAATAGGATTTACCTATGGGTGGGGTACATCCGATTGGAAATCGGATTTACCTATGGGTGGGGTAAATCTGATTTCCAACTTTTTTTTTCCATCGGAGATATGTTGGGGTTTTTGAATTTTATGAAAGGGTATTTTGGTCTTTTCAAGGGTGCGTGGGGGTATAGTGTCAAAGGGGTGGGGGTATAAAAGAAAAAACCCATCTTTATTTTGCCAACAGTGTCTTGGTTAAGGAATAAAAAGTGAACTTATCAAAAAGTCAAGTGTTTAACTAAATTTGATATTAATTTAAAATAAGGAAAAAAAAATGTTAATGTTGTCGTCGTCTTAACCATTAATTTTTTAAAACCCTACTCTCAAGTCAAACACAATATCAAATTAAATTCTCCTCACCTCCCCATATTTTCCCCGCTCCAAACAAGGCATGATTCACCAACCCAATTGTCCTAGATTAGCGGACTGGCCCATCGAGCCCAACTCATTTTGCCACTCCTAGTGGTCAAGACGGGGAAAGCGTAAGGGGTATAAGTAGGAAAAGGGTATAGATGACACATGAATAACTTATCCCCACACTATGATTATTAAATCAGGATATGCATCGTGATTCAGAATACCTATTTTCTGAATTGTGAATCATATGATACATGATCAATAAAAAAAATGACTTTTTGTTGGTAAAAACAAGAGAACTAAGCTAAAAATTACAAACTAATATATCATATACGGATTTCAAACAATTCAATATATTGAAAAAGTAAGTTGAGGAACAGCAAACAAAGAATAACAAAGGAGAAGAGAGGGTGTGAAGCACTATGTAGGTAGAAACTTAAAAAAAAATATCATTTTGGGAGGGAATGCAGACCAAAAAACAAAGTACGTTAACTTGGAATACTTAGAAGGATTGCATTTGTCTTATTATATCCCGTTTAAGAAAAATCTTCAAAAAAACCACTTGATGAGGCATTTTAGCCGTGCAAAATTATATCGTAAGATTAAAAAAAAGGGTTAAATATGTTTTTGGTCCCTATAATTAGACCAACTTTTGTTTTTAGTCCCTGTTAAATTTTTTGTGCACTTTTGGTCCATACATTATTTTCCGTTAGCAGTTTTAGTCTCTGCCATTAATTTTCACTAACGGCGCTGACGTGGCATGTCACATGTGGCATTTTTTAATGTGCTGGCATTTTAGCCTGTTTTCCACATAATTTAAATGAGACACCTCAGCTGCCACGTTGGAATTAAAACAGCAATTAAAAACACAAATTAAAACTGAAATTGAAAACACAATCCCTAATTCCCAAATCTGTTTTCACTATCACTCTCATCTCACTCACTACTCACTCGATGGATGGCTTTCTGCTCCTAGGAATTATTTCAGGCTCTCCCTTTTCACGCAAAGCTTTCGACTTATCTTCTTTGGAAATTTTGCTTTTATTGGTGTTGGTTTTCTTAGGACTTTCAGGAAGGTTGTTATTCATATTAACATGTGAATCATCAATAGAGGATCTTTTATTAGTTTATGAGAAAGAAAAGTCAAATTCATAGTCCATTGTCCTAGGTGCCTCAACAGACTCTAATCTAGAAACTCATTGTAGAACGACACACAGGTCATTTGGCTTCTGATTCTTTGATAATCCATGCTTTTCTTTTGAAGCAGCTGTGTCGCTTTCCAGCTTGTTGGAAGCAGTGAGATCTGCATCCATGTTCATGTTTGTCTTCAATTGCGAGTCAGAAAGATTATTATCGACCAAGTGACCTGTCTCATGAAGGAATCATCAATGAGTGAGCACCGAGTGAGATGAGAGTGAGAGTGAAAGCAGATTTGGGGATTAGGGATTGTGTTTTTAATTTCAGTTTTAATTTGAGTTTTAAATTTCTGTTTTAATTCCAGCGTGGCAGTTGAGGTGTCCCATTTAAATGACGTGGAAAATAGGCTAAAATGCCAGCACATTAAAAAATGTCACATGTGACATGCCACGTCAGCGCCGTTAGTGAAAACTAACGGTAGAGACTAAAAGTGCTAACGAAAAACAATGTAGGGACAAAAAATGCCCAAAAAATTTAATAGGGACTAAAAACAAAACTCGGTCTAATTATAGGGACCAAAAACATATTTAACCCTAAAAAAAATCATGAATAGTGGGATTTCACATTTGATAGTTGAGGGTTGACAAACTAATAATTTTTTTGGTTACAAAACAAATAAATTGAATATAAAGTGTTTAGCAAAATTAGGTGTTAAATATGTAATTTAATAGATTTCGGTGAACACCGGAACATTCAATGCATACAAGGATGCCAAGGTTTAAGGATGCCCAATCTGGATCAGGTTTACCACAATCAGCACATATATCATTCCCGCTAACCTTTCTAAGAACATCAATTGGCTTTTGCTTTTCAGCATTTATACTCTGCTTATTCTTCTGCAAGTCTTCAGATGATCTACTAGTGGTGATAATGTTCTTGACTGAAAAACCCCCACTCACTGGCGCTGACAGAGTCACAGTTACGGCTTTCTGAGTAAGCTGAGAGAGACTGTCACATAATTGTTTTATAATTATAGTAGTCATAATTAATACATGCGTCAAAGGACATTTTTGAAAGAAGAGAATCCTTTAGAGTTTATACTATGCAATTGGATAACAAGCGTTTAATGTCATTTGAGTCATTCAGTCCAATAATATTCATTTTTAGAATCCTCAGAAGTACAAAACTCAAAAATGCACATAACTATCATGTTTGAAAGGATGTATTGATTATTGAATATTGTACTTTTCATTAAATATAGTTTTTAAATTTCTTAGCAAACATTTTTAAGACACTTGATGGCAAGGTTCTTAATTTTAAAAAAAAAAAATCCAAAATTTGGTTTTTATATCACTATACTTCTGTTCCTATTTTATGTTATTTAAAGTCAAATATTGTTTCATTCTTAATGTAAAAGCTTTCTGCACAATCATTCAATCATGTGTTGCTACTCCTTGAACAGTTAAGCTCTCATTTTATCAGAGATAAATTCGTTGACTACAGGAGATCAAATATCGGACAATAATACAAAAAATGTTTTTCAATTTCACACAATAGATTAAAACCAAACTCACAGTTATATATTAGACCCATATAACTATGTTGCCAATAGTTATCTTGATGAATAAGACAAGTTTCAGTGTTAATAAGAGTTTCAGATGAATGAATGATGTTGATGATGATGATATAAGCGCTAATTAGCTACGTGTTATGCCAACGGGAACATCCAGCTCAGTTTAAGTTAACGTTTTTAAGAAAAACTAAGAGCAGAGACCTAAGTAAAAACGTTTTAAATTTTGCAAGGTTTATTTTAAAACTTTTTTTTCATGGGGTATATGGATTCTTGTGATATTTGCAGGGGTAAAAACTAGTTAAACCTTTTAGATGATACAATTCCTTTTTTATATTTCTCTATATAAACTATAAAAAGGGATATATAGATAATACAATTCTGTAACTATGAGAGGAGTGAGAGAGACTATTCACATAGTGCTCTTGGTGAGATTATTGCTACTCTTTATACACTTAGACATTTATGTTCCAATAATGTTGATATCAAGCATGCTTCCACGGTCGTTTAGCCATATATATATATATATATATATATATATATATATATATATATATATATATATATATATATATATATATATATTTGGTTATCGTATCAATGAAAGGAAAGAAATCAAATATTTCTAATATATACCATACTCAAAGCTACACAAGCTCCACTTCAAAAACACTTTATAATTGAAAATTAAATAAGACTAGTATGTATCACCCGTGCCAGCACGGGTATACATTTTTTTTAGATCGTGCCACCATTTCTAGCATTTTCAATCTTTCAGATCCTGATTGTGTGCAGTAACAGTAACATACCCGTGCATCCTCACGGTGAATCGCGTTGCGTGGTACGAATATTACTCAAGATTGTAATTAAAATGGAGATTGTAAAGAAGACTAATAGCCTACAACAAAATGAAAAGGATTACGAATGATAAAATTTGAAAGATAGCTTTTTTAACAATGTGATGGTGTGATTGATTTTATACAAATGTGTTAAGCAAACTAAAAATTAAATTGCTGAGTTGTTGTAGGTTAAATTCATAATAGATATATGTATTATTTTGAATCCCTCAAGTGAATTCTATTGATGAGCATGATTTCCTAGTAATCACAAATAGCCCTAAAAAAATGAGATTATTGTAATTGTCTAACTAAAAGAATGTGTTATCCGACAAATAGCAAACTCCACGCGGTTTCACATTTTATCCAAAGAGAATTAACAATGCATAAAATTGAAATATGCCTAGAAGCAATGGAATTATTTGTATAAATTAAAATTGAATTTGAAATCATTATATTTCCCCGTCGTCACTAAAGATTGTAAATGTAACTATCTAATAATTTCAATCTAAGTCATTACTCGTTTGTGGTGAATAAATATATATTAAATTTTATAGTAAAATTTTTCAAACTTTCATACCTCCCTAGATGGTTAAAAATAGTCAAATGATTGAGAGAATAAATACATGTTAGCTATTTTGAAGATAATAAAACTAAATAGCTAGTTCTCTTTTACTCGTGGCAAAATTGTTTATCCTCAATTTATTTATTTTTAATTTTTAAATTATGATCATATTTTTTAGTTATTTTGTGGGACTGTGAAAGTTAGACTTCAAACTTTGAATCGAAGACTACATGAAAAAAGAAATAAGGAGATTACAAAAAAGGCAGTCAAGAGTATATATGATGTGGTCATCCCCAAGGTAAACATAGCCTTATTAAGCTATTTGCCCAAAAGCTACAATAAAATGGCAAGTAACTTGTATGCCAGATCAGAAATTCCCTTTTACACTGCAACAACACAAAAAAACTTGCTACTTTTGTGTCTTCTAAGTCCCTTTTCTTCAGCTGCCATTGCATCAAACTGATTTTGAGATGACATTCTTTTGTGTCTTCTAAGTCTTTTTATCATGTCAAACAGGCGCACCATTGCCTTAACAACGCATATAGAAAGAAATGCATAAGTACATATAACATTAATCTTGCAATATATAAAAACTAAATTATTGGAGTTTCAATAACTGTTGGGCTACTTGGTAGTCTAATAACAAAAAAATATATGGTCAAATCAGTGGGCTACTTGGTAGTCTAATCCCATCTTATTTTTTTCCCCAAAATGTGAATAGCTTTGACTGAATTAGTACTTCCATGGTTCGATTCTTGACTGGCTCATGTTTTATGTGGGATTAAAGAGAGCTAGTATTTACATCATTGTAATTGTAATATAAAGAAAAGTAAATTATTTGCATTAATATTCTGCAAAAAAACAAATTCAGAATGGAGATTGTTGTATTCTAGTTGCTTCAGCATATGCAACACAACAAATTTGAATGTCTGTGGAGGGCATTTTAGCATCTTGGTCATGATCAGTAGTTGTGATTAGAGATCCGTAGAAGATAGATAAACTCAATCAAAGAGGAAGTCTTCATTAACGATGCATTTTCCCTTGTCAAGTTGAGACTCATTTTGAAATTACAATCAAAATCACATTGTGTTAAATCTGGTTTAATTTCAACATGTGAATTGCATTGGCATTAACAGAATTGGTAAATGCGCATTCTGATGCAGCATGTGCATTAGATTGGATCTTTCATATATTAAAGATCATTAAAGATAGTTTAGAGGCTAGTAAATTATTATCATGTTTAAGAGACATTTGAAACCTAATTAGATTCACTTTTGTGTATTAATTCTATCATTCCAATTTTCCAAATTAAAATGAATACGCATTGATTGCTCTCAATTAAAATGAATACACATGGTTATATGCCTTTGTCAACAATCAAAACAACTGTGCACACAACTTAAGTGCAACAAAAGTGATTTTTGCTAGATTGGTTGAGTAATAGTGTGGGGAAGATATATAGTCTTAGTGGGTTGCAAAACTGTGAGGAGAGCAAAAAAAATATAATCTTAATAATTAGATAGCAATAAAAAGAAAGCAGGTAGGGGGTTGTAAAACAATTGCTTGCCAATAAAATTTAAAATCAAAGACATGTATCTCATAGATACACATAAAACTAATGGCAAATACAGTTCTTTAAAATTCTCTCAAAAAATCGATTGCTCTAGCAGCATTGCATCTGTTTTTTCAAGCTTGTCTTAATGTGAGACTCTGAAAATTTGCAAAACGTAAACTGTGAAGACCAAAGACCTACAAAAGACAGTAACGCAATAACCATGTGTACCCCCATAAAATAGTCAGAATATTGACCACCAAAGCCAATAATCCACATATGAAAAGAGAAGTACCTTTAAGTGGTTAAGGCATTCTCCAAAAGAAGTACTGCATATCATAAAACCTTATTTTTAATTGTCTAATTCCCAGATCATACAATCATACAATGGAATCTTACTCATTTCTAACAGCAATGGTCGATGTTTAGATCCAATACTCCAGTTCACATTTATTCATATGTAGGTATTGATGCAACTGAAAGTGAAACCCAAGGTATTTCATCTATGTTTTAATAACATAGTAAAAATGATAGAGAAGAACAAACTGCATGAAGAAAGTGAAAGGAGAAAAGGGGGAGAGTTTGTACCACAACTACAGGAGAATGATTGCCACAACAAAGCTGACCTCAAATCCCCCTTTAGAGCTCTATATATCTGCCTCTATCACTTAGCAGCCCCCATGTAGGCGCAACCTTTTCAACACGACAGCAAAACTCGTCCACCTCGATCATCTCTCTCCAATTCGTTTCTCCTTTCCTGTGACCTTTTAAACTCCCCCATGGAAGCTGGAAAGAAAACATGTAAAAAGAGGATATACATAAGAATGTAAACCTTATAAATAAAATAACCAAAACCATCTAACCAAAGCCAACTTAAATAAAGGAAAGGAAAAATCATGCATGCAATATCTTATATCAGGCCAACAAAGGATTAGAAAAATCGCTTACCAAAGCATTATTCTATTGCCAAAAGAAAGCATGTACTTGCATCTTTAATTCCTATTTAGCATCAACATTGTGTACTTGGAAGAAGGAAAACTGGTCATGGTCAAATTCAAGCACCCAGAAAAGAAGTGAAACACATTGGGGGTAATACAAACTAAGATGCAGAGATAAAATTGAACTCACAGTACAACAGACAATGTAAAATCTTCCTATAAATTCAACCTTCAAACTCAGACCAAAGAGGAGGTTTTTTTGAAGAAAAAAATTATGAGCAAGAGAAAAGAGACAGCAATGTACAATAAACAATATAAAAGCTTCCTATAAATTCAATCTTCCCATAATCCAATAAGCCATTTTCTCCTTCACACGATATCCATAAATAGCCGAGTCTATTTTGACTTCAAATGACACTTGGTTTTTTTATCATGTATGTTGACCAGGCAATGAAATTTTTTGTTGATTTGATTTATGCAGGTTGCATATTGTTTAAAGATGATCAATATGATGGAACCTGGATCCACTAATTTAGGCCTGGGTTAATAATATTTGGGTGTTATGTTTGGAAAAACTTGTAATTTAATACTGTTAATTACAGATCCTTAATTTGCTCCAATGATATATATTAATAGGACAGGTTTGAAAGCAGATTACATATGGACCGTGCGATTGTTTTAATTTGTGATGCTTTGAATTTGTGCCATCCGTTGCTGCCGAGTTTTAATCAGGATGAATGCGTGGGCTGCCACATATTTCTTGAACGATCTGCGTGGAATTTTTTGATTGGTTTGAGTTGGACCCTGATGTGTACAATCTCTTGATTGTAATTACTTATGACTTACGATATGATTATGATAAAGATAAAATACGACCAATTACAACCAAAAGCAGAGCTTTTTTAAGACTTAGAAAGTCAGAATTATAAAGTTGATGGGGAACTAAAAATAGTGAACAATCGAAAAAAGAAGTTGTTGAAGTGAAGACAAAAGTAGTCAAGAGAGTTTTCTGCCTTACATTTAAATCAATACAGTTTGGAAAGCATTATCTTAGCCTCGAAAAATAATGCAGGGTTATCATAAAGGAAGACATGTTGTCTGGAACTAGATAAATTTTCTTCAATTTCTCAGACATTACTAAACACCAAAAGATTTTACTCTGTGCACCCCCTTCTCCTCCTATACACCGAGGCATAATGGGTGCTCTTCAATGGTATTTTGCTAGATTATTTGAAACCGATCTACGTCTTCATATCTACGTCTACAAATGTATCCAAATGAATCTCTAATGCAGCAATGAAATCCAACCAATTATTACAAATGCACTGCCGACCTCAATAATTCTTTGCATAAATCTTGACAATTTCTCTGTGTTTTTTTTTTGTACAAAATTTCTCTGTGTTAAAATGAAAAAAGATTAAAAAATTAAAACAGAAAATATAAAGCGAGACTCACAACCGATTATTAAAAAGTCATTCTGCCGTTCCAAGGCATAATAAATACAAATCTATAGCAATGAAGATGAACAAATCATTTTTTCTTGACCCTCCTAAAAAAGGTATCCATCAAAATGAACAAAACAGTAAACAAAATGGGTCAGTTTTTTTTCAATTAAAAGAAAGGACCTGTGATTAAGCAAACAAAGGGAGCGCAGAAATAGATCGAGGGGTGTAAACAAAATGGGTCAGTTTTTTTTCACTTAATTTCATTTATTTATTTTTAAAAAATTGATCCATAAAAAGTAAAATAGAAAGAGGGGCGGATTTAACTAATGGGTCAGTTTTTTCTTTAAACTTTTTTTAAAAAAAGATCCATAAAAAGGAGGGATATATTTAATGAAAATGATAGGGTTTTAGAACCCTAATTTTTTGATGAGAGCCGCAGAAACTGATAAAATAGAGAGACAGAGAGAGGAGAGAAAGATCCAGAGAGGAAGAGGGGCGAGAAGGAGATGAAGGAGGAAGCTCGTGGTGGTTGTTCACGGTGGTGTGAGAGTGGAGAGAGAGAAAAACGTGGGTTGAGAAGATGGTGGTGAGGAGAGGGATGGGTGGTTACGAGTGGTGGTGATGGCTGCTGTATGGTTGGTTATTTGGTTCTCCCTCTCACTCTAGCTTTTTTTTGGTGCTTTTCTTTCTCTAAACCACTCCATTTTTGAACTCTACTTTCTTTCTCTCTTTTTTGCAGATTCCGCTTAACATTTGTTTAAAAAATAATTTACTCGACTATATATATATATATATATATATATATATATATATATATATATATATATATATATATAAGCATGCAATTTCCACATTTTGAAATCTAATAGTAGTATTTAGAAGACTTAAATATTTGATCTCTTTTAAATATCCCAATTTTTCATTTACCTTATAAAAAAAAGTTTTAAAATTAATTTTACAAATAATAAGTGTTTCTAGTTACTCCAAATTTTTTATATTTTGCAGGAGTAATCGTACATGGTTTATATCAATTATACACTACATAATCTAACAGAATGGGTGACCGAAAATTGTTTATATTTGCAGGGTCACCGTAAACTTTTTTTTACACGAGAGTAAATAAAAAATAGGTATATTTGCGGGTATCAAATATTTAATTTTGATAAAACTCAGTTGCCCTCTCACTCCTGTTCTTCGAATATGTTGTTCGCTTTATATAGGCTCTTCTTTAATTTTGTTATCTTGTAATTGCCAGCTATGAGGTCTTGAAATGTCTCTTTCAATTTCTTAATTCGGCTTGCTTCATTTTCTGGTTTTGCCGCTTGCCTTTTGCTTATTTTCTAGTTTGAGGCGTGTGAAGCAAGCTGTATTTGTGTTTCCTTAGCCAGAAATGGATAAATCAAAAAGCAAGTAAAAAAGCTCATGTGATTGAGTGAAATGGACATCGTTGGTGAAAATGTAGGCGTACGGGGTTAGAAGAGTAGACAAAAAGTAATCTTTATTTTTTAAATTGTACTTACCACTCATGTAATGCAGTAAGAAACTAAGAATCCAATTTATTTCTACTACTATTTTATGGCTTTTTATTTTTTTCCACTACTTTTCTGTTGTTTCGGTTTTTCTTACTGTCAATTATTATTCATTTTCCACCAAGAGCACCTCCCATGAACTCAAGGTAATTTAATTACATTGCTTGAAGATGACCTAGAAAAGAAAAAGGAAACTATATACTCAACCGCTCATATTCAAAGCTCGTAAAGTAAAAGATACAAGTTCATTCCTCTTGGTTCAATAAAAAAGTTCATTCCTCTTTGATTTGATCATTATAAATGGATGTTTAATTAGAAGAGAAGAACTACATACAACATATCATTCTTTAGGGCATGAGGAGAGGCCTTTGCAAAACTTAGACAATGTATCCACCTTAACGATGTTAGACTTGGCTGCATCCAGCAATGGATCTGATTGAAGGGCCTTGTCGAAACAATACTTAGCCTCTTCTAACATACCCTCAGCAACAAAAACAAGACCCAGATTGTTGAATGCAGGGGAATACCCAGGCTGTAGTTCAAGTGCTTTCGTAAACATAGCCTTCGCTTGTTGATATTTTTTCTGATAGCGATAGAGAATTCCCAAATTGGATAGTATAGCATGTGCTTGTTGTGTTGTTGCGATTGACAAAGCCCGCTTATATACTTCTTCAGCTTGAGATGGCTCTTCTGATAGCTGAAGCGAAACACCTATACCTGCATTCTTAACCCATATGAACAGCTATTTAGGAAATAATTCATCGCATAGGAAAAAGGACTGGAAGAGGGAGCAAGTGCCAGACTACAATTGGCAATACCAAAGTCATACAATTGAACTTGAGAAAATGCACATATATATATATATATATATATATATAGAGAGAGAGAGAGAGAGAGAGAGAGAGAGAGAGAGAGAGAGAGAGAGAGAGAGAATATACCTAGGTTAGACCATGCATACCTAGGTTAGACCTCACATATTCAAGAACTAAAATGACTTGCACATGTTGTTTAAGCTACATTTGGTTATGAATTCACTCTGAATTCACCCTGAACTATCGTCACAATTTATATCTTTGATGTTTTGTAAGCTTCTGAAATAACAAAAATGTTGTGGCTGGAAGTAGTTTTTCGATTCATTCTTCTCCAAAAGCTCGTTGAAATCTCGCTTCTCTCAAGCTCCCAAGTAACCAAATCAGTTAGTGTTTTGTGGCTATTATCAAACCATGCTTCTGTATATATAGCGCACAAAACAGATTCTGTTGTGAGAGTTTTCATTTTCTTCATTCTACGGATTGTGATTGAGTGAAGTTGGGAAATTTGGGGCTTGGGTTGTGAGGGGAAAACACAAGGGAAAACGAAATTGTAATTCATCTTGTAAATTGATTCTGATTCAGTAAATTGGATTGAAGGAATTCCTCAATCCCCCAGATGTAAACAACTTAATTGTTGTTGAACTGGGTCAACAAAAATTCTTGTGTTCTTCCCTCTTTTCCCCAAAATTTCTCGGCGTTTGCATTTGATCTTCTCGGTTAATTCGCGATTCAATTCTGTATTTCCGCTGCTGTATGTGCAATTCGAATTGCAGGAACAATTCACTAATTGCGTTGAATTGAAGTCGCAAATTCTGGGTTATTTCTGCTGTTCTGGTTTTCTGTTGTGCAGGTGCTGTCTTTGTGTATTCTGCAGGTGCTGTGTTGTGTATTCTGCAGGTGATGTGTTGCTGCTGTGCTGTTATTGCAGGTGTTGTGTTGCTGTTGTGCTGCTATTGCAGGTGCTGTGTTGCTGTTGTGCTGCTATTGCAGGTGCTGTGTTGCTGCTGTCTTGGTTCTTTCTTGCAGGTTTATTGTTTCAATGTCTTCTTTCGGTCCGTTTTGTGTTCGGTTACGCGTCTAGGAACCCAACAACTGGTATCAAGAGCGTCCGTTGGGTTGAAGTCGTGTTCATGGAACTGGGAAAGTTCAACATCGAAAGGTTCAATGGAAAGAATGACTTCAGTCTTTGGAGAATGAAAATGCGTGTGATTCTCGTTCAACAAGGACTCGAAGAGGCTCTAGAAGGGGAAAGCAAATTGCCGGCAACGCTATCGAAAAAGGAGAAGAAAGATAAGATATTATGAACAAGGCTCATAGCGCTATAATCTTGTGTTTGGGTGATAAGGTGCTCCACGAAATCTCTAAAGAAAAATCGGCCGCGGCTATTTGGGCTAAGTTAGAAAGTCTCTATATGACTAAAACCTTAGCTAATAGGCTTTATCTCAAACAAAGATTATATACGTTCAAGATGAATCAAGGAACCTCTATAGGAGATCATTTGGATGAATTCAATACGTTGATTTTGGATCTTGAGAATATAGAAATAAAGATCGAGGATGAATATCAAGCTTTGTTGTTGATTAGATCGTTACTGAGTTCTTACGACACTCTATCGAATACTTTAATCTATGGAAGGGATGAAATAAGTCTTGAAGAGGTTCAAAGTGCTTTAATGTCCAAAGAACTCTCCAAGAAATCAAGCCATAGGGAAAGTGAGCAATCCGAGAATCTAATGGTTAGAGGGAGGTCTGAGAAGAAGGAAAATAAAGGAAAGAATAAGTCAAGATCAAAATCAAGACCCAAGCACAATAGGTGTTACATATGTGACAAGCAAAGACATTTTAAGAAAAATTGTCCTGAGAAGAATCAAAAGAAGAAGAAGGCTCAATACAAAGAAGAAGAAGGAAGTGCTTCCATAGCCTCAAATGGCTATGATAGTTGTGAACTTCTGTTTGCCGCAGGGGATGACTGTTGTGAAATTCTGGACAACACCAGTGACATAGAAAGTGAGGCTCCAAGTACTGATGAGGACGACAGAATTGAGGTTCTGGTTGCTGCAGATAAGGAAAGGGTTGAATCAAATTCAACGGCTAGTACATCGGGTAGTGATGACTGGATTCGTGATTCCGGGTGTTCATATCATATGTGTCCAAAAAGGGAGTGGTTTGTTGAGTACAAATCCTACAAAGGTGGACAAATGGTGATGGGGAACAATAAAACATGCAGAGTAATTGCTATTTGGACTGTGAAATTGGTCTTAGCAGATGGTTCGATAAAGATGCTAACTAATGTTAGGCATGTACCAGATCTAAAGAGGTCTCTAATCTCACTTGGGACTTTGGAAGCTGCTGGCTTTAGTTTCAAAGGTGAGGATGGTGTGTTAAAAGTCATGAAGGGCTCAAGGGTTGTATTGAAAGGAACAAGGAAAGGAAATAATTTGTATGTGCTCATGGGTAGCACCTTAATTGGTGAAGCACAGGTGGTTAGTTCAAGCAACAACAAGGCACTCATATGGCACCAAAGATTTGGGCATATGAGTGAAAAGGGTATGAAGGAACTTGATAAACAAGGGCTATTGTGTGGATCTCAAACCTTGAATTTTGTGAACATTGTATCTTTGGCAAGCAGACAAGAGTAAAATTTGCTATCGGAATTCACAAGACTACAGAGAAGCTTGGCTACATCCACTCGGATCTTTGGGGGCCATCTCAAACACCAACACATGGAGGAAAGAGGTATTTCTTAACCCTTACTGATGATTTTAGTAGGAAAGCTTGGATTTACTTATTAAAAACAAAAGATGAAGCATTTAAAACTTTTGTTGATTGGAAGAAAAAGGTTGAGAACCAAAGTGGCTTAAAGGTTAAAGCTCTAAGAACCGATAATGGTTTGGAATTTTGTAACGAGGAGTTCAATAATTTTTGCAAAGAACATAGGATTTATAGGAATCTCACTGTTAGAGGAACTCCTCAACAAAATGGTTTAGCGGAAAGGCTAAACAAGACACTATTAGAGAAAGTAAGATGTATGTTATCTTGTGCTAACCTTCCAAAATCTTTTTGGGGGTGAAGCCGTGCATACAGCTTGCTATCTTGTTAATAGGAGTGCCTCCACTGCTTTAAACTTTAAGACACCACAGGAAGTTTGGATAGGGAAACCACCAAACTTAAACAATTTGAAAATCTTTGGTTGCCTGGCCTACTTCCATGTGAGTGAAGGAAAGTAAGAACCAAGAGCAAAGAAAGGTTTGTTCATGGGATATCCTGATGGTGTGAAAGGCTATAGAATATGGTCAATAGATGAGAAAAAATGTATCATAAGCAGGGATCTGGTATTCAAGGAAACTGAATTGACTAAGGGTAAAGAAACAAAAGAGACCCTTGATAAAAGTGAGATGAATAATGAGTTTCAAGTTGAGGTGGAGCATGTTGATAAACCTAGTGATACTGTCACTAATGTTGATCAACAAAATGAAATTGTGGATCACAATAGTGAAGCTAATTCTGAATCCGAAAGTGACGAATCAGAGGAAGATTGTGGATATCTTGTGTTGCAGGTTAAGTTTTGATGATGAAGTAATATAAGACAAAGTGACAAATGGAACTCCAAGGAACAACCAACTCAAGAAGTAAGTGTGTCAAGGGTAGTAGTCCCTAGGAAGTTGGGTCGTGTCTTAGGAATGTATTGTAAACCGCTTTTGAAGATCAGCTCAAATCACTAAACACACTAGCACTCACACACAAATGGACCTAACTTATGTTTTCAATTGATAAATAGGTTAGGCACTTGTTGCTTTTTAAAAGAAATAGAGTCATGGCTTAGTGTTTTTAAAAGAAATTGTTTTGAAGTAAAGAAATCGATTTCATTCATATTGTTTAAGACAAAAATCGATTTCCTCCTTATGCTTAAAGCCATCAATCGATTAAATTGTTAAAGGACTTGGTTTTGGAAGCAATGAATCGATTCTTGACTTGTTTTCTAAAGCAAAGAATCGATTGTTAGCTTTAAAGCTAGCAATCGATTATGGTGTTTAGTTTTTAAAGAAGAAAATCGATTATCTTCTTAATTTTGTGAAACACTCCTATTTTCAAGCATATAATCGATTCTTTCCTCCTTTGCACCAAGCATATAATCGATTCATATCATTCTTTCATTTAAGAACATAATCGATTAAGTGCTTCCCCAAAACAAGCACATAATTGATTACTATCTTTGTTTCTTTAAGCATATAATCGATTATTCACTTATGGAGCTATTTTCTTTGAAGCAACTAATCGATTATCATCCTATGTTTTGCAAGCCATAAATCGATTACCCACTTATAACACAAATTGCTTCAACGGTCATATTTTTCCTAACTCTATAAATAGGACCTAGGTTTTACGATCAAAACCAACAACCTACAATTCTAAAAACGCAGAACGTGAACTCATTCACTATCACACTTCTCCTTTCACGTTCTTCATCACTTTGAGCTGATCTCTCTCAAGGGTTAGGTTGGGAAAATCTTCAAGTTGTTGTGTTCGCCTTCTTAGAGGTATTTCTGTTTATTGTAATTTGTTTAATTACTGTTATTTGGTTTTACTAGAGAATGGGGAATCTCTCTAGGGTTTTGACTGTAACAAGGGTGGGGTATCTCTTGTATGTAAATTGGTTGTACTAGAGAGTGGGGTATCTCTCTAGGGTTTTTGATTGTAACAAGGGTGGGGTATCTCTTGTTGTAATTGTTTTTAGGGCTCTTGCACAAGGTGGGGTATCCTTGGTGAAGAGTGCCTGTGTCTGTAAGGGTTTTAAAGCACCCTATTGAAAGCTTTGATTTGATAGTTGAAAATCTCACAAAGGGTTGTGAGGACTGGACGTAGGTCACTGGGAGGTGACCGAACCAGTATGAATCTCGTGTGTTCTTTATTGTTTTGCGTTCTAATTCTTTTATTTCATAAACCTGCGCGAAAATCAAACTAAGTCGTTAAAAAGGGGAACTGTTTTCAAAAATCTCAATTCACCCCCCCTCTTGAGACTGAAGCCACTTGGTAACAAAGATTACTTACTTTGCAGAGACAGAGTTAGAAGAGAAATCAAGCCTCTAGAAAGGTTTGGGTATGAATCAAATACAACTTATGCTCTAAACACAGTTGAAAATCTATTGAATGATGAACCTGCGACATACGATGAAGTCATAAACAGTAAGCAAACTCATGAGTGGGGTCTTGCCATGAAAGAAGAGATGGATTCTCTCTACAAGAATCAAACATGGAAGCTTGTGAAGAAACCAAGTGGAGTAAAGCTAGTAGGTTGCAAGTGGATCTATAAAAGAAAAGAAGGTAACTCTGATGGGGATCCACCTAGATACAAAGCTAGGCTTGTTGCAAAAAGATACACTCAAAGGGAGGGAATAGACTATAATGAAATATTCTCTCCGGTTGCCAAGCACAATTCCATAAGAGTGGTATTGGCCATTGTGGCTCAATTTGATCTATATCTAGAACAAATGGATGTGAAAACAGCGTTTTTACATGGGATACTTGAGAAGAAGATCTATATGACTCAACCAAGGGGATTTGAGGTAAAGGGCAAAGAGGATCATGTGTGTCTACTTCAAATGTCTCTCTACGGGTTAAAACAATCTCTAAGACAATGGTACAAGAGGTTCGACACTTACATGTTGGATGTTAAGTTCAAGAGAAGCACTTGTGACAGTTGTGTCTATTATAAGCAGCTAGATGACACAAATTACATCTATTTACTTCTATGCGTAGATGACATGCTCATTGCAAGCAAGAGCAACCATGAAATCATCAAGCTCAAGAATCTTCTAAAGAAGGAGTTTGAAATGAAGGATATGGGGGAAGCTAAGAAAATCTTAGGTATGGAGATCAAGAGAAAAGGCAATGGGAAAGGGTTAACTGTCACTCAAGAAGGTTACGCCTGGAAGGTAATTACTAGATTCAACATGACTGAAGCTAGAAGTGCAAACATTCCTATTGGGTCTCAATTCAAGTTGTCTCAAGATGATTGTCCTCATTCTGAGGAAGATAAGAAACAAATGGCTAAAGTTCCTTATGCTAGCAGTGTTGGTAGTCTCATGTATGCCATGGTTTGCACAAGACTTGACCTAGCTTATGCACTAAGTCTAGTAAGCAGGTATATGGGAAATCCTGGCGAGCAACATTGGTTAGCGGTGAAATACATTTTGAGGTACTTGAAAGGTAGTATGAAACTTGGTCTAAGTTACTGCAAGGATGATCAAGATTTAGGTGGAGTAGTTGGGTATGTGGATTCGGACTTCATCGGGGATAGGGACAAGAGAAGGTCTCTAACCGGGTATGCGTTCACATTGTTCGGTAGTACTGTGAGTTGGAAAGCGTCATTACAACATGTAGTTGCTCTTTCAACTACAGAGGCTGAATATATAGGTGTAACAGAGGCAGTGAAAGAAGCTCTATGGTTGAAGAACTTGGTGAGTGAACTAGGCATCAATCAAGAGAGTGTGAAAGTGTTTTGTGGCAATCAAAGCGCAACTCATCTTTGCAAGAACTAGTCCTTCCATGAAATGACTAAACACATTGATATAAGACTCCATTGGATCAAGGACATCATTGCCGAAGGAAGGGTTCAAATTCACAAAATTCACACGGCACACAACCCGGCTGATTTTATCACTAAGTTTGTGTCACTGGCTATCCAAGTTCAAGCATTGCTTGAACTTGTTGAAAGTTGAGGTTGGCTAGTGTGTAGCATCGACTTGAGGAGTTTCGGTTGTTTGTTTCAATTTCTGAATCAGTGTATGTGTGTGTGGGTATGCCAAGGTGGAGATTGTTGATGTGGCATATCCACTTATACACATGGTATGTCTATGATGAGGTGGCAAGTCAAAATGTCAACAATGGGTATTTGGGTAATTTCCTAAATTGAATTGTGTGGCTGGAAATAGTTTCTCGGTTCATTCTTCTTCAGAGCTTCCAATAGACCAAATGCTTCGATTTCGTGGGGCTGTAAAAAACCATTAAACCAGATTGTTTTTGCTGAGACAAAGGACCCAACATGATCCCGTAGACAAATACCGATACCACACCGAAGTTGTTCCTCGAACCAAGCACCGTCTATATTGCACTTCACGCGTCCAGGGGCTGGTGTTGCCCACTGTTGCGCGCCAGCGGTAGCAGCGCTGCTGCTGTTACTGAACCGAGGCTGCTGGTGCAAGCCACGGTGATGCTGCCAGCCAAACAGCAGCATACGGGCATCATACAGCCCATAGTTAATTGGAGTGCTTAAATTTTTCCACACCAAATCATTCCTTCTGCGCCAAATACACCAGAGAACAGCAGCAATATCAGATTTTGTAGTGCTATCGAACATGGACAGCAGCTTAAAAATAAATTCAACAGCTCCTTCGGCCACCTCATACTCAGCAACCATTCGCTGCCACAAACCAGCAGCCCGCCAAACCTCTTGAGCTTTGATGCATCCAAAGAATAAGTGCCAAACATTTTCCGGATATTCATTACACATAGGACAAGAATCGGTGCATTGAACGCCCTTCCGTTGTAGAATGGCACGGGTAGGGAGACAACCCCTCGCCATATGCCAAAGTAGAATTTTCAGCTTGTTCGGCGCTTTGATAGACCAAATTGAGTTCCAATCCCCCTCCATGCGGAGGTGCGAAGAGTCCACTAAGTGTTCCATGGCGAAGTAATATGCAGACTTGACGGAATAAGAACCACTTCTACTTGGATCCCAAATCATTTCATCTCCATCTAAGGCAACATCTCTTGGCATTTTAATTATTTGTTGTGCTTCTGTGGCTGTGAACAAAGAATTTATTAAATCCACGTTCCATTTATTTGAATCAGGATGCAACAAATCTGAGACATAACACAAGCTAGATCCCATTGGTTTAGTTGAGGACACATAACGACTAGGTGAATTGCGGAGCCACGGATCTTCCCAAATTTTGATTCGGGAGCCATCACCAACTCTCCATCTCAATCCTCCCTTGATAATTACCCGTGAAGCACAGATACTACGCCAAACGAAACTTGGGTTGTGGCCAATTGGAGCCCCCAAAAAAATCCCCTCTTGGGAAATATTTAGCTTTGAAAACGCGTGAAATTATAGAATCCGGGTTGGTGAGAATTTTCCAACCTTGCTTCCCTAGCATTGACAAGTTGAAGATGTGAAAATGACGGAAACCCATACCTCCATGTTCTTTGCGCATAGCCAGTTTGTCCCAGCTCAACCAGTTAATACCTCTACCTTGGCCTCGATTCGAACCCCACCAGAATGAATTAATCATGCGCTCCATTTCCTCCCCAAGAGACGTAGGGATGAGAAAAGTGCTCATGCAGTAGGTAGGGATAGACTGGGCCACTGACTTGACCAAAACTTCCCTGCCAGCCTTAGACAGATGCTTACTGGACCAGCTCTGAATCTTAGACCAGACTCTGTCTCTGAGATAGTTGAAAATAGCCTTCTTATTTCTTCCCACCATAGAGGGAAGTCCCAAGTATTTGCCCGTTCCTGGGCATTCAGACACACCAAGGATATTAGATATCAAATCCCGCTTATCATGAGGAGTATTTTTGCTAAAGAATATCTCGGACTTCTGGAAATTGATCGCTTGTCCGGATGCTAATTCATATGTTGCAAGAATATCCTTCATCACCGTGCTTTCGCTCTCATTAGCCCTGAAAAATAAGAAACAATCGTCAGCAAATAACAAGTGTGTGAGGATGGGAGCCCCTCTACACACTTTGATACCGTGTAAGTCACCTCTCCCTTCCGCCTTTTTAATAAGTCTAGTGAGGCCCTCAGCAGCAATAATAAATAAATAAGGGGATAAAGGGTCCCCTTGTCTGAGACCCCTACCAGGCTTCACTGGCCCTACACTGTCCTCATTCACCAAAATTTGATAATCAACAGATTCCAAACATAACATCATCCAATCCACCCATTTATCATGGAATCCCAATTTTTTCAACACCGCCTTTAAATATTGCCAACTAACTCTATCATAAGCTTTACTAATATCAATTTTAAAAGCAACCTCTCCTTCTTTGCCACTAACTTTACATTTCATGTGATGAATTGTTTCTATGGCTACCATAGCATTATCAAGAATAGAACGATTTGCAACAAAAGCTGATTGCTCAGGAGATATGCATTTGGACAGCAACGGTTTCAATCGATTAGCAAGGACTTTTGAAAGAATTTTGTAAACAACATTACATAGAGATATGGGCCGCAAATCCTTCATAGAGGAGGGATTTGGTTTTTTTGGTATAAGCACAACATTAGTATCATTTAAATGAGGCGGAAAGTACCCTTGATTGAGCCAACTCTGACTTGCATGGAAGACCTCTTCACCGCAAAGATGCCAAAATCTTTTATAGAAACCCGGATTAAGACCATCTGGACCAGGTGCTTTATCCTTGTGCATTTCAGCTAGCGCCGATGAGAAATCCTCCATTCTGAGAGGCTGAAGCAAAGCGTCATTATCATTATTATCAATCAACTCCGGAATGACCTCCAAAATAGGCTGGAAGTGCGCCTCTTGGTGCTGGAAAAGATCAACAAAATATTCTTTCGCAATTGTAGCAATATCTTCTTGAAAGGTAGCCTGACTACCATCTTCCCTGCATAACATGTTGATCTTGTTGTGGCGCTTTCTAGTAGACGCTGCAGCATGGAAAAAGCGAGAATTAGAGTCACCCTCCCTTAACCATAAAACTTTCGATCTCTGCTTCCAAAACAATTCTTCCTGGGTAAGTAACTGAGTCAAGTTGTGTTGTATCTCCTTATAGCGAGTGGCTGCCTCGGTAGAAACATCAAGTCGAAGGGCTTCAAGTTCTTTCTTGCATCTATCAATATCACCACGATATCTCATTCGAAGAGATCGACCCCAAACATTCATCTCCTCGGTACAAACCTTCAATCTATTCAACACATCAAGACCTGTGCCAATACCCCACCCTTTCTCCACAATCTCCTCTAGCGATTCCTCCTCCAACCATGCATTCTCGAACTGGAAGGATCTGCCACGTCTCTTACGGTCACGTTCGTAAAGGTGAAGAACAATGGGTGTGTGATCCGACCTATCAACAACCGAATTACATAGCCGAGAGTTAGGAAAAGTGTCCTTCCAATGTTGAGTAACCATAGCTCTATCTAGCCTCTCTTCCTTAAAATCAGCTGTGCCCCGACCTTTACACCAAGTAAATTGGTAGCCTTCAATGGGAAGGTCTACAAGTTGACAATCTGACACAGCCTCCCAAAAGCCACGTATTTTCCACGGTGGATGGTCCACCCTGCCACGTTTGTCTTCATTAGATAATAGGTCATTAAAGTCACCAATGATACACCAAGGAAGGGAGTTGTCCATAGCAAGAGTTCTCAACAAATTCCAAGAGTCCCTCCTCCTACCACTCTCCGGGTAACCGTAAAAACAAGTAAGTCTCCAATCCGGTTTATCCTGTTGACAAACTCGCATATTAATAAAATTTTGAGAATAATTTATTATGTGACAATCAAATGGTTGCTTCCAAAACACCGCTAAGCCTCCACTTCTCCCCCTACTACTCACTGCAAAAGATGAATCGTACCCCAAACGAACACGAATAGCTTCAATTTTTGTTGCTTGTACCAATGTTTCAGACAAGAAAACCACATCCGGTTGGTACGTCCGGACAAGGTCACGGAGAGACGGAACTGCGTTCGGGTTGCCCAAGCCCCAGCAGTTCCAACTTAAAATACTCATGGCTCCTGGCAGGCCTACTTGCCAGGACCTGCGTCTAAAAAAGAAACTGTTGGTGAATAGTTGGTATTTGTAGTAACTGCTGGAGTAGGAATGGAAGCCGAATTGATCCTTGATGCACTATCCCCTTCATCACGACGACGCTTCTTATCACCATCAAGCACTTCACAAATCACAGTGTCTGTATCAGTCATGGTCTGATCCCCATTAGTAGCCATACTGTTATTACTAAGATCAGAATTCTTCATGACGTTGTTCTGAGCAAAGAGGCTAGCTGGATTTTTAAAAGCCTCAACCATCTGCTGCGCAATAATCTCCTCTGCCAATTCTGACCTGTTGGTTTGGGACCCATAACATTCCGCGGAGCACTCCTCCCATAACCACCCACTGCCCCCTCTTCACGAAGCCACCGAGCACCGCCCGAGCCATTGTTAGGTCGAAGATCAGCCCTTAATTCTGGCCCCCAACCACGTTCCCCAGTATCATTACTCAGTGTCAACAACAATGGACATAAGTCATCGTTATGCCCTAGCAAGCCACACAAGTAACAGAAAGAGCCAAGCTTTTCGTATTTGATAGAAACCGTAACAAGAGCACCACCGGCCTTTCGCACTTTCTTTGATCGTAAGAGAGGTTTTCTTACGTCGAGGAGAATGCGAAGACGCATGAAAGGACGCCAAAACCCCAGCGAATTCTTGGCATCGTACTCCAGCAACTCACCCATACAACTCGCAATACTCTTCCCGACAACTTCAGACATGAACCCCGGAGGAAGGTGATGCACTTGGACCCAGAACGGGACAGCAAAGAGCGGCATCTGGTTTGGTAAAACACCCTCCTGTAGCGTACTCAGAATCAGCAAATGTTTATCGAAGGACCATGGACCACCTTTGAGCACGCGTTGGACGTCAACATGGTGGTAAAATTGAAAGAGAAATAGACCCGGCTCTGGTTCTCTGATCGTGATACTGTTGGAACAATTCTCTGATTGTTCTTCACAATCTTGCAATCACTGGTTATTGCACTCACACACACAGTTTCAGTTGAGAGAGAGAGAGAGAGAGAGAGAGAAATCAGTTGATAATAGAATTATTGAAAAATGGTTGAGTTAATCAAATGTGATTAACTCCCTCTTTATTCACTTCTGTTTACACGTGTGTTACACACTTGTCAAAGGCAATCCCACTTGGATGCTTACATATACAATTTTTAGAAATAACAAGTGTTAACACCTATACTTACTAGTTACTAATATAGTAAAACTCAATACATTGATTTGTATTACTCACAACACACCTCCTAATACAAATCTGTCGCACTCTTCATTCCAATTTTGCTCCTTAAATCTTCAAACTTACTGATCTTCAAAGGTTTGGTCAGCATATCTGCCAAATTTTCTTCTGTTCTGCAGTGTTCTAACTTTAGTTTCTGCTTGGCCACTTGGTCTCTCAAGAAGTGGAACTTTGTTTCGATGTGCTTGCTCCGACCATGAGCAATTGGGTGCTTTGCCAAGTCTATGGCAGATTTATTGTCCACCAGCAGTTTCATAGTATCATTATTCTTCAACTTCAGTTCACAGAGTAGCATGTCAAGCCACTGTGCTTGACAAGCAGACATAGCAGCAGCTATGTATTCTGCTTCACACGATGACAATGCAACTACACTCTCCTTCTTTGAGCTCCAAGAGATTGGAGCTTCACCATACATGAACACATAGGCAGCTGTGCTCTTCCTATCTCCTTTGTCTCCACACCAATCTGCATCAGAGTATCCAAACACCTCCTGATCAGATCTTCCAGTACCTCTAGGATAAAACACACCAATGTCAACTGATCCTTTTATGTATCTAAGTATCCTCTTGGCTGCAACTAAATGTGACACTTTAGGTTGCTCCATGAATCTACTTATTAACCCAACACCATATGAAATATCAGGTCTTGTGTGACACAAGTACCTCAGGGATCCCACTAGTTGTTTATACAGAGTTGCATCAACAGTTTTTTCAATACTGTCAGTTACCAGCTTCACTGCAATGTCTGTAGGTGTAGCAGCAGGATTACATTCAAGCATTTTAAACCTTCTCAACACATCATTTGCATATTTCTTCTGATGTAGTAGCACACCACTGTCAGTAGCAACAATCTCCATACCAAGGAAGTATGTGAGCTTTCCCAAATCTGACATTTCAAACTCTGTCATCATACTCTTCTTGAATTTCTCCATGTCACTTTCACTGGTTCCTGTTAGCAACATATCATCTACATATAGACATACTACCAGCCATTTCTCAATACCTGACCTCCTGATATAGATGCCATGCTCATTCACACATTTCACAAATTGTTGCTGTAGTAGAAAGGAATCTATCCTTTTATTCCAAGCTCTTGGGGCTTGCTTCAAGCCATAGAGAGCCTTTTTTAACTTATACACTTTATTTTCTTTCCCTTTTAACACAAAGCCTGGTGGTTGATTGATGTATACTTCTTCCTCGAAGTATCCATTTAAGAAAGCTGCTTTCACGTCCATTTGATACATAGACCAGTTTTTAAAACTAGCTATGGCAACAATCAACCTAATTGTTTCAATCCTTGCTACAGGAGCAAAGACATCATTATAGTCATATCCAGGTCTTTGTAGGAACCCCTTTGCCACTAGCCTTGCCTTGTATTTCCCAATTTCACCATTGGGTTTCATTTTGGTCTTGAACACCCACTTCACATCTATTACCTTCTTTTGTTCAGGCAAGTCAACCAGCACCCATGTGTCATTCTTTTCAATTGATTTTAGCTCTTCAATCATTGCTTGTTTCCAATTTACCTCATTGAGAGCCTGCTCTACAGTCACTGGTTCACAATCAGTCATTAGAGCTTCCTGCAGTAGCTCACCATCACTCCCAATTGCACTGTCAGGAAATAGTTGATACTCATTCAATCTCTGTGGAGGTTGCCTGCTCCTCCTGGGTCTCAATTCTTCTTCATTCACTACTTCATTCTCAGTATTTGTATCAACTGGATCTGTTACTTCATTGGCAGATTCAAGTATCACAGTTGCAAGAACACTACTCTGTACAGAGTTGTTCCAATGCCATCCTTTTGATTCCTCAAAAATCACATCCTTACTTATCACCACCTTTTGTCTGTTAGGATCGTATAACTTGTAGGCACCAGTTGTATGATATCCTAATAGAACCATTGGTTGAGCCTTATCATCCAACTTTCTTCTCAATTGGTCAGGCACATGCCTGAAACACAATGATCCAAACACTCTTAGGTGCTTGACACTTGGTCTTTCACCAGACCATGCTTCTTCAGGGGTTATTCCTTCTAATTTCTTAGTTGGACTCCTGTTGAGTATATACACTGCTGTAGTTGCTGCTTCTCCCCAAAAGTAATTTGGCATCTGTCTACTCTTCAACATACTTCTCACCATGTTTAGGATTGTCCTGTTCTTTCTTTCTGCTGTGCCATTGTGCTGTGGCGTGTAGGGTGCTGTAATCTCATGTTTAATCCCTTCATTTTTACAAAATTCCTCAAATTCAGTGGAGGTATATTCCCCACCTCCATCAGTTCTCACTCTGCTAATACAGCAACTACATTCCTTTTCTATCATTACTTTGAATCTCTTAAACACTTCAAACACTTCATTTTTCTTACTAAGCAAGTATATCCACACTTTCCTAGTGAATTCATCAATAAATGTCACAAAGTAATTGTTACCTCCCAGTGTCTTTACTTCAAAGGGCCCACATACATCTGAGTGAATTGCTTCAAGTTTCCTTGAAGCCTTGATCTTTAGATCAGCATTATAAGAGCTCCTGGCCTGCTTAGATTCACAGCATTGCTCACATACTCTGTCTGGGAGTTTCACCATAGGTAGACCATGCACCATTCCTTGAGTCTTCAATTTACTCAAGTCTCTAAAGTTCAAGTGGCTATATCTTTCATGCCACCTCCATGCCTCATCACTTGTCACAGCCTTTAAACATTCATTTTGGACCACACTCATGCCAACCTTGAATGTTCTTCTTTTGTTCAGTGTTGCTTTCAGCACTATTCTTTTCTTCTGATCAAACAAGGTCAGTTCCAAGTCTTCCATTTGAATGGAGTATCCCTTCTCCAACAATTGACCTAAACTGATCAGATTGCTTCTCATGGATGGCACAAACAGGACATTGGTGATGGTGCACACCTTCCCATCACTCCTTTGAATTCTCACAGTTCCAATTCCTTCTGCTCTAACAACTCTGTCTTCACCAAATCTAATGGTCTTTTTCACTGATTCATCTAGGTTAATGAACCAGTTTCTGTTGCCAGTCATGTGACTTGAACAACCTGTATCAAGATACCACAACTCATCACTGCTACCACCTATCTCAGTCATCAATACTATCTCATCAGCATCACCTCCTGCTAGCTGAGCCTCTTCCTGCTTGTTATCAGTTCTGCATTCGACTTCGACAGCATCTGTTTCAGCCATCAGGACTACCTCATCAGTTCTGCATTCGACTTCGACAACATCAGTTCTGCATTCGACTTCGACAGCATCTGTTTCAGCCATCAGGACTACCTCATCAGTTCTGCATTCGACTTCGACAACATCAGTTATGCATTCGACTTCGACAACATCAGTTCTGCATTCGACTTCGACAGCATCTGTTTCAGCCATCAGGACTACCTCATCAGTTCTGCATTCGACTTCGACAGCATCAGTTCTGCATTCGACTTCGACAGCATCTGTTTCATCCATCAGGACTACCTCATCATCAGAATCTGAATCACCTCTTGCTAGTTGAGCCTCTTCTTGTGGGTTCTTTGATCTGCATTCATCTGCAAAATGTCCAAATTTGTCACAATTATAGCACTGCACATCTTTCTTGCTAAACTTCTTCTTCTCTCCCTTATTCTTCCAAGCTTCTTTCTTCTTTTGGTAGTCATTGGACTTCTGCTCACCCAGTTTGCTTAAGCCCTCACCATTCTTGTTGCTCCATTTCCCCTTTCCCTTCTTATTCTTCCAATTATTGCCCCAATTTCCTTTCCCTTTCTGAGATTGGGCTAACAGCACACTTTCACTAGTTTTATCACCAGGTTTATCACCAGACCTTCCCTTAATTCTGGTCTCATTTGCCTCAAGAATCCCTTGCAACTCAGTAACTTTCAAGATATCTAGATTCTTGGATTGTTCTATGGAAGTTACCACATAATCGAATTGAGGAATTAGGGTTCGAAGTACCTTTTCAATCTTCCTTCGATCAGAAACGATCTTTCCATTAGTGCGCATTTGATTGGTGAGCAGCGTCAGTCGATTGAAATACTCTGCAATTGTCTCCTTCTCCCCCATTTGAAGCAGCTCATACTCTCTACGCAGCGTTTGCAATCTCACCTGCTTCAACGACGAGTCACCAGAATATGCTAAGGCTAGCGCGTCCCATGCCTCCTTTGCAGTTTCGTATTGAGAAATCTTCTCAAACGCCTCTGAATCAACACACTGGTGAATCAAGAACAACGCTTTGCTGTCTTTCTTCTGTTGATCACGAAGCGCGTCGCCGGTGGTAGCCGTCACACCATTTCTCACCACTTCTAAAACCTCCTGATAACGAAACACCACCTTCATCTGAATGATCCATTTGTCATAATTCTTCGAATCAAGAACTGGAAGCTTCGCCGAAAATTGGCCATTGTTCGAATTCGAATTCGTCATGATGTCACCACAAGATCTCGATCATATGCTCTGGATTCCAATTCTGTTGGAACAATTCTCTGATTGTTCTTCACAATCTTGCAATCACTGGTTATTGCACTCACACACACAGTTTCAGTTGAGAGAGAGAGAGAGAGAGAATTCAGTTGATAACAGAATTATTGAAAAATGGTTGAGTTAATCAAATGTGATTAACTCCCTCTTTATTCACTTCTGTTTACACGTGTGTTACACACTTGTAAAAGGCAATCCCACTTGGATGCTTACATATACAATTTTTAGAAATAACAAGTGTTAACACCTATACTTACTAGTTACTAATATAGTAAAACTCAATACACTGATTTGTATTACACACAACAACCCTGAGGTCTCCACACTGCTGCCATTCTGTATTTCATGATATGTAATCTGATAGGTCTGTCAGTGAGAAATCGTCCGACGAGGCACAAGTCAACACTCTCTTCTGCGGCGTTATCACCTTCGGAAGGAACCACAACGTCAGTCTCTTCATTCTCTAGCGTGAGACGCTGAAGATCATGGTCAGCCATGGTGAGTAAAGAACGACGATCACCAGAACAATATTGGAGAAGAAGCAAACTGAAGAAAAAATGGCGCACGACGGCAGCAAGACGGCGCACGACGGCAGCAAGACGGCACACAAACGGAAGAACCACTTAGGGCAAACGGAAGAAATATATATATATATATATATATATATATATATATATATATATATATGTATAAATATATATATATATATGTCGTGACCGGGGTCCCGACGTGATGGCGACTCCACTGGGGACAGGTGAGAGTCAAGCCTATTTAATTTGTTTGTGCAATATATTTTTATGCTATTATTTGTTGTATATGAACCCTAGGGTAGAAGACTTTGAATATTGTTGTCTGGTTGTATTTTCTGGTTGTTTTGCAGGTACTTTTCCTTATTATTTTTATTTTTAGGGTTTGAGGTTTGTATGCTTCCTTCACACACTACACATTTCCAACAAAACACACATTGAGAGTTGGGCTTACACCGGAGCCTAGAAAGGAACACATAGGTTAGACCGAGGATAGGTAGTGGAGGTCATCTTGGATGTACATCCTTGGGGCTTCCATGAAATCCTCATCTAGAGTACGATTCTTCTATGCGGGTATCCACGCTTTGGATGTACATCCTCGTGTGTTTGTCCTCTAGAAGAGTACTTGGCTCTAGAGACCTTAAACCTCATAGGTTAGAACGGCCAGCTTGTGAGTACCCATGATAGTAGACCCTAGATCTTTAGGCCCGATAGCATGGGTTGACCAAATTAGGTCACAAAGGAAGCTACTCTACCTCTTACCTTACTCTTCATAAAAAATCATTTTTCCATCAACGTTTTTTTATTTCAAAAAATTATTCAAAAAAGGATATCAATGCTTGCATTACATCTTGCTCAAATTAAATTATTCAAATTAATTTAAATGCATGAGATGATGGCCTTGCTACAAAGCCTAAAGAGTGGAACCGCTGCAGAAGGTACCGCTGTGGTGGGTCCCGATGGTGTCATTTCTTTTATACCTCCTCCAGTGTCAGTTAATGCTGCAGCCACAGTTCCTCCGGGGTCTGGAATCAGTCATCCCGTCTTTGCTTCAGGGATGAATAGGCAGAATCAGTCACAAAGATATCCTTGGGGGATGCCCGCCGAGTACATGCCGCAAATTGTTAGACCCATTCCTGCTGACGCTGTTGGGCCACATCAGGCTACTGCTGCCGTGTCTGGGGGAGCTGCTGGAAGACCGCAGGTCCAGACTCCTAGTCCTCATGCTGTGCTCAGCCCTACTCCGGGGTTTGTTGCACACCCTCACAATGTTCCTCAGCCTGGAGGATATTACTATAGCATGGGCAGTCAACCCCAAGGCCACATGTTTGAGGGATCGCAGCCAAATGACCCGATTCGTGCACTAGAAGAGAGGGTAAGAGCCGTGGAAGGTGCTGGCGTCAGGGCCAGAGAAGCTCGTGAGCTATGCTTAGTCCCAGATTTGGTATTACCACCGAAGTTCAAAGCTCCTGAGGTGGACAAGTACCGAGGCACCGGCTGTCCTGAGAGTCATGTTACAATGTTTGTCCGGAAGATGGGTCCTTATGCCAATGATGACAAACTGCTGATTTACTGCTTCCAAAACAGTTTGGCCGGAGCTCCTCTAGATTGGTACATGAAACTGCAAGCCTCAGAAATCCGTTGCTGGAAGGATCTGTCCGAAGCATTCATGAAACAATATAAATATAACATGGACATGGCTCCGGACAGGTCACAATTGCAACACATGAGTAAGGGTGAAAAGGAGACTTTCAAGGAATATGCCCAGAAATGGAGAAGCTTGGCTGCCCAGGTTCAACCTCCTCTGACCGAAAAGGAAATGGTGTACATGTTCCTGGAAACCTTGCCAGCAATTTATTATGACCGACTGATTACGAGTGTCTCATCTAATTTTTCTGATATGATAGTCTTCGGGGAAAGACTTGAGCACAGTCTCCGAAGTGGGAAGATTTCAAATCATTTCAGCAATTCAGGAAGCTCCGGTAGCTCCCACAGCCAGAAGAAGCACTTCTCCCATTTCCCAAAAAGGAAAGAAGGGGAAACAAATGTAGTCTCAGGAGGAAACTCATCCTTTGATACCCCTCCACCACAAACTGTTCCATTCTCTGCCCCTGCATCACCTCAGCAAAGTAGTGACAATCACAAAGCTCAGGGTTATCAGTATAAGGAACGGACCAGTTTCGATCCTATACCAATGACATACACTGAGTTGTTTAATCACCTGACTTCAAAGAACTTGATCAACACTCGGTCAATGAAGGCCCTTCAACCGCCATTCCCAAGAAGCTACAACGCTAATGCTACCTGCAGTTTCCACGAAAACGGGGTCGGTCATACTGTGGAGGAGTGTAAGGCATTTAAGCTAGCATGTGGTGCAAGACCTGATAGATGCTGGTTGGATCTCGTTTAAGCAAAGCAGCCCGAACACAACAACCAATCCATTGCCAGGCCATCAGAGGCCAGCAACCAATGCTATAGAAAGTTCTGTTGGGAAATTGGTGAAGGATGTGCAGAAGAGCAAGACTCCGTTGGGTGTTGTCTACTCGGAGTTATGCCATGCTGGAGTGGTCAAGAAGGGGTGTTGCCATGAAGAAGGATGTGCTGATTCCACATGCGTGGGGAATTGTGAAAGCTTTAAAATGATCCTACAGGACCTGTTGGATCGGTGTGTGGTTCAGATAGGAACCCATGATGTTGAAGAAGAGGTGTTGGCTCTACACTCTGATAAAGGTAGAGGAATCAGAAGACCTATTGAAATCCCTTACAATTACAATCCCAGATTGGTGCAAGCAAATGCTCAACCAATAGTGATTGAAGTTCCGGCTCCTTTCCCCTATGAGTCGGACAGGGCAGTCCCATGGAAATACACTGCGCTATCTACAGTAGAATGCTCTCCAAGTACTACTACTGTAACAAACATAGTGGGATCGAGCAGGATCACCAGAAGTGGGAGAGTGTTTGCTCCAGAGACCCTTCGTACAGAAACTTCCAAGGAAGGTGAATAGAGAGTTCGGAAGGAGAAGGGAAAGGAACCAGAAGTTTCCCAGGAAAAGGTAACGGAAAGGGAAGCAAATGAATTCTTGAAGATAGTCCGGCAGAGTGACTACCAGGTTGTCGATCAGTTAAAGCATACCCCGTCGAAGATATCCATGCTATCATTGTTGGTCAGCTCGGAAGCACACAGAAATGCTCTTATGAAGGTGCTTAGCGAGGCACATGTTGCAGAGGGTATTTCAGTGAACCAATTTGATGGGATTGTGGGGAATATAGTGGCTGCAAACCACCTAACTTTTGCTGATGATGAGTTGCCCGCTGGAGGAAAAAAGCATAATCGGGCTCTCCACATCTCAGTTAAGTGTGGGGACTATGTGTTGGCGAGAGTGTTGATAGATAACGGATCTTCATTGAATGTAATGCCGAAATCCACTATGGATAAGCTGGACGTGGATTGTTCCTATATGAAGCCAAGCTCGACTCTGGTGCGAGCCTTTGATGGATCCAAAAAGGAAGTATTGGGAGAGATGGAGTTTCCCATCCAAATTGGCCCAGAAGTTTTCTATATCAACTTTCAGATCATGGACATCACATCCTCGTACAGCTGCTTGCTTGGCCGACCCTGGATCCACATGGCAGGGGCAATTCCGTCATCTCTGCACCAGCAAGTCAAGTTCGTGGTGGATGATAAGGTTGTTGTAGTGTTTGGCGAAGAAGAGACTCTGGTGAACAGGCCATCAGAATTCAAGTATGTGGAAGCGGCGGAAGAATCTCTTGAAACGGCCTTTCAGTCCTGGGAGATCGCAAATGCAGTGCTTGAGAGGACCAAGGAGGAAAAAATGGTTGCTAAAATCATTTTAGCCCAAGGATATAAGGTTGGTTCTGGCCTAGGAAAATCTGGACAGGGAATCCTGGCGCCCATCCAGCTGAAGGAGAGCAAAGATCGTTGCGGACTGGGATACACTCCAAGTGAAGATGAACGGAAGAAGATAGCAGAGGAGCGAAAGGGCAAATGGTTGGCCAAGTCCAAAGGCCAAGATCCATGGCCCCAGAGGATCCCAATTTGTGACATTAGCCAGAGCTTCGTGAGTGCTGGTCTGCTGGATCCCAACCAAGTTGCTGTCATCAAGGATGGCTCTGAAGATGAAGAGGGTAGTGCAAGTCTGGTTCGCCGCTGCTATGACGGTGAAGAGTTGAAGAACTGGGAAGCTGCCGACTTTCCTGTGACCTTTGGTTCAATGTAATCATCTGTAATGCAATCCTGTGGCTCTGTCCAAGGCCATAGGACCAGTAGCTAGGGGCACACATGTTTTTATTTTCTGAATCATCATCATCAATAAAAACGTTTGTTTTGAATTTCTCAATCAATAAAAATCATTTTCTCTTCATTGCATGAGTCTTTGCTTGCTTGTTTCGCCTTTCATTCTGCTTTTTCGCTTCGGTAAAATGCAGACCCACAGTAATGGTCTCTGAAAGCAGTAGTGTCAACAGTCTGCATTCTGACTTTGATCATCCTATCAACCAAGCCGAGGGGGATGTTGAGGAAGATTGGGAAGCTCCTCCGGAACTCATGAGACTAATGAAGCAAGAGGAAAGGGTAATCCAGCCTCACGGGGAATCTACCGAAGTGATTAACTTGGGTACAGTTGAGAACAAGAAAGAGGTCAAAGTGGGAACGGCCATGAATGACGAAGATCGCATGAAGTTGGTACAGCTGTTGCATGACTACGTTGATGTGTTTGCGTGGTCCTACCAAGATATGCCTGGGTTGGACACTGATATTGTGGTACACAAGCTGCCGGTCAAACCTGAATGCCCGCCCGTAAAGCAGAAATTGAGGAGGATGAAGCCTGAGATGTCCCTCAAAATCAAAGACGAAGTAAAGAAGCAATTTGATGCAGGATTCCTAGCAGTGGCCAAATACCCACAGTGGGTTGCCAATATTGTCACAGTTCCCAAGAAGGACGGGAAGGTTAGAATGTGTGTTGACTACCGAGATCTGAATCGTGCTAGTCCCAAACACGACTTCCCACTGCCACATATTGATGTCTTGGTGGATAGCACTGCACAACACTCGTTATTCTCCTTCATGGATGGATATTCGGGATATAACCAGATCAAGATGGACCCCGAAGACATGGAAAAGACAACTTTCATCACTCTCTGGGGTACTTTCTGTTATAAAGTCATGCCATTCGGGTTGAAGAATGATGGCGCAACCTACCAGAGGGCCATGGTCACCTTGTTCCACGATATGATGCATAAGGAGATTGAGGTCTATGTTGATGACATGATCACAAAATCCAAAACTGACAAAGAGCACATTGTCAACTTGCAAAAACTCTTCGATCAGTTGAGGAAGTACAAGCTCAAGTTGAACCCTGCCAAGTGCACATTCGGGGTGAGATCAGGGAAGTTGCTAGGCTTCATTGTTAGTCAGAAGGGGAGTGAGGTGGATCCAGACAAAGTGAAAGCCATCCTTGAAATGCCGGTGCCCAAAACAGAAAAAGAAGTCCGTGGCTTTTTGGGAAGGTTGAATTACATCTCCCGATTCATCTTCCAGCTGACGGCCACCTGCGAGCCAATCTTCAAGCTGCTCTGCAAGAATCAAGAACTGAAGTGGAATGATCAGTGCCAAGCTGCCTTTGAGAAGATCAAAGTCTACCTCCAGAATCCGCCAGTTTTGATGCCACCTGTGTCGGGCAGGCCCCTCATCCTGTATCTCACGGTGCTAGATAATTCCATGGGCTGCGTGCTGGGGCAGCATGACGAATTTGGAAAGAAGGAACATGCCATCTATTATCTAAGTAAGAAGTTCACAGATTGCGAGACACGGTATTCTGCGCTTGAAAAGACATGTTGTGCTTTGGTATGGGCTGCTCACCGCCTGAGGCAATATATGTTGAGCCACACAACTTGGTTGGTATCTAAAGTAGACCCGATCAAGTACATATTTGAGAAGCCAGCTCTCACAGGACGGATTGCCCGTTGGCAGATGCAGTTGTCTGAATATGATATCCTGTATGTCACGCAGAAGGCAGTTAAGGGTAGTGCACTCGCAGAGTACCTGGCTTGTCAGCCCATTCCAGACTACCAGCCGATGCAGCATGATTTCCCTGATGAAGACATCATGGCATTGTTCGACGAGGGGAAGTCCCAAGAAAACGAAAGGTGGAGGATGATCTTTGACGGTGCATCCAATATTTGGGGACATGGATGGCGAGGATCTCCAGAATCCGGTCAATTCTGATCAAGTGAAGAAGTATTATGCCTGAAAAAAATAGACGAAAAAAGAGAAAGATAAGCCAAGTAAGAATCAGCTCGCTAGGTTGAAAACCCGAAAGGGCGGCCTAGGCAAAATCAGAGCGACCCGGTGGATTGAAAACCCGAAAGGGCGATCCAGGAAAAAATTAGGGTCAGAAAACTTGGGCGTGGAAAGTTAAACAAAGGCATACAACCTTCCCCGAGGCTTGAATGAGGGAATGATCAAGGTCAAGGACACAGATGTTGGCACTGCTCCACAGAGACGGACAGTCAGAAATTAGCTTTTCTCTTTTTTCGTGTCTTTTTGTAGTTTAAACTTTCAAATGTATTGAACAGTCGTCGTAACATTCTGTGCGATTGGCTTCTACATCAATAAAGCTCAACTTTTTCCTACCGGTTTGTTATTTTCCGCTTCTCTGCTCAAGATAAACGTTTTATGATGATGGTAATACTGAGTTGCAAAACATGTGCATACATCATAGGGCATTACAAATCATTGCGAAATCCTTAAAAGTCACGGGAAATAAGCAATCTCCCAAAGAAAGTTAATCTTGCAAGGAAAGTTGCACTCATAAGTCATTCCAGAAGGCAAACCATAAAGCAAACTTGCACTCGGCTCATGGGTCCCGTAAATCAGTTCCTCAGTCTCGTGCCAGGAGTGTCGGGGGTCGGTTGAACCAGCAAAAGAATAAGCCTTTTATTAAAAAAAGGAAGAGCACAAAAAAGCAAATGATCAGAAAAGAAAAAAAAAAGCTGATCAGGCAAAAAGAAGAAAAAACAAATGATCAGAAAACAGAAAGCTGATCAAAAGAAGAATTAAAAGATGAAAGAAAAAAAAATATGTTTTTTTCAAATAAAACCAGAGGGGTTTTGCTCGCAATCATCAACAATCAAAGTTTCGTAGTGATTAAAGCATCATCTGAGCTTCAATCATCATCAATCAGTGAGATTGAAGAAACCCTAGCAGAGCTAGGGAAGAAGAAGAGAGAAGAAAAGACGAAGAGAAAGAAAGAGAGAGAAAGTATCAAGAAAAGTGACCGGATTTTCAAGATTGGGTTTAAATACTCAGGGTCAAGAACCGGGTTCCGTGTATCCATAATCAAGATCCGAAGAGTTCCATTTTTAATTTTTTGTACCCAGTAAATTGGTCAAGTGGATTGGGCCTCTAGAAGACTTCGCCAATACATGTTATACTACACTACTTGTTTGATTTCACGATTTGATCCACTAAAGTACATTTTCGAAAGCCCTCATGTTTCTCTAAGGGTCTCAAAATGGCAAGTGATCTTATCAGAGTACGACATCAAGTACGTGTCACAAAAGTCTATCAAGGGAAGTACCATCGCCGACTATTTGGCCGAAAACTCTCTTGGGGAAGGGCAATCTTCTAGTTGGGACGATGTAGAAAGAGGAGTAATGGCGACTGATGAAGATAAAGGAACAAAAGATGCATGGAGAATGTACTTTGACGGAGCAGTCAATATGTATGGAAACGGTGTTGGGGCAGTGGTAATTTCACCAGAGGGTAAGCAGTACCCCGTGGCCATCAAGTTAAGTTTTGAATGCACCAACAACATCGCTGAGTATGAGGCATGTGCAAATGGGCTACGGGTCGCAATCGACCTGGGTGTAAAAAGATTAGATGTGTTCGGAGATTCGGCACTCATCATTTACCAGGTAAAAGGAGAATGGCAGACCAAGGATTCAAAGTTAGTACCTTATCAAAAACATCTAACTGAGTTGGTGGGGCATTTTGAAGTGGTAACATTCACTCATCTGGTGCGAGATAAGAATCAATTTGCCGATGCTTTAGCTACCTTGGCGGCGATGTTTAAATTGAATGTCAATGCTGAGGTTCAACCCATATGTATAGAAGTCAAAGATGAACCGACTTGCTGTGCTAATGTAGAGGAAGAAGAGCCAGATAGGAAACCGTGGTTTGGCGATATAAAGCGATATATTCAACAGGGAGAATACCCAGCAGGGGCGAGCGAAGTGAACAACAAAACAATCAGAAGGCTAGCAATGAATTTCTTTCTGAGTGGTGAAATACTCTACAAGCGAAGCCAAGATGGTACTTTGTTGAGATGCGTGGATGCTCAAGAGGCTCGAAAAATCATGATTGAGATACACGAAGGGATCTGTGGAACACATGCAAACGGGCACATGATGGCCCGCAAAATCATGAGAAGTGGTTTTTATTGGACCACCATGGAAACAGACTGCATAGTACATGTAAGAAAATGCCTCAAGTGTCAGCTGTACGCCGATAGGATCAATGCACCTCCATTTCCTCTGCATAACCTCACGAGTCCTTGGCCGTTTTCCATGTGGGGGATTGACGTGATTGGACCGATTAATCCAAAAGCATCAAATGGGCATCGGTTCATATTAGTGGCAATTGACTACTTCACCAAGTGGGTAGAAGCATCCTCGTACGCTAGTATCTCCCAAAAGGTATTTGCCAAATTCCTGAAGAGAGACATCATCTGCCGGTATGGGATCCCTGAAAGGATAATCACGGACAATGCTCCTAACCTCAACGGCACTGAGATACAGAGACTATGCGAAAACTTCAAGATCAAGCACCACAATTCAACTCCATATAGACCTCAGATGAACGGTGCAGTGGAAGCAGCAAATAAGAACATCAAGAAAATCATCGCCAAGATGGTAGTTAATTACAAAGATTGGCATGAAATGTTACCTTATGCTCTACATGCTTATCGCACTAATGTACGATCCAGCACTGGGGCAACGCCATTTTCTCTGGTATATGGAATGGAAGCTGTGTCCCCCATCGAAGTGGAAATACCGTCCTTGAGGGTTTTGATGGAGGCGGATCTCGAAGAGTCAGAATGGGTAAAGGCTCGGTTTGAACAATTAAATATGATTGAGGAAAAGAGATTGGCAGCTATTTGTCACGGGCAATTGTACCAAAGTCGGATGGCCAGAGCCTTCAACAAAAAAGTTCGCCCAAGAGGATTTCAACCTGGAGAGCTGGTTCTGAAAAGATTATTACCCCACCAAGAAGACGCTCGTGGTAAGTGGGCACCCAACTATGATGGCCCTTACATGGTCAAGCACGCATTTCCGGGTGGAGCCCTAGTCCTACTTGACATGGAAGGACGCGAACTTCCAAAGCCGATAAACTCAGATGCTGTCAAGAAGTTTTATGCCTAGAAAAAAAAGAGAAAAAGAAAAGGAAAATAGAAAAATCCCGCTAGATCGAAAACCCCAAAAGGGCGGTCTAGGCAAAAGTTAGGGTCATCAAAAGCCTGCTAGATTGAAAACCCAAAAAGGGCGGTCTAGGCAAAAATTAAGGCAAGAAGAAAAAAAAAAAAAAAAAAGGCATGATATGGCAGAAGGACTCACGAGCGTGACAACATGGCTCCAATAGCTGCATAGAAAGGATTTAGAATCAAATTCCACTCTCCTAGTCACATCGAGGGTTTTCAAGAAGGTTGGCCGATAGGGGATTGGCCCAATCACAAATGGGGCAAAGTTCATGAGAAGTTCTCTGTTTGTAACTTCTTTCCTTTTTTGTACTCATTCTTTCTAATCAATACCAAATAAATCTTGTTATCACTTTGTTCTTGCATTTACCATTATCCATGCATCCATGACCTATTCACCTAGCATGTTTTCTTTGTTCTTGCATTCATGGTTGTTTCGTTTAATCTATGTCTCAAGTAAAATGGCTAAAGTCTGGCAAACTTCAAGACGGGCGTGTCAGTAACACTTTGACAATTGAAAAAAAATAATAAATGAAAAAAAAACAGAGAAGAAGATAGAAAACAAAAATGAAAAGAACTCAGTTGACAGGGGAGAATAGACCCACACCTCTCTCAACAAAATTGCAAAAGAAATGTGGATACTTGAAAGTCTCGAGGTTATCCATAACAGCTCGGCATAAGATTTCAAAGGGAGCGCAGTCAATCAAGTGAATAGAGAGATCGATGTTATGAAAAACCAACTATAGTTTGCAAGAGATAGGGGAAGATCATTGACGGACTAAGTGATCTTTTGGGCTAGCCTTTGCGGGTCCTTTACACAAAAAGTCTGTCTTTGATTAGTTAATATTTTTTTTGAGTCGGCGTTCCGGTTCTCAAAGCGGTTTTTGCGCAAGGCGGTTCTGGGCTCAAAATGGACCAGATAGGAGTCTGGTTCACAGTTGACCTTGTTAGGCTGCTCGGTCTGGTTCGGCATTCTTCATGTTCATCAACTTAAGGTTAGTTTTGTATTTATTTAATTATTCATTTATGTATATATTTATTTATTTGTTATTTATTTTATTATTTATTTATTTATTTATGTATATATTTATTTATTCCTTTTTTATGTGTGTATTTATTTATTTGTTTATTGTTTATTTATTTATTTATTTATTATCATTCCTTTTTTTTTACTTAATCTTTTATTTACTAATTTCTAAAAATAAGGTATTTTCTTATCTTCTCCTTTTTTTATTGATTCTTAAAAAATAATAAAAGTGGCTTTGGTCGAGGTGTACACCTTATCAAACCTGCAACCTAGTTAGGACGCCTGAGTTGTACAACTTGGTGATCCTAACCCCTTTCTCCAAAAAAACTAAAATCGATCAACAAACAAACATTTTCTCAAGAAGAACTACGTAGCCTTTGATTCTCCGCACGCGGAGATACGTAGGAGCGGGATTTTCCCGTCAAGCACAAAAATTAATCTTTTCCTAAAATAATCAATCCTTTTTTTTCTAACCCTTATTTTCATAAAAAATAATGAAAATGATTTTTGATAGAGGTGTACACCTTGTCAAATTTCGGTTTAAGAGACTTTAGCTGTACAGCTTTGATCTTAAACCCCTTCAGAAATAAAATCAACCAACCAACAACATTTTCAGGAAGAACTACGTGACTTTTGAGTTCCTCATTGCACCAGAGGATACGTAGGAGCGGGACTTCCCCGTCAAGTCAAAATTGAATTTTTCTAAATTAGTCTTTATTATCTTCTACTATTAAGTATTACTTTTGGGGTAAACAAATGATTAAATAATTTATAATTGCACAATCAAATTTAGGGTAACCGTCTTAAGACGGATGTACTAGGGGTGTAGTGGAATTTAGTTTTCGCCCTTCCCTTTGCATAATCGACTCCCGAATCCAACCTAGTTTTCGTAGACCAATGATCTAAAGGCAGGTTTTTCTCAATTTTTCCTTATTAAATAAATTGGGTGGCGACTCCTTAAATAATCAATTTTGAGCCGTCCACGTCGGGACCCCGGTCACGACAGATGGCGACTCCGCTGGGGACAGGTGAGAGTCAAGCCTATTTAATTTGTTTGTGCAATATATTTTTATGCTATTATTTGTTGTATATGAACCCTAGGGTAGAAGACTTTGAATATTGTTGTCTGGTTGTATTTTCTGGTTGTTTTGCAGGTACTTTTCCTTATTATTTTTATTTTTAGGGTTTGAGGTTTGTATGCTTCCTTCACACACTACACATTTCCAACAAAACACACATTGAGAGTTGGGCTTACACCGGAGCCTAGAAAGGAACACATAGGTTAGACCGAGGATAGGTAGTGGAGGTCATCTTGGATGTACATCCTTGGGGCTTCCATGAAATCCTCATCTAGAGTACGATTCTTCTATGCGGGTATCCACACTTTGGATGTACATCCTCGTGTGTTTGTCCTCTAGAAGAGTACTTGGCTCTAGAGACCTTAAACCTCATAGGTTAGAACGGCCAGCTTGTGAGTACCCATGATAGTAGACCCTAGATCTTTAGGCCCGATAGCATGGGTTGACCAAATTAGGTCACAAAGGAAGCTACTCTACCTCTTACCTTACTCTTCATAAAAAATCATTTTTCCATCAACGTTTTTTAATTTCAAAAAATTATTCAAAAAAGGATATCAATGCTTGCATTACATCTTAGGATGAATGCTTGCATACGTACCATACCATGCATTCCATGACATCTTGTTTGCTTTGACCCATTCTCATAAAATCTTCATTAAAGAAAATAAATAAATAAAAAAGGAAGTTTTGAAGTCATCAAGTTAAATTTTTGTGCTTGCGTGAAAATGGATATCAATCAAGCTTAGACTCATTGGATCATTCTCTTGAAAGTTGTTGAAAAATCACTAGAGGGTTAGAAAAGTAATGTGAAGAAATGTTTCATGGGGCACAACACATGGGCATTTTGAAAAAATTAGAGAAAAAAGGGAGACATAAGGTTGACAATCAGTTCTTGAAAAAAGCTTAAAGCGGGGAAAAAGAGGGGGAAAAGATGATTGTCATTAGCATTTGTCTAATCATGTTGTACAAAGTCAAATAGGCTTGAAACTAAGTTGATTTTGTTGAAGCTTTATACTAATGAATTTGCATGGATTTAAAAACCCATTTCCATCCCTCCTCACCCCAAGTTTCCCTTAAAAACTGACCCCTTCAAGTTCTTGCCTCAAGTGATAATTCTCAAAGCCCTTTTGGTGTCATGCGAGGGTGAACCAGTGAATGAATATCATATTTTGAACGTCCATTTCCCAAACAAAAACAAAAACAAAAAAAAAACAAAAAAAAAAACAAAAGAGCAAAAGAAAGAGAGAGCAAAGAATTTGTTAAAAGAGTAAATGTTTCTCTTTTCGAAATTAAAGTTTTGAAAATGAGGAATCATGATTCGAAATGAAGAGTGACCATTTTTTTTTCTTTTCTTCTCTACCCCAAACAAAAATGAAGTATCGTAATTCCCTTTTCATTGAACCCCGGACAAGGATCGACACTACATCTGAATTTAGTGCATTTAGATTATCATATAATTTCCAAAGATAGAAAATTGATGACACACAAATCAGGAGCACCGGAGGAAAAGAAAAAAAGCGAGGTTGAAAAAAGACAAATGATTGTGAAGGGTGAAAAAAAAAATAATGAGAGAATCAGCCATATATCATGTAGATGTGAAGACTAAAATGAGAGGAGAAAAAAAAAGGGGAAAAAAGGAGAAATGAAGGAATCAAATGGTGTTGTCATCAAAACACATAGAAAGCTGAATGCACTAAAGATCCTTGATCCATTTAACCTGCAAAACCTTTCTTTGAGCCTTCTAATCACTTTTCTTCCATAAAACATTTCTTTAAAGCCTTCTAATCATTTTTCTTCCATAACCCATAACCCATAGCCACACTACAAGCCTCTAAAAGTTGAAGAATGATTGTTTTCATTTTCATAATATTAATTTTGAAATAAATCATTTGCTTCTTTTAAACTTTTCTTTGCTCTAAAAAATGATAAAAAAAAATGAAGAAAAAAGAACGAGGCCCGCTAGAGTGAAAACCTGTAAAGGCAGTCTAGGCAAAAATTAGGGTTTTGAAAAAATAAAAAAATAAAAAGCCCGCTAGACTGAAAACCTGGAGAGGCAGTCTAGGCAAAAGTTAGGGTACAAAAGGGGAATGAGACTTACAATGATCATTTGAGTAGTTCACTGGATTTCTTCTACTTATTCCAAACATGAGTACACATTGGGGCAAATTTTTGTAGAAAATAAGCTTAAGTCTCAATAAATCCCACCCTGGGGCAACAATTGTACAAGATTCTCCAATAGTCAAGAGTTTCTTACTATACTAGTGCATTATTCTCTCAAGCCAATGTCTTTCACCTAGCTAAGGAAGAAATCTTACAAGGCCTCTAATGAGTCAAAACTTCTTTCTACACCAGTGTCGTTTTATCTTGAAGAGTTTTGTTGCCACACAGAGGCATAAAATTGCAAGATCCATCAGGAGTCAAACTTGTATAGTACACCCGTGCATCCTACTCTTGGGGCTATTCCTATTACCAATACTGGGGCAGAAATATTTGGATGAGTCAGATTTTGCTTGCTACACCTTGTAGTCTTCCCTTTGTGATAAAACATTTCATCAATCCCTGACCTGTTTCCAGCAAGTCACCTATCTCGAAGAAATGTCCAACTCGAGGTTACCATATACCTTTTTCCCTACCATCTCGTGTCACTTTTGTCTTCCCTAGTGTTTCACTTCAAACCTTCAAAAATCAAAACACAAAAATCCAAAAACAAGAAAACCAAGAAACACAAAAAAGAGTCCAGCTTGTCTATACCCATGAATCCATGCATGCTCATTAAATATTTCTTCAACAATATTCAACTTGGAATCAATGATATGATTTAGAGAGTTAATGACAATCTATGAAGAAAAAAAAAAGAAAAAAAAAAAGAGAAGAAGGTCAAGCTTGAAGGTTTTGCTTTGAAGGAGGAGGAGTGATCATAAAAGAAAGGAGATCTTAGAAAGCTGGCAAGGATGAGGACAACCTTCCATTTGAGAATGAGTTTGATTGGTTTCAAATAAAGCACGCACAAAAAAAAGAGAAAGTTTTAAGCAATGATAACTTTCAAGACGCATGCATCTCATATTCAAACTCAAAACTCATGCATACTCATGCATTGCATACATGACATGGTAACCACACCATTGTGTCTATTTGTCTCATACATTTCACATCACGACATGCATTCCACTTCACGACAAGAAACATGTGTTTTTTTCAGTCTCTTTGTGGAAATAAAAATAAAAATTAAAAAATTAATAAATATATCATTCAGAACAATGCATCCATTGCATCTTTTAACTTTGTGCTACCGGTGACGCCCTGGCACTGCATGCTACCGGTTCCGCCCTGGCATTGTACCTTTATTTTCATGCTACCGGTGACGCCCTGGCATTGTCTTTTAATTTTGTGCTACCGGTGACGCCCTGGCACTGCATGCTACCGGTTCCGCCCTGGCATTGTACCTTTATTTTCATGCTACCGGTGACGCCCTGGCATTGTCTTTTAGTTTTGTGCTACCGGTGACGCCCTGGCACTGCATGCTACCGGTTCCGCCCTGGCATTGCACCTTTATTTTCATGCTACCGGTGACGCCCTGGCATTGTCTTTTAATTTTGTGCTACCGGTGACGCCCTGGCACTGCATGCTACCGGTTCCGCCCTGGCATTGCACCTTTATTTTCATGCTACCGGTGACGCCCTGGCATTGTCTATTTTATTTTCGTGCTATCGATTCAGCTCTGGCACTGTTTTATTTTCATGCTATCGATTCAGCTCTGGCATTGTCTTTTAAATTTCGTGCTATCGATTCAGCTCTGGCACTGTTTTATTTTCAAGCCATCGATTCAGCTCTGGCATTGTCTTTTAAATTCCGTGCTATCGATTCAGCTTTGGCACTGTTTTATGTTCATGCTATCGATTCAGCTCTGGCATTGTCTGTTTTATGTTCATGCTATCGATTCAGCTCTGGCATTGTCTATTTTATTTTTCGTGCTATCGATTCAGCTCTGGCACTGTCTTATTTTTATGCTATCGATTCAGCTCTGGCATTGTCTATTTTATTTTCGTGCTATCGATTCAGCTCTGGCACTGTTTTACTTTCATGCTATCGATTCAGCTCTGGCATTGTCTTTTATATTTTCGTGCTATCGATTCAGCTCTGGCACTGTTTTATTTTCATGCTATCGATTCAGCTCTAGCATTGTCTATTTTATTTTCGTGCTATCGATTCAGCTCTGGCACTGTTTTATTTTCATGCTATCGATTCAGCTCTGGCATTGTCTTTTAAATTTCGTGCTATCGATTCAGCTCTGGCACTGTTTTATTTGCATGCTATCGATTCAGCTCTGGCATTGTCTATTTTATTTTCGTGCTATCGATTCAGCTCTGGCACTGCTTTATTTTCATGCTATCGATTCAGCTCTGGCATCAATTTTTTTAAATTTCGTGCTACCGATTCAGCTCTGGCACTGTTTGTAGTTCCTACTACCTTTGTGCATATTTCATCGATTAAAATTGAGGTTCATATCTGTACTTATTCCTTACTTTGATAATACAACAAAACATAGTGTTGGGTATTATCTCGTAAGAAAGTAAGTACAGAGGGGCATCTGTGAACACCCCAATTTTAACCGGTATTTTTCACTTTTTTAGTAAAAAATCACAAAAATATGTTTTTTTTTCGTTTATTTGATTCTTAATCCCTCAAAAAGGTAGTTTTGCGCTAATTTACTAATTCCGCGTTATTATTACTTTTTTTTAGAGGTTAAACAAAAAATAAGTAAAATATGCTATTTGATACAAAAAGAGAATGACCATGTACATGACTTGGCCCTAGAATGCCAAAGTTACAAAAAATACAAAAATAGACCAAACACCAAAAACTACAGCTACTTGCGAAAGAAATTTCTCTCTCCTCAGGCCTAGTTTCAATGATCCGAATGGTGAAAGTGAAGATATGTGTCTCCTGAACATTCTCCCAAAAAAATTAAGGCAATCCAACGGCTAACGAATCCGGAATCGTACTTTTACGGTGACAGGTTTGAGAAAAATATCAAAAACAGCAGCTTTTTGCGAACGCAATTTCTCTCTCCTCAGACCATGTCTCGAGGATCCGAACGGTGAAAGAGAAGACACGTGCCTTGTGAACCTTCTGTCAAAAAAGAAAGACGATCCAACGGTTAACGAATCCGGAATCTCACTTTTACGGTGGCTGGTTTGAGAAAAACGGTAATTACTTTCTCTAAATGGGAATTGTGTTCTCTATGTTATTTTTGTCCCACATCGCTTGGGAGAAGCAAGAGCCATCTAGCAATGGGCTATATAAGAGGTTGAGAGGCGAAGACACCAGGGGGAAGATCATTGACGGACTAAGTGATCTTTTGGGCTAGCCTTTGCGGGTCCTTTACACAAAAAGTCTGTCTTTGATTAGTTAATATTTTTTTTGAGTCGGCGTTCCGGTTCTCAAAGCGGTTTTTGCGCAAGGCGGTTCTGGGCTCAAAATGGACCAGATAGGAGTCTGGTTCACAGTTGACCTTGTTAGGCTGCTCGGTCTGGTTCGGCATTCTTCATGTTCATCAACTTAAGGTTAGTTTTGTATTTATTTAATTATTCATTTATGTATATATTTATTTATTTGTTATTTATTTTATTATTTATTTATTTATGTATATATTTATTTATTATTTATTCCTTTTTTATGTGTGTATTTATTTATTTGTTTATTGTTTATTTATTTATTTATTTATTTATTTTTTATCATTCCTTTTTTTTTACTTAATCTTTTATTTACTAATTTCTAAAAATAAGGTATTTTCTTATCTTCTCCTTTTTTTATTGATTCTTAAAAAATAATAAAAGTGGCTTTGGTCGAGGTGTACACCTTATCAAACCTGCAACCTAGTTAGGACGCCTGAGTTGTACAACTTGGTGATCCTAACCCCTTTCTCCAAAAAAACTAAAATCGATCAACAAACAAACATTTTCTCAAGAAGAACTACGTAGCCTTTGATTCTCCGCACGCGGAGATACGTAGGAGCGGGATTTTCCCGTCAAGCACAAAAATTAATCTTTTCCTAAAATAATCAATCCTTTTTTTTCTAACCCTTATTTTCATAAAAAATAATGAAAATGATTTTTGATAGAGGTGTACACCTTGTCAAATTTCGGTTTAAGAGACTTTAGCTGTACAGCTTTGATCTTAAACCCCTTCAGAAATAAAATCAACCAACCAACAACATTTTCAGGAAGAACTACGTGACTTTTGAGTTCCTCATTGCACCAGAGGATACGTAGGAGCGGGACTTCCCCGTCAAGTCAAAATTGAATTTTTCTAAATTAGTCTTTATTATCTTCTACTATTAAGTATTACTTTTGGGGTAAACAAATGATTAAATAATTTATAATTGCACAATCAAATTTAGGGTAACCGTCTTAAGACGGATGTACTAGGGGTGTAGTGGAATTTAGTTTTCGCCCTTCCCTTTGCATAATCGACTCCCGAATCCAACCTAGTTTTCGTAGACCAATGATCTAAAGGCAGGTTTTTCTCAATTTTTCCTTATTAAATAAATTGGGTGGCGACTCCTTAAATAATCAATTTTGAGCCGTCCACGTCGGGACCCCGGTCACGACAATATATATATATATATATATATATATATATATATATATATATATATATATATATAAAAATAAATAGGCCCAACTTACTATTTCTATACTTATATATATATATATATATGTATGTATATATATTTTATATTATATTATATATAAAATAAATAATTAAATAAACTTTGGTGGTGTTGGCAGCGGTGGCCGACTGGAGCTCCGGTACAGGCGCGGCGGCGCTCTGGCGTCCGATACGGTGGAGCTCCGGCGACCAATGGTGGCCGACAGTGGTGGTTGGCTGGAGCTCCGGCGGCTGGCACAGCGGTCGGTGGCGGCTCTCCGGTGGCTCGCAGTGGTTGGTGGCCGCCGGTGGTAGAGCTCCGGTGGTTGCTTTTTAAATATATATATATATATATATATATATATATTTTGAAGCTATATATAATATATATATATATATATATTTATATTTACATTTATGTTTATGTTTATATATATATATATATATTTATATTTATTTTTATTTTTATATTTACATTTATGTTTATCTTTACATTTATATATATATATATATATATTTATAGTTATATTTATATATTTTTTATAAAAATATTTTTAATAATTATCCAATGGATTTTGATTGTCTACTTTTTGTAATCCATTGGATTCAAAAAAATTAATGGATGGATTACAATCATCCACAAATTAAATGGATGGATCAAATCCAATCCATTAATATTTTTTTTTGTAACGGATGGATTGGACGAATTTTGTTATGGATGGACTGGATATCCAATTGCTAAATGGATCACTTTGACACCTCTACCCGTGACTATTAATATCGTGTTGTGAGACAACCCTCGTCCTCATCATAGTAACCATCGAATACTTAACCTCTTTACTCAAAAACGAATAATTTTAAAACGTAACATATATAACTAAACACACATCACATATACATAAAAGCTTAGTGTTAAGAGTTTTACAAAACGTGTGGCAATACTAAAGCCACTCACACATATATCAGAGTAAAACAAAACAACAGAAAATAAGGACATAAAATAAGGTCAGCCAAATGACTTAAACGAGACTCAAAAGACTGACACACTGGCTAAATAAACTCAGGCCCTCTCAATGAGACACTTGTCCTCTCCATCATATCGCACCGGCATCCTCGGTACCTTCAACGTCCATCGTGGAAGGAAGAGTATCTCCTTATGCTACAAGTGGCTCCTCGACTGGATCTAAGCGATACAAACAAATATACAAAAGAAAACACATAGGGCTAAGATACGTGTATAAGTCAGAAAAATGGGAAGATAAGGTAAAGCTTAATGTAAACATGTTATAGGCACATTATATCATAGGGTTAAATATATTTTCAGTCCCTACAAAATTTCACTATTTTGTTTTTAGTCCCTATAAAATTTTTCATCGACTTTTAGTCCCTATAAAATTTCAAATTTTCGTTTTTAGTCCCTATAAATGCCAACTAGTGTATATCCATTGAATTTTTGAGTGATGTTTTGCATACATGTTGAGGACATTATAAACATTTCTTCCATAAAAACTTTGAATTTTTTAACAACGCATAAATTAAATCTAAATTTTTTAAGTGCAAAAGATTCGATAAACAAATTAAAGGAAATACTAACCTAGAAATCAAATTTTGAGTTTATTTTTTGTGAGGGAGATATTTTTAATATCTTTAACGTGTATGCAAAATATCATTCAAAAATTCTAAAGGTATACACGAGTTTATATTTTATAGGGACTTAAAACAAAATTGTGAAATTTTATAGGGACTAAAAGTTGACGGAATTTTTTATAGGGACTAAAAACAAAATAGTGAAATTTTGTAGGGACTAAAAACATATTTAACCCTATATCATATTATTCCTTATCTTCTGTTCTTTTATTAATATCTTATGCCTCTGACTCTATCTATGAATATGTGTTATACTATATGCTGATTCTAGCCATATCCTGATGCCACAACGTCCCCACATCTGTGCAAAACGCCATCCGACTGTCACCATGGAGTCCGGATGTTATAAGTCTTTCCCTATCAGAAAACAGATCAGAGTAATCTAATCCTATCATTACCCCACCTGGCCGGCATAAATATCAATATGTCCTACTAAGGACCCCGACCCGATACTCGACCTCGTGTGTCCCATACCACACGGCTGTGGACTTACAACACAATGCAATCTATATGATTCTGTTTAATCACATCTTAACCCGTATGCCTTACTCATCTTATTAATTAGTACCTCGTATTATTTCCTGCATTACGGTTAAGTATTCATTCCACTTTAGATCTCTTTATGACTCTTAGTTCACTATGCACACCTAGGTTCATTATGAAATCTTAACTTCATTACTGTTATTAAATAAATTCATGTTTCTCAACGTAACTATATCAATAAGCAATTCAACAAATAATCACAAATAGCACATAAGCAGTTCATAGAAATCAAAGCAATCAATCACAATATATCAAGCAATCAATCAATCATTAGATCAGTCAAATAAAAATATAGAAATTTCCTATGCGTTAACTGGTCATCGACGGCCTAAACTTCATTCAACCTCAACTCCGAAGAGTAGTAAAATGATCTTTAGGTATCGTTGACTCTTTAACTCTAGTAGAGCTTAGGTCACTCTACACATATTTAAATTAAAACTTTACGCTAACCGTCCCGACGAATACGGTATCTTGCCCCCACCTGAGTTATAGCACGAATGTACACTTGCTCCGGCAACACCGACACGTACTCGAACAATGCTACGAAACTACGAACACAAGATGTTGGTTTGTCTTGGTGGTTGAAGGTTTTTAGAGGAACATGAGAAGGAAGTATTTTGGTTATGGAATGATGAATGAATCAAGGAACTTGGCTTGCTATTTATAGTAGTTCTATGACCTTGCTTACATCATGTTAAGCATGAGGTGTAAAATTCACTTTTTGGGTGGCATGATCCTATAAGTTTAAGTGATGAATCATCTTAAGCAAGAACCTAGTGGAAGACTCTCATGAAGCATGTAGAAGGATGAGATGTATTATCTTTTAGGTGGCATGTTCTCATGGGTTAAAATGATGATTCATCTTAAGCTAACATGAGGTGTCTTATTCTAATACATCCAACACAAAATCTAGAAGAAGCATGAGGTGTTCAATTCCTTTTTGGTGTCATGATTAAAGGAGATTTTGGGTGATTCATGTTTATCATAAAACATGAGGTGTGAATTCATCTTTTTTGTTGGCATCATACTATGATATCAAGAGATGAGTCCCTAAGTAGCTTTTCATGCGGCAAAATCTTACTAAACCAACACATACACTTAGCAAGCATGAGGTGTTTTTACTTAACCTTAAAGGTAAGCATACTAAGATAACTACTAGAAATAAATATATCATCGTATCATATAAATATATATTTTGGTTATGATCTTCATGAGGTGATAACCTCATTCATGTGACACACATATGCAAACATAAATAATAATAATAATAATAATAATAATAATAATAACAACAACAATAATAATAATAATAAAAATAACAACAATAATAATAATAATAATAATAATAATAATAATAATAATAATCACAACAACAACATATCAACATATGTATATATATAAATTTACTAAAAACATATGTTTGTCTTATATTGATAATATTAGTTATCATCACAAACTTATTTTAATAAACACTCTCATAGTTTAACTTTAGAAAAATTGGGGTGTTATACTTAGGTCTTTCTTTAAGCCCCAAAAACACACAATTAAAATAAAACATGTCCTAATACCTATTTACAAAATGTGGGGTGTTACATTACCACCCCCCTTAAAGAAATTTCGTCCCCGAAATTTACCGTACATGAAAGCAAGTGTAGGTACTCTCACTATTCCAATAGTTAATCCGTAGTAACATCGTCCAACCATCCAAACCATCCTTACTAGTGAAATATGAAGTCCTTAAAGTTCCAAAATCTCCACAAGTAATATTCTAGATCATCTCTTCTCAATTTCTAAAGAAATCTGTCTCTCTTGTTACTATAACTTCTTTTCCTATCTTGTGCAATTTTCGTCTACTCCTGAATGAGTTCGATCCATCACTTGTGTGCACAAAATCTATTTCTTTAGTTGAAGTATCACTAATCTTTAATCAATAAAATGATGTTCTACACTTTATTCCATCAAAAAGTCTGTAGAGCTGTCATACCTATACTTGAGTAAAAGTTTATTGTTTAGGGGTGACCTATAAGATAAGCAAATAGAAATTAATCTTCAGTTGGGTTCCTAACACTAATTGTAGTTTATTTCAAACTTAGTGATAACCTAGGATCTATTTCCTAACAATGCTAGAAGGTATTTCATAAACTCTCACAATACTTCTTACATTACTATGTGTCGACTTATCTAAACCATGAATCTGATTGTGAAACTACCTAATCTATAATGTAAATCTGTTCTAACCCCTCTTTAAGGAAGCTTCTCTGTCATGGGAAAAATAGTACTATTAGCCAATATATATACTTTTTCCAAATTGTATCAAACTTCTTAGGAGTTCAACTACAAATCTATTGCAATTCTATCCCATTTCCATTTAGGAGTATCAAATAATTGTAACAAACCAGCAATGTTCTTATGTCCAATCTTAGTTCTAAATAGACTAGCCACAAAAAGACTTAATTTAACTATGTCTCTTTTCATACTAAGCCATCAAAACATTCTTTCTCCAGGTCCTAATATTTACTTACTCTTGGACTTCTTCTATGATCATCTCCCTTTTTCTCTATCATATGGGATACAAATATTATCAAATCTAAGGGAACAGATACTACCTAAACTAACAACTTCCTTAGCTAGTGGTATTCTCAGAATTTACTATATAGATCATTCAACTTACTCGAATATTCATCCTCTCCTGACTTCTCCTCTATTCATTTCAAACTTACTGGTTACTGCCATCTTTCTTAGTAGTAGTCTATCATTATATACCTATATACTAAGATCCTTAAACTGTTTCAAAAACTCTAACCCATTAATCAATTTGGTAGAAAATGTGCAATAACTTCTAAAGCATCCATAACAACATTTATCTTTTTAGGATGACATCGTAAACTAAAATCACAACCTTTGAGAAACTGTCCTTAATCTAAGACTCTTTTAATCATTAAACAAGTTGAACTTAGCACTATAAACTATTGCAACTATTTCTAAACCATGAGTAGGATTCTTCCATTAATGACATCTCAACTATCTAAAACATAGATCATGGGGTCCTCTTTCCTATACCAAAATATAATTTAAATCCCAATAGAAGTCATCACGATATACCCTAATATCTTCTAAGAGTTCAAGTAATGCTAGTACAGGGGAAGTAGTCAAACTTTCCTTTGATTCCTGAAATTTCTTTTCAGACCTGTCTGATCACACTTAAGATGTATATTTCTTAGCTAAGTCGTTTATAGGTGAGGCTAACTTTTATAAATCTCATACGGCATCTAGCTAATATGGAGAAACTTCTAATCTCACTTACATTCTTAGATTGCTTCTGCCTAACTACGGGTTCGACCAAAGTAAATATTTGTTAAGAAAACAATTATAAGGGCTTGCTACACCACTTGTCATTAATGATAATGTTGTTGACCATCATAAGAATAAAAGTATATTCATGTAGACAAATTTAATTAGTCCGAACCTTACCCCGTGACTATTAATATCGTGTTGTTTCTATCAGCATGTAATCACTCTTTTACTCGGTTGCCTATACTCTCCCTTATATGACAATAAAGTCAATACCACACCTTCAATCACAATGGACGTAACCAACATCAAAGCAAGAAATTTCATCTATATAATGTGAGATATATAATACGAATATGGATATATAAATTCTGGAATTTTAAGGAGCAAATGTCTTTTGCAACATTTAAAGGAACCAATCAATTACATGAATTCACCAAAATAGAAAGCTATGACTATTTTCGATCATCCACAACTTGGAAGCAAGCTACTAAGGGAGAACTTTTTCATTATTGCAATACTCTATCTCATTAGTCATTTGCTTAACACTTCGTAAAAACAATCCTCCTTTGCCTTACGACAAACTGATTTCCCCTTATCAATTGTGTAAGTGTCCTAGAAAAAAAAATATTCAAATGTGTAATCGGTACATGAAGCAACTTAAGGTTTAATCTTTTTAACACCAAATACCCACAATGAAATTGTTGTGAAATTATCGATATAAAGTAACTCCAAGTGTATGAACTAATTTTGCATCTGAGAATAACAATGATTCTATGACACAGAATGGTTCTATAAACTGATATCTAATAATTGTTGCGTTACTTGGTAGTCTAATAACAAAAAAAATATATGGTAAAATCAGTTGGCTACTTGGTTGTCTAATTACATCTTATTTTTTCCCCAAAATATGAATAATTTTGACTGAATCAGTAATTTTCTAAAAGATAAAGTCATACCTTAATTTGTATTCATCAGTTTGAGGTAGTTCCGAGTTGAAAAAAGCTTTAAAGATAGAAATTACTCTAAATCAGACCTAACATAAGATAGAAATTACTCTAAATCTTCCAAAAAAATTGAACTTCTTTGATTTAATTTTCACCCTAATCAGACCTTTGTTCATTAGTAAACACAGCAGTTATTAAAGGCAATGCGGGGTAACAGTAAAATCAGAGATTCAAAAAGAGAAACAGGAGGAGACTATGATAAATGGAAGAATGAAAACAATACCTGAGCATTATGTCTAATTTTTGTGAGGACCTCTCTCGTTATCTTGCAACAAATTCTTGTCTATTAGCTTCAGAATTTGTAAGAATCATTCCTACCTCTCTTGCACCTTTTACCACATTACTCTTCTGCACTCTTGGATTAAGGCCTCTATCAGAAATTACTATATTTCCTAAAAACCACTTTAGAATCCAAAGATTCCTTCCAAGCACGAAGATTTTTGATCAAGTGTCCTTGAGTTACCTACCACATATACTAAAGGGTATTGTTACTTACTTGATAGCATCATTTGACCTTTATAGAGTGAAACTCCAGCTAATATATTGCCATTTCCAAGCTTAATATCAGCAAGAAAATCTCTACCTATGCTATCTCCAACTGTTATGGTCATGGTGAAAAATTGGTAAATTTTACAGGTTCAGGACTAGCATAGACCATAAAAACATGTATTCAACTCAAATAATATAGAAGATTCCTGATTAAAACAAAAGTGTAGACATAGATCATGTATTCAAAATGTTCATGGAAGTCAAACTACTCAATGAAGTATCAAGAATAATTACCAATTTTTTCGTAAGAATATTAGAATTAGAGTCTTTCAATCTGTCATGGAAAAGGAAAGAATAGTTCAAAAAAAAGGTATGAGACTAAAGGCAAAACAGAAAGTAATAAATATTGATTCATTGCAGTTGTGGCAATTGGATAAAAAATTATATAAAATTAATAAATATTGATTCATTGCTATGGTAAAAAAGTGGTGCTTAGATCATAATGACAAATTCCTTTTCTAGTATACGAAGATTATTATTACCACCTACAATATTTATTTCTTCTAGTTACATTAAAATTGAGAATATAAGAAATAAAAAAATTATACCATTTTTATACAATTAGATGTAATTTTATTTGATTATAAAAAATCTATTATCACTCTTCTCATTTTAATAAAAAAATTATGTGAGCATCTACAGCAAAGAACTCATGTGCATAACACAGTTTTATTGGGTCCCACTCAGTTTTTAGGCAATCTAAACTTAATTTGATCCAATAGCAATAAGATTAATATTTTCAATAAATATTTTTTAATTTATTTATTATTTCTTTCACTTTACCTTTCCAAATTCGTACTTCATCTCTCTCAAACCCTCTCTGAATCTTTTCAACTCTCATATCTCATCTCTAAACCTTCCCTCTAATCTCTTATGGTCTCAACATGTGAGAAAATAAAATGGTATTATTCAACGTTTCTTCGCCGGATAACTCCAATGGCCAGATGTCCTTTGTCGTTGATGTTTCTTCGCTGGACAACTCCGATGACGCCGAACAGATATTCTTTCGTGCTGCCACTGAACATTGTGAAGGTGGACAATGGCATTTTTAGGTCCGGATTTCATGATTCTGCCATTTCGGATTCCTGAAATCTCTTCGTCTTCGTTTCGTAATGTGAGAGTTCGGTTTCCCTTTCTATATCACATTGTTTGAGAAATTTGTTTGTGTAAACTATATGCATTCGTTTCGATTTTTCGTGCAAATGTTTGCGCCCAGAACTGTATCCAGAATTGACTTCGGAGTTTTTGAAGGCCAACAGAATAAGGCTTTATCAATTTGGGGTCGATGGCTGCAAGGTGTGTACGGATTTTTATTTTACTCGATCGCACTTTCTACTCTGAGTTGTTTCTTTCACTTGTTTTCAACGTGTTGTATACTTGCAATGTGCCTTGAAAAATTGTCAAGTCATTCTTGTGTTTATTGTAATTTTCTGATCCAACTTTGATAGGCTTGCTAGGGGTGTTCGCGGTGCGGTTTGGTTCGGTTTTGAGATAAAAAGTGAACCAAACCGCAAGGTAAAATTCCATGCGGTTTGGTTTGGTTCGGTTGGCTTCCTAAAATAAAACCAAACCAAACTAATGCGGTTTGGATTAGTTCGGTTGGTTCGGTTTTTTCCAAGACAAAACATAATTTAAAACAAAGTTAAAATTAACTAACATAAAAAATGGCTAACATAAATCTTTAAGAAAAAAATTTACTCAAATATATGTAGTATATAAATTACTCTATTTTAATTCTTTTAAGATAGATAAGACAATGTTTAAAAGAATTTAAATTAAATATTTTATTGTAATTTTTAAATATACCATTACAATATGGATTGTTTATAAATGAGTAAAAGAATTAATTGGATTTGGGCTAGCAAATGAGTGAGAGTTGAGTTTTAGTTGCATTTGGGCTAGTAAGTTAGTAAGGAAGGATGTAATTCAACAAGCCTTAGTGTTACTTGCGGTTTGGTTTGGTTTGGTTTTTGAAATCAAAATCGCGAACCAAACCGAACTGCGCGGTGCAATGAAAAAAAGAACCGAACAAAATCGATTAGAAGCGGTTTTTTGCGGTTTTCGATTTGGTTTGGTTCGGTTTGCGGTTTTCTAATTGGTTTGGTTCGGTTTTGAACACCTCTGAGGCTTGGTAGAGTTTTGTAGGCATAGTATGTGTTTTGATTTGTTGCTGCTACCTTATTCTTGATGTCATTGTTTACAAATTACCATTGTTTATAATTTGTTTAGGAAATAAACTTTGGATCCACAATTTTAGCATTGCAGTTTAGAATTTAATTTGAATTTTGATGCTAATTATCAATGTCATTATTACTGCCAGTTTAAGTTCGTTTTTTCCCTATATAGATAGCCGAAATTTTGACGATCCTGGACCGTAGAGATGAATCAGAATGCCTAACTGACGGATCTTAGCCGTTCATACTAAATTTGATGTGTGTTGACTTCGGTGATCTCTACTCAAAAATGGGAGCTGCAATTTTGTGGCTTATTAGCCATTCAGATTGTGACTCAGCCTCTACTTCGATTTACAGCCGTTGAGATTAGAGAAATCGATTACGTGTACGCCACCTACAGCGTGGCTTTTTGAGTTAGTGACACGGACATGTGATGTGTGATATTCTTGATTGTATATAAATAATGATAATGATAATGATGTAGTTGATTTAAACAAAGGGAAAACCACTTTCAGAAACTAGCACATCACTGTGGATCCTATTAGAAAGTTAGTTTACAAGTTAGTTAAAATTAGTTTTCAATTGTAACAATTTTTCTTAGTTAGTTAGTTGGATTTTGGTATTTACTTTCACTAGAAGGTACACTATATATAGTGATCACCTCTTTATATTGTACTAAGTTTTTGCTTCACAATTCATTTTAAATGAAATTCATATTCTATTCAAATATAGAGTTTGTAACTCTTAATATGGTATCAGAGCGATTATATAGCTTCTGCGTTCATCTCTCATCGATGATTCCTCCATTGTCTTTTCGTAAATTTCTTCTTTTGCTTTGCGATTCATGACCAATGGTGCTTATAGTGGTATCAAAAGAAATTTCTTAATTTTTTTTCCTTATGTTCTTTGAGATTCTCTGTGTTCATCATTCTTCCTTCGTTCTTTGACCTGCTTGGTTGTTGTTCAACTCATCTCTGCCATGGCAAATCCTCCACAGAACCATGATAACGCATTATACCTCCATCCTTAGATAATTCCGCTCTTGTGTTGGTATCTCAACATTTCCCTAAGGACAAATTCAGTCACTTCTTGCGTGTATTCAAGAAGTTCTTTGAAGTTTCTTCCTCGATCATCCCTGAGTCCGCTTCATCATCTTTGCTGTGTTTTTGAAGAACTAATGAACCTACAATTTTTTTTCTCGAAAGAAGCCATGCTTCGCTTTCTTTATCCCTTCTTGCATGTGTTCAAGAAACTCATTAAAGCTTCTTCCTCGATGATCCCTCGAGCCAGCTTCATCACCTTTTTTGTGATTTCTTTTCTCTTGCTTCTTCCAGGTCCAGCTTTGTAGCTATGGAAGAACAAATGAAACCCACAAAAGAGTATTTTCTCAATTCAAGTATTTGATCATTCAATTTTTTTCCTAGACCAATTATTCAATTTGAGTCGTTAAAGTTCTCGTTCCAGATTTGGTTATATTTTCGCCATTATTGGCATTGTCATATGAAAAGTCTTTTGGATATGTTTGGTACATTTTAAAATCTTTTCTTACTGTTCTTAGCCACTTCTCTTTTCCATGGAATTCAAGGTTTGCTAAGTTTGATATGGAACTCATTGTTTTTTTGTGTTTCATCTTGTTTTCTTGTTCGATTTTTGGATCGAATTGATCTGCATTTTTGTCTTGGAGTTTTTGAACTGCCCAATGTTCTTTCATCGACATGTGGTTTCTTGCAAGTTCTCAATTACCATCAACATAGTAGCACTGATGTTTGGCCTTGTAGAATGAGATTTCAATTTCCTAAGTTTTCCAAACTGTCTACAATGGTTGCTGAATGGACTTCATATTCATGTGGCTTGTGTATTTGGTTTTTTGGTTGACCGATAGTGCAAGATGCACGAAACCTTTATTTTAGCATCTCATCTCCAAGTTGGAAGATCTTGACATCTCTCTTCCAACTTAAGGGGGAGTATTAGAAAGTTAGTTTACAAGTTAGTTAAAACTAGTTTTCAATTGTAACAACTTTTCTTAGTTAGTTAGTTAGTTGGATTTTGGTATTTACTTTCACTAGAAGGTACGCTATATATAGTGATCACCTCTTCATATTGTACTAAATTTTTACTTCAAAATTCATTTTAAATGAAATTCATATTCTATTCAAATATAGAGTTTGTAACTCTTAATAGATCCACTTATTGGACAACTCTATTAATATGATTTCGTAGCATCATATTGTGTCGCATGTGCATCAATTTCGTTTTATTTTCTGTTGTTTATAGGGCGACCAGATCTCAGCTAATATCAAAATGTAACTCATTTATAATTTTACAAATTTGAAAGGGATTTGCAATAAGGTTTGGTTTATCGTGAATGCAAGGTGTTATGGATTGGCTTTTTGCCATATACACCCCCTTTTTTGGCATCTATTCACATCCCCTGTAGGCCCAATGTCAATAGGGTCCAACCCAAACATCAAGGGCTCAGATCAAACCCCCAGATCGGACGGACCTGATTCATTGGAATCAACCCCACCCCACTCTATAAATACAACATTCATTGCCTCATTAAAGGAAAGCATTCTCTTATTTATCACTTTGCTAAGACTATTTCACTGACTTTAGCATCAGAGTGACTTTGCAGGTACAACACCAGCAGGATCGGATACGATCATTAATTAAGGATATCAACCACTAACTACCTCGGACCGCTCTTCAAGGTCGGAAGTACAGTGTAGAACATTGGCGACCACAGTGGGAGATCTCAAAACCAAGATCTTCTCCCCTCACCTTAATCAATGACAACTCGAAATCTTCGTTCCAAGGCAAACAGCCACACAATGGGATTCCATCCCGACCCGATCCTGAGACCGGTTATGCCCAATTTGGCCGAACCTCAGGCGACCCCGGACGGATTCGGTCAAAACCTTCCGAACTCCGATCAAGGGCGAGTCCAAAATCAGATTCCGGACCTCGTTTTGGTATCCGGAAGCTCCGCAAGGAACCACGTACCTCCTCAAAATCCACTTTCTGTCCCGGCCGATGCTGTCCAACAGCTCGTCCTACTGCTCAATCGACATGAAGTGGCAAACCAAGAGAGGAGTTACCGATTTACGGATCTTGAAGCACAGGTGGCGGAGCTCCGAGCTCGGAATATTCCAGGTCAAGTCTCGCCCGACCGAGATTCCCCCGAAAGAAGAAATCCGGCTCGAAAGCGCCATCGATCTCCCCCCAGAAGGCGACACTACCATCGCTCTCCTCCTCGTAGGCTCGAAAGGAAAGTTTCCCGTTCGCCATGCGTCGGTAGGGCAGACGCCGATTCTTCACCCGAAGTTCATTCTTCTCTGGCATCCTCTTCTCCTAGGCAACGATCGAGGAATAGAGAATATTCACCTCAAGGATATCGCCCTCATAACCGCAGGCACCCGCACCATCGGCATCGATCTCTGACGCAGGATCAAACAACCGAGCGCAAAGGCCCTTTTACGGAAAAAATCGACCGTTACCCGGTGCCCAGATATCTCGAAAAACCTCCAGAAGGATTGAAGACCTACGACGGAACGGGCGACCCAGACAGACATTTGAGTTACTTTGACACAGTAATGCAGTATCGGAACGTCCCCGTAGAAATGAAATGCTGAATTTTCCCCCTAACATTGGAAAAAATAGCATCAGAATGGTTTGAGACCCTCAAATCAAACACAATCTCCTCCTGGGACCAACTGGCCAAATTATTCTCAGCTAATTTTTCCCATTCCAAAAGCAAGCCAAAAAACAAAAATATCTTAGCTTCCATCAACCAAGGGAGCTCCGAATCTTTAAGAGAATACATAGAAAGATTTAATAAAGAAGCAGTTCAAGTTCGAAACCTCGACGATTCTTTTCGTGTTTACTTTATGGGGATTGGCTTACGTCCTGGGAGCCCATTCAAGAAACACATAAATACTTGGGAACCAGAAAACCTCCAACATTTCCTTCAACTATCCCAGTGTTTCATCAATGAAGAAGAAAGTACCATGACCGGAAAAGAACAACACCTCCAAAGGTAAGGTTCGGAGGATTTCCTTTTCGTCCAAAGTCTCCAATTTGAAAGCACCTGTGCCGGTCTTGGCTTTGATACGACGTTGCAGTGGTTGGTGTCATGTCCGTTGCTTTGGTGTCATGTCCGTTGCTCCGGTGATATCGACAATATTTATTGGATCGTTGACCAGGTCTTTGGGTGAGTGATTTTGGGAATTTCTCGTCTCTAAACTCTGTGTTCCAGCACTCGCCCAATATCTGGGACTGATCGACGTTGAGTTCGGTATAGAATTAATGACGGTTTCGAGGTCGGGATCCCTGTTACCTCGGCCGCCACCCCTTTGTAATGCACGCACTTACCTTTTTCGATCCCATCAAAAATATAAGTGTTGCCTTTCTTATCTCAACAAAATTAGAAAGCAAAATATGACCGCCTAAATGTCTCCTTCTTCAGAAGAAACTCTTGGACCGATCTCATAAGATCTCCATACGTGGCCAAAGCATTCGCAACCCTTAGGGGCGAGTTCAATCCGGGCCGAGTCCTGGTAAACTGCCCAAAAGGTACGAAAGGTCCTTTAAGGATTTCTCCTTAAATCGATCATTGGCCTTAGTAGCCAAGAACCCTAATGGACGAGTTAAATCTGGGCCGAGTCCTGGTAAACTGTCCTTAGGCCCGATCTTACGAGGGTTCTCAACAGGTCTTCTCTAAAATCGTTTGAAGAGCTCCTCTCAAACCTTTTTAAAACCTACGAGAATTCTCAACAGGTCTTCTCTAAATCGTTTGAAGAGCTCCTCTCAAACCTTTTACTACCTGCATTCCACGCTTATGATTTTTGATCCAATCAAAATTATGATCGGAACCGCGTAACTACCTGTGTTCCACACTCATGATTTTTGATCCAATCAAAATCATGATCGGAACCGCGTAACTACCTACGTTCCACGCTTATGATCGGAACAGCGTAACTACCTGCGTTCCACGCTTATGATTTTTGATCCAATCAAAATCATGATCGGAACTGCGTAACTACCTACGTTCCACGCTTATGATCGGAACCGCGTAACTACCTGCGATCCACGCTCACATCAATAGCTTTCAACGCACGCTCACACCTACCAAAGCGTCACCATCATTAGCCGCCATTGGGAAACGCGCTCTGACAGACGCAATAAATGCAAATGCGCCAATTCAAAATTTCAAATTTATTATGATCGGCGAAAACTTCGTCACCATCAGAGACCAAGTTTTAACGTCGGTAAAACTTCGCCACTATCAGAAACCATGTTTAAACATCGGTAAAAAGAAAGCTTCATATCCGAACAAGTCAAGATCGCCTCTAAAGACGACCTGACTTGGGGGGCAACTGTTATGGATTGGCTTTTTGCCATATACACCCCCTTTTTTGGCATCTATTCACACCCCCTGTAGGCCCAATGTCAATAGGGTCCAACCCAAACATCAAGGGCTCAGATCAAACCCCCAGATCGGACGGACCTGATTCATTGGAATCAACCCCACCCCACTCTATAAATACAACATTCATTGCCTCATTAAAGGAAAGCATTCTCTTATTTATCACTTTGCTAAGACTATTTCACTGACTTTAGCATCGGAGTGACTTTGCAGGTACAACACCAGCAGGATCGGATACGATCATTAATTAAGGATATCAACCACTAACTACCTCAGACCGCTCTTCAAGGTCGGAAGTCCAGTGTAGAACACAAGGTATCAGTTATTGTTCGAATGCTTCTACTTCATTGTGGAAATTGTATGTTCTAATTGTTCATTATAATGCAGTTACATGTATCTTTTATATAGATTGGTAAATATTTTTAGCCTAATATCACACTGTGATGCAGCAATACTGTTGTTGATTTGTAGATAATTTTTTTTTTGATTTGTAGATAATTTTATATATTGAGGAGTACACGAATATTTGTGCAAATTTACCGTGTATTGTCAGGAACAAAAATATAAGCAAAAGCAACAATTTAGTCACGAAGAAGATAAATTTTATAGGAATATTATCAATGGAAATGGGGTGGAGGTAGTATGTTCTTTAATAATTTCTAATGAATACATTAATGTTAGTATATCTGAATCTGACAATGTATCACCTAAAGAAACTTAAGAATTTTTTTAGCTATTTCCAATTCCATTTGTATTGAATGAACAAATGGCAAGAAATCAATTCCATCAAGAGTCATGCTTTTTCTTATACAGGTGGTCTCAAATTCTTCAGCTATTATTGGTCCAAGAAACAATTCCATTAGTTTTAAACGTACAAACTTTCAGCTATTATTTGTCCAAAACTCATGCCTTTTCTTATACTAGGTGGTCTCAAATCAATTCTATCAAGAGACAATATAATTACATGATTGTTCACGGTGCTATGAGTTTGAAACATACCCTGGATTCCACAATTTAGAGTCCTCATACAAGAATTATTCAGTGTAACTGTCTTAGGAAATATGTAAGTGGCAAGAAATGAAGCAATGACAATCTTTTGTGCTCCCTCCATGAAAGGATTTGAAGCAATGGCAATAGTAGTATACTACCATAGGAGCAGTACCGATAGTAGTTGTGCACTTGCGCTACCTAGATAGTTATTAGCATGCTACTGATATCGCAATACAACTAAACACGGGGAAGAAAATAGACTAAGAAAGCTACTGAAAGTATAATTGATGTTTGAACAAAAACATTGGTCAGGGCACATATATATGGTGGCTTGCATGTTTAGATATTCTTTGCAATTTTTTTAAAAAGTAAAAAGATCTTTACATCTAGAACAAAAAAAGTGTCATATGGATTCTTAAGAACATAAGTGATTTTTTCACAACAAATATCAGAGATAAGTTCAAACAAGACTAGAAAAGATTAATTCAATCTTAATCCAATATGGCTTTATTAATCCAACTCAGCAGTCAAGTTGTCTTTTAAATTTTATTCTCAAATATGATAATTTCTTTAATTATTATTAATTAAATTATACCCTCATCATTATTGGTTACTACATACTCACCGTAATTGCACAATAATATTCACCATTATTTATTGCTTCAAAAAAAACATTTCAATTTTCAAAGGTCAATAGACAAGATAATCAGGTAACCATCATAACCAAGATGGAAAGTTGTTGTGTCAAAAAAGATGGAAGGTTGTATGTAATGAGGCCAAAAGGTAATTTGCAATCTCCTGCATTGTATTTTTTTAAGAGAGATAAATTCAGAACCCCTACAAAATACCACAAAAAACTTCATGGTAGTGGTATATTTGTTTTGGTGCTATTTTATTTTATTAATTAATCGTGCTTTGTATATTTTTTTCACATAATTTTTTGTTTTTCTATTAATTTTCTATAAGGGGGCAAAACGGGTTATAATTTTTCTCAGAGAATATTTGTAATTGAATTTGCACTTTCATTAATTTTTTAATCAACTTATTTTCCTAATACTTTGTGTATCTCACAATTCTTGAATGTAATTTTTGTTTATTTCTTTTTATGGGTGATATTAATGAAGTTTTGGAGACAGTTAATGTTGGGGAAAACCGCACACTACAATCGGATTAACCCGCACGCCCAATGATCACTGAGAGAATTTAGATAACACACCGCAAGAATAAAGGAAAGAAGAACACAAATCATTTATGTGGTTCGGCACCTCTTGCCTACGTCCACGGGAACGCCTAATATAATTCATTCATTATCTCAAATATGATTACAACAACTTGTAACTCATCCTCAATATGTGTATCACCCTACAATACTCTTCTCATTCTAAGAGTTACAATGAATGATAACACTCACATCCAGGGGAGGATCTACTTGTGTGTCAGGTTGGTCAACCGACCACCTTGAAAAAAATAGTATTAGTACTAATACTCCTACTAAAAAATAATATTAGCACCAATATTCTATTAAAAAATATTTTGCACACCCAGAAAATATTTGTTTGCATCGGAACTCCTACTTTTGCACATACCTAATACACCATATTCACACAATTACTTACACTCTTATGCATTTTTTATTTTTTCTCTCCGTGTGTTTCCTCATTCTCGAGTAAGTTCTTCTTTCTTCTCTTCATCCTTTATTATATTTATAGCAATGTGTGTGTTTAAAAAATTTTGCACACCCTAACCCAAGGTCCTAGATACGCCACTGCTCACATCTCACAACAAATGATCACCAACACTCTCCTCTACCTAGCTAGGACATGGTTGGAGACCCTTCAACTCTACATAATCACCCGAAGGGTATGCCTCACCTCTCCAATGGGGATGCCTCATTTCTTCATTTTGGCATATTTCATATCTTCACAAGTCTCCCTATTTATAGGAGAGGAGAGAACATGACCTTCATTCATACATTTGAGATAGTGGACATTAATCGTTCCACATTTCCAAGACTCTACTAGATACATCCACCCACATTGTAAAACACACATCCTGAATTACTACATATATATTTGCATTTTCTAAGAAATTTGAATTGACTTCCCAGCACTTAAAGAATGTATGTAGTGATAAGCAGGGGGGGAGCCACGGGGGACCCACTGGGGCCATGGTCTCCCCCAAATTTCTACTATTTTAGCAACTATTTGTATTATGTACTCAATTTTTTTAGTTGGCCCCACCCTACTTTTCAAGTTCCTTCTCTGTGTAGAGTACGATTACTTTATTTTATCTGCTTTTGATGTTTTTGCTTGTTACATTTTCATATCCATTGAGGTTCATTACTCGATTCATAAAATTTGCCGTCAGCTTTTGGTGAGACCTCTCTCTTTACTCCTACTGCTTATATCATTGTCCTACTATTAAATATAAATATATTAAATTTTTGGCTAAATACTTGTTTTGGTCTTTTATGTTTGGGCGAAGTTTCAATTTCGTCCTTTATCTTTTTTTTGTTCCGTTTTAGTCCTTTATGTTTCATTTTTGTTTTGGTTTCGTCCCTACCGTTAGTTTTATTTGACGGACGCCACGCTGGCAGTTAACTGCTGACGTGGCGTCTCTTTTCATTAATTGACGTGGCAAGTTTTATATTATTGATGAGTCCCAATCACATGATGGTTTTCAGTGTTAAAAAAGGATTTTTACTTGGAGTTTTTGATGAATAACAATGAAGTTGATGAGAATTTAACAATTTGTGCTATTAGAAATTTATTTGCTATGCAGTGTTTATGCTGGGTTTTGTCGTGATTTTGTGCCCAGGGACTAGGTGGAATTGAAGAACAAAGCAGCGCAGGCAAATGGACTCAATGGTGCAATAGCAAGGAGCATTCAGCCAAATGGCGCGCAACTGGCGCGTGAGTGGCGCACCACGCGCGAGAAGACAGCAGGAAAGGCGCCCAACTGGCGCGTGAGTGGCGCTGGAGCGTGAGTGGCGCGCCAATCAGCGGCAGACGCGTTAAAACACGCGTTGGACGCGTTTTTCAGTATCGGGGGGACGTATTTTGAACCCTAGCACACGGCGAGAACTGATTGCTCTGGATCGGCGTTGAAGATTCGAGACTTGGGAACAGGGATTGAAGCTTCACATGTGTTCGTCTACATCTCCAATTTGTAATTCTTCTCTTTCCTTTTCCTTAATCATGTGCAACTAAACCCTAATGTTAGGGATGAATGAATATTGACGTAGCACTATTGTCGATGGTTTAGAATTTTATTTATATCATACTCTCTCGTATTTTGCGTATCGAATTTCTACGCTTAATGCTTTTTATGGTTGGAAAACTCATACAATGATATTTTGTTCAATTATGAAATGGAAGTTTTGTTTTTGAATGTTTGAAATTCTATACCTTCAATTCGTAGCTTAGGAATAATCTATGAGTTGTTGTATATTGCAAACCCTCGTTTTAAATGCTTGTCGTTAATTAGAATCGCTTAATGAATTAGGGTTTGTAGTTATCGACAAAGGACTAGTTACCTAAGGAATTAGGAATTAGTGAATGTTGTGGGTTTGATAGCAAAATTAGAGAGAGCTTGTCCTTCAAATTAAAACAGTGCAATAGTGTGAAATCAATAGGAATTCATCCCTAGCATCTTCTCCATCGTATCTTTTCAAACGCGTTCTTCGTTTCTATTATTAAAAACATAAAAAGAATATTTTATTGCTTTACTTTAGAGCTTCATAGCTCAATCAAATCAATCTCATCCTAGTTGACTTTGGTTCCTTTAGTAGTTGTTAACGTAACTGGTAATTAAATTCGATCCTTGAGGACGATACTCGGTACTTGCCGGTTTTATTACTTGCACGATTCGGTACACTTGCCGAAAATTCAACAAGTTTTTGGCGCCGTTGCCGGGGACCGAAATTACATTCACTAGTAATTCGAAGGCAACTGCTAATTCGAACCCGTACATATTTACATTTACTTTAGCTTTATTTTTGTTTATTGAATATATATTACACAGTTTGCTTTGACACTTGTCTGAGTTTCCTGTTGTCTCAGTGCATGCGTGGAACAGTAGACCCTAAAGATTTACTCTTCAATCCTGAGATCGAGAAGACTGCGAGAGCTAATCGAAAGGAAGCAAAGTTAAGAAAGCAAAGAGAGCAAATCTCAACAACCGGAGAGTCTTCTGTGCAACCAACTGTGACTAAAATCATGGGAGACGCTTCACCACCAAGGCGCACTCTAGGCGACTTTGGGAGAAGAAACCAAGGCGTCCAAGCTTACACCTTCCAACCTATGGGAGCGGTAGCATTTGAGATCAAGTCTTCGATTCTCAACGCCTTGAAATCAGAACAATTCTCTGGGTCTGATGCTGAAGATCCAAATCAACACTTATTTCAATTCTATGAAATTTGTGGGTCCACAAATCCTGCGGGAGTGACTGAAGACCAGAAAAAGTTGCGGCTATTTCCATATACTTTGACTGGTAGGGCTAAAGATTGGCTGAACACTATCCCAGCAGGAACTATCAACAATTGGGGTGATCTAGAGAGCAAATTTCTTGAAAGATTTTTCCCAATTTCAAAGTTCATCAAGAAGCGGGCTGAAATATCAAACTTCGAGCAGGGGGACACAGAATCTCTATATGATGCGTGGGAAAGGTTCAAATTGCTGTTAAAGAAATGTCCTTCGCATGGTATTGATGACTTTGTTCAGTTGCAAACCTTCTGTCATAGTTTGCGGCCTCAAACAAGGATGATGCTAGATGCCTCAGCTGGAGGGTCTTTGGGTACCAAAACTGCAGAGGAAGCAAGACAATTGGTAGAGCATATGGCTTCTAATGAGTACAGAATTCAAAATGATAGAGGGGCAACAATGAAGAAAGGGATGTTAGCGTTGGACTCTAATAGTGCTGTGTTGGCTCAACAAAAGGTAATGTCACTTCAAATCGAGGCTCTCACTAAACAGTTAGCTGTTGCCTTGCCAGGTGGATCTCAAACTCCTGCAACTGCTCAAGCAGTGCATTTCGGTGCGTGTAACTATTGTGGTAGAGAAGCTCATGAAGGTGACTGTGCAACTCATGGAGATAGCAGTGAACAGGTTAATTACATGGGAAACTTTCAGAAGCAAGGTGGGAACCCGTTTTCTAACACATACAATTCTGGGTGGAAGAATCATTCCAACTTCTCTTGGAAAAATAATGATGCCGCAGGGTCAAGTCAGCAACAACAGTATCAAGCACCTCATCAAGAACAAAAGAAGCCGTCTCAAATGGAAGATGCTTTGACTCAATTCATGCAGATGACAAAGACAACTTTCCTATCTCAAGACCAAGCTATGAAAAATATGGAAAAGAATCATGAAGCTTCCATGAAAAACTTAGAGGTTCAGATTGGGCAATTATCAAAGAAACTTGCTGAATCATCTGGTAGTGGATTCTCTGCTACTACTATTGATAACCCAAAAAATGAAACTGCTAAGGCTATTACACTAAGAAGTGGTTGGGAGTTGAAGACTCCTGTGGTAAATTGTGAGAAGAAGGTGTCAGTAGAAAATGAAAAAAGTGAGTTGAGTGAAAAAAATGAAAAAAATGGAGAAGTCGAAAATGAGTTGAGTGAAAAAAATGAGGGAGGTGTGAAGTCTAACCTTGATGAAAACAAATTGTTTTTTGATGTGCAGGTGAAAGAGAAACCAAAGGCACCTCCTTCACACATAAAGTTGCCATATCCTCGTGCTAGTAAGAAGAATCAAAAAGATGAGCAGTTTGCAAAGTTCATGGATATTTTCAAGCAGCTTCAAATCAACATACCCTTTGCAGAAGCTCTGGAACAGATGCCCACTTATGCCAAGTTCATGAAGGAGCTGTTGACAAAGAAGAGGAAATTCAAAGAAGACGAAACAGTGGCTTTGACTGAAGAGTGCAGTGCTATCATCCAAAGGAAGCTTCCTCAGAAAATGAAAGATCCTGGAAATTTCACCATCCCTTGTGCAATTTGTGACTTAGCTATTGGCAAGGCTCTTTGTGATCTGGGGGCTAGCATTAATCTTATGCCCTTATCGATGCTGAAGAGACTTGGTGGAGGTGAGGTTAAACCAACTAGAATGTCGTTGCATCTTGCTGATCGATCCATCAAATATCCCTATGGAGTCTTAGAAGATGTTCTGGTAAGAGTTGACAAATTTCTATTTCCTGTTGACTTTGTAATTCTTGACATGGAGGAAGATACCGAGGTACCAATTATCCTTGGTAGACCATTCTTAGCCACTGGGAGAGCCTTGATTGATGTACAGCAAGGTAAGCTAATCTTGAGGTTCCAAGATGAGAAGGTTACTTTTAATGTTTTTGAAGCTATGCGCCATCCGGATGACAAAGGGCAGTGTTTTAGGGTGGATGTGATTGAGAACTCTGTTCAAGAAACTTTTAGACATGACTTACCATCTCCTCCATTAGAGAAGGTAATTGTGAACTCTATTGAAGAAGCAAATGAGAACCTGGGAAGTGAAATAGAAGATTGTATTCTGCAATTTGAAGCTTCTCAGGTAGAAAGAGTTTTCAAGAAAAAAGAGGAGCTAGATAGGGGGGAGAGTCCCGAGAAAAAGATTCCTGAATTGAAACAACTTCCCCCTCATTTGAAGTATGTTTTCCTTGCAAATGATGATCTTCATCCAGCTATCATTAGTAGCTCCTTGACCAAATTGGAAGAGGAGAAGTTGATGAGGGTGCTAAGAAGTAACAAAAATGCTTTAGGCTGGACTATCTCCGACCTTAAGGGGATAAGTCCAGCATTTTGCATGCATAAGATCAAACTCGAGGAAGAATTCAAACCTGTGATTCAACCTCAGCGAAGACTAAATCCTACCATGAAAGAGGTGGTGCGGAAGGAAGTCTTAAAGCTCTTAGATGCCGGGATGATTTATCCTATCTCAGATAGCTCGTGGGTGAGTCCGGTTCATGTGGTTCCCAAGAAGGGTGGTATGACCGTAGTGAGAAATGATAAGAATGAGCTGATTCCGACTCGAACTGTTACGGGTTGGAGGATGTGCATTGATTACCGGAGGTTAAACCAAGCAACTCGGAAGGACCACTTCCCATTGCCGTTCATGGATCAGATGCTGGAGAGGTTGGCTGGACAAGCTTTCTATTGGTTTTTGGATGGATACTCTGGGTACAACCAGATAGCGGTAGACCCAGAAGATCAAGAGAAGACAGCCTTCACATGTCCCTTCGGTGTGTTCGCATATCGGAGGATGCCCTTCGGGTTGTGCAATGCTCCGGCGACTTTTCAAAGGTGCATGCTTTCTATATTCTCTGATATGATGGAAAATGCGATTGAGGTATTTATGGATGACTTTTCTGTATTTGGTCCTAGTTATGATTCTTGCTTGTCTAACCTTGATGCAGTTTTGAAGAGATGCGCTGAAACCAATTTAGTTTTGAATTGGGAGAAGTGCCACTTTATGGTTAAAGAAGGTATTGTGCTTGGCCATAAAATCTCTGCAAAAGGCATTGAGGTTGACCAAGCAAAAATTGAAGTAATAGAAAAGTTACCTCCTCCTCTAAATGTAAAAGGAGTGAGAAGTTTTTTAGGGCACGCCGGTTTTTATCGACGTTTCATAAAAGACTTCTCCAAGATTGCAAAACCTTTATGCAATCTACTTGTTAAGGAGGCTGAATTTGTTTTTGATAATGATTGTTTGTGTGCTTTTAATATCTTGAAGGGAAAATTCATCTCTGCTCCAGTCATAGTAGCCCCCAATTGGGATGTTCCATTTGAACTTATGTGTGACGCTAGTGACTATGCAGTGGGTGCTGTATTGGGGCAGAGATCGGAGAAATTCTTTCATGCTATATACTATGCTAGCAAGGTTTTGAATGAAAATCAAGTGAATTATGCAACAACTGAAAAAGAATTGCTAGCCATAGTGTTTGCATTGGAAAAATTTCGCTCCTATTTGGTTGATTCTAAAGTAATTGTTTTCACTGACCATGCAGCAATCAAATATCTGTTAACCAAGGGCGAGTCTAAGCCTCGACTCCTTAGGTGGATTTTGCTTTTGCAGGAATTTGATTTGGAGATCAAAGACAAAAAGGGGAGCGAAAATGTGGTGGCAGATCATTTATCTAGGCTGGACAACAAAGAGGTCACGGCTCGGGAGAATGAAATTCTTGAAGAATTCCCCGACGAGAAGTTGTTCGCAGTTGAAGAGAGACCGTGGTTTGCCGACATAGCAAATTACAAAGTAGCCGGGATGGTGCCGGAAGACTTCACATGGCAACAAAAGAAAAAGTTCCTCCGTGAAGCTCAACATTACCTTTGGGATGATCCGTATCTCTTCAAAGTTGGTACGGATGGACTTCTTAGGCGATGTGTTTTCGGAGATGAAAGTAAAAGTATTCTGTGGCATTGTCATGATTCTCCATGTGGAGGGCACTATAACGGGGAACGCACAGCTGCTAAGGTACTTCAGTCTGGTTTTTATTGGCCATCCGTCTTCAAGGATGCGCAAGATTATGTAAAGAGCTGTGACAAATGCCAGAGGACCGGCAATATTTCACATAGGGGGAGATGCCATTGAACCCCATTCTAGAAGTTGAAGTGTTTGATTGTTGGGGCATTGATTTCATGGGGCCATTCCCACCATCTCACTCTTTCATGTATATTTTGGTGGGATTTGACTATGTTTCAAAGTGGGTGGAAGCCATTGCCACCTCAAAGAGCGACTCTCAGACCGTGGTGAAATTTGTGAAGAAGAACATCTTTTCAAGATTTGGGGTCCCGAGAGTTTTAATCAGTGATGGAGGTAGCCACTTTTGCAACACCCAGCTAAACAAGGTGCTCTCCAAATATGGTGTAAAGCACAAAGTAGCATCTCCATATCACCCTCAGACCAATGGGCAAGCTGAAGTTTCAAACAGGGATATAAAGAGAATTCTGGAGAAGACAGTCTCATCATCTAGAAAAGATTGGTCACTTAAGTTAGATGACGCTCTATGGGCTTATAGGACAGCTTTCAAGTCTCCCATAGGCTTAACTCCATATCAAATGGTTTATGGCAAATCATGCCATTTACCGGTTGAGTTGGAGCATAAAGCATATTGGGCTCTTAAAATGTTTAACTTTGATTTGAATGATGCAAGTGAGAAAAGGAAGCTGCAGCTTCATGAACTCGAAGAAATGAGGTTGCAAGCATATGAATCTTCGAAGCTGTACAAGCAGAAGGTCAAAGCATACCATGACAAGAAGATCTTAAAAAGAGAATTCAGGCCAGGGCAACAGGTTCTTTTGTTTAATTCTAGACTGAAGTTATTTCCTGGTAAACTGAAGTCCAAATGGTCTGGTCCATTCACAATCAAAGAGGTTAAGCCTTATGGAGCAATTGAATTGGAGGAACCGTCCTCAAAAAGAAGTTGGATGGTTAATGGGCAGAGATTGAAGCCATACCTTGGCGAAGTGGTGGAAAGAGAGAAGCTGGCCTTGGTTTTAAGCGACCCTTTAAAAAAAAATCGAGGTAACGTCAAGCTAGTGACGTTAAAGAAGCGCTTTTTGGGAGGCAACCCAATTTTCTCAACCCTTATCTTTTTAATTTTTCGCATTATTTTTCTTAAATTAGGTACTTTAGGATGCATGTTAGTCCCAATCAATTTTTGCAAGAATCAAATGGTCTCAGCCAAGTCGCGCAAAACTCACAGGGCATTCTGCCAATTCGCGCTGCACTGGCGCTGCACTCGCGCTCCACGCGCAAAACAAGCAAGGCCCCTGCCAATTCGCGCTGCACTGGCGCGTCGCGCGCCACTCTGTTGCATGCCCCTGCCAATTCGCGCGCCACTTGCGCGTAAGTGGCGCCCCGTGCGCCACTGGAAGTATAAATCTCGCGCGACACTGGCGCTGGGCATCCTTTCACGCGTGAAGCATCTTCCAATCTTAGGTTTTCTAAAATTTTCTTGATCCAAGGAGCTTTAATCTAAAAGTTTGTTGTGGGGTTTTGAATTTACACCTTATTGTCTTCACCCACATCAATTATCAAGTAAGTATTCCCTTCTCAAACTTAATTTCTTTCAAGATTCATCTCATTGCACTTAATGGGTAAACTCAAATTTTGATGATGATTTTGATAGAAATTGTAATATGGTTGTTGTTGTGTTGATTTATGTGTTGAGAAAGTGATGAAAATCAAGTTTGGGGTTGATTAAGTTGATTGTAGGTTGTTGTTCATGTGTGGAGTGGATGTGCACACCACTTGTTTGATAAAATGTTTAAACTAGAAACCATGAACAACATGCTTGCATTTGTAAACAACAACCTTGTGCTTGAAAATAGTTTGAGAATTTGGTTATGTGAACTCAATACCTTCTTGAAAGGTAAATTATGTGTGACTATAGTTGAACAAGAAGAGTTATGTCATGTTATTTGTGCACTAACCTTGACCAATCTTGACCAATCCGGTGCCAGTTCTGAATTGTATGTTCAAAACCAAATTAAGTAGAAAGAATATAAAGGGAGACCCGGGACGCGCGGCTGAGATTCGTGAAGCGTTGTGCAAACCCGGAATGGATTGGGTAAGAAACACAAGTGGCGAACCTCAAAAGATTCTTACCAGCTCCCTCACCCCAGTTGCTAGAGGGTGGGCGGCTTTCATCCTTGCCACTATCTGCCCGAGTTCAAACCAATCTGAGCTGAGTCTCGACAGGGCAATCTTAGCCTCATGCATCATTCGAGGAGAGCCTGTCAATCTAGGGTGGATTCTAGAAAAAGAGCTCAGGAGCTTTGCCAAGTTTAAAGATGGGGCTTTGCCAAGTTATTGGAGGTATGCTAGTCTCATTGCATTGTTGTGTGAAAAAGCAGGTGTAGTAGCCGATGCAGATGAAGACACTATTTCACCAGCCTCTGCAATTACTGGGAATTGGATTCGCTCTAGGCTAGAACTTGAGCATCCGGTTCAAAGAGAAGAGCCTCAACATGAGCAGCCAGATGAGCAAGAACCAACCTTTAACATTGATGATTTTTCGGTCGGGCCGTCTGCAGAAGATTTTCAGAATCTGCAAGCAAGAATGGATGTTCTGGCAGCAAATCAGGAGCGAATGACAGCAAACCAGGAGGAGATGAGACGGACCCAGGCAAGAATGGCAGCGGAGTACAGGTTTGGGATGAGAGCCCTCTACAGAGCCATGTGCACGGTTCAGAGTGGAGGATAGTTGGACCCGGAGGCTGACATCTTTCAGGCACCTCCGCAGTAGACCCTGGACGCGGTTGAGTAGTCTGCTCACCACTATGGTATTTTCTCTCTTTCCCTTATCCTTGCATTAGTTGGTTGTGTACTTTGGTGTTTATTTTAGTTAGTTGTCGCTATGTGATTCTATTTTTGTTTTGCTTTTGTCTGTAAATAGGCCTTCCCCTAAATTAATCAGTGAGGACACTGCAAAGTTTTGAGCGGGGGGAGGACCTATTGTCAAGTCAGTGTCAGTGTCATGGATTATGTGCAATCATGTAGCGAATTATTCAAAAAAAAAAATGAGTTGAGCAAACTTAGTGATGAATTGGTGAGAATTGAGCGAATAGTACCCCTATGGTGAATGAACTAGTGCACTCTTGCTTCCACACTTAAAACATGAACTCAGGTGGAACTTAGTGATCCTAGAGATGATTGTAGCTAAACTAGCTGTTTGGTGGACCATGGGAGTTGCCAAATTTTTACTAAAAATATAGGGTAGCATAAGAAACTAAGTTTGGGGTTCTTTGAGCTATGTTAAGGCAAAGCATGAAAGAATGGGATTAAGCCAAGTGCACATAGCTTAGAATGTTTGTATTGTGATTGTAAATATGTGTCATTGTTGTCATTGCCCATCAAAAAAAAAAAGAAGAAAAAGAAAAGAAAAGAAAAGAAAAGAGTGAAATAAGTTGCCATTTTGAACTGAGTAGGGAGGCTATTCTGTGGAGACACATTATAGTTTCAGTCAAAAAGATGAGAAATGGTAGTTAGGTTGATTATGAAGCAGGGAGGCCAATTTGTGGTGACACACTTTGGTTTCAGTCGAAATAAGTAATCAACCTGTGAGAAAAGTGAGGAAAGAATCAGGGCAATGCAACATAAATGTCAAGTATTGTTTGTTTTTGAATTCTGTTTTAGTTTCTATTGCTGCAGCATTTCAGTGAAGTTGTAATAAGTGCACTGTCCTAGAGTTCGGAATTGCTAAATCAAAGCCCTTTGTCATGCTTAAACCCCATTCGGAGCGAGAATTGTTAGTCTACCTTTTGTTTTGAAACATCTTTGGCAGTCTCGGAAGAAAGCCCTCTAGTCTTAGTTAAACGCATTTTGAAACTAGCTGTGTTCCAACTGAGTTAAGTGTCACACACGCACTATTGAGCAAGAATGTGCTAGTAAAAGTACCACATGTGGGTTTGCAATTGAGGGACCAGTCTGAAAGTTGATGCTCAACTTGTTTCCTTGATGTTTGTGTTAAGTGATGGATTCCTATGTGATTGCATGTTATCTGATGTTTGTTTTGTCTTGTCTTGTCTTTGCTTGAGGACAAGCAAACGTTTAAGTTTGGGGTTGTGATGAGTCCCCATCACATGATGGTTTTCAGTGTTAAAAAGGGATTTTTACTTGGAGTTTTTGACGAATAACAATGAAGTTGATGAGAATTTAACAATTTGTGCTATTAGAAATTTATTTGCTATGCAGTGTTTATGCTGGGTTTTGTCGTGATTTTGTGCCCAGGGACTAGGTGGAATTGAAGAACAAAGCAGTGCAGGCAAATGGACTCAATGGTGCAATAGCAAGGAGCATTCAGCCAACTGGCGCGCAACTGGCGCGTGAGTGGCGCACCACGCGCGAGAAGACAGCAGGAAAGGCGCCCAACTGGCGCGTGAATGGCGCTGGAGCGCGAGTGGCGCACCAATCAGCGGCAGACGCGTTAAAACACGCGTTGGACGCGTTTTTCAGTATCGGGGGGACGTATTTTGAACCCTAGCACACGGCGAGAACTGATTGCTCTGGATCGGCGTTGAAGATTCGAGACTTGGGAACAGGGATTGAAGCTTCACATGTGTTCGTCTACATCTCCAATTTGTAATTCTTCTCTTTCCTTTTCCTTAATCATGTGCAACTAAACCCTAATGTTAGGGATGAATGAATATTGACGTAGCACTATTGTCGATGGTTTAGAATTTTATTTATATCATACTCTCTCGTATTTTGCGTATCGAATTTCTACGCTTAATGCTTTTTATGGTTGGAAAACTCATACAATGATATTTTGTTCAATTATGAAATGGAAGTTTTGTTTTTGAATGTTTGAAATTCTATACCTTCAATTCGTAGCTTAGGAATAATCTATGAGTTGTTGTATATTGCAAACCCTCGTTTTAAATGCTTGTCGTTAATTAGAATCGCTTAATGAATTAGGGTTTGTAGTTATCGACAAAGGACTAGTTACCTAAGGAATTAGGAATTAGTGAATGTTGTGGGTTTGATAGCAAAATTAGAGAGAGCTTATCCTTCAAATTAAATCAGTGCAATAGTGTGAAATCAATAGGAATTCATCCCTAGCATCTTCTCCATCGTATCTTTTCAAACGCGTTCTTCGTTTCTATTATTAAAAACATAAAAAGAATATTTTATTGCTTTACTTTAGAGCTTCATAGCTCAATCAAATCAATCTCATCCTAGTTGGCTTTGGTTCCTTTAGTAGTTGTTAACGTAACTGGTAATTAAACTCGATCCTTGAGGACGATACCCGGTACTTGCCGGTTTTATTACTTGCACGATTCGGTACACTTGCCGAAAGTTCAACAATTATTTTATTAAATTAACATTTATACATCAGCTAATTCATATAAAGGATTTAAAACAATTAAAATAGAAATGAAAATAATAGAAAAGTTAAAAACATGAAATTAAAAAACTGAGAAAGTGAAAAACAATTAGAAAGATTCAAAATTAGAAACTTGGAAGAACAAGGAAGAACATAAGCTGAAAACCCCATATTCTCCACGAATCCACTGTCAAATCTGAAAACCCCATCTTCATCTTATTAAAACCCCATCTTCATCTTCATCTTTTTCGTTTAATCAATGGCATCTTCATTTAATCCGAAAACCCCATCTTCATCTTATTAAAACCCCATCTTCATCTTATTAAAACCACAAACAAGGGAAGGAAGTTCTGGGGATGTAGGTATTTCATGATAAGATTAATGGTTGTTGGACCTTGTATTTCACCATTGTTGTAGATCTGAGTTGCAGATCTGGGTTTTCTGAAGAAGCACTATTTGTTTCATTTTCGTCCTCTGCTTTTTTGTTTGGTTTCATTTTGGTCCCTCTCAGTTTTTAATTTATTTTGTTTTGGTCCCTCACTTTCTTATGTGGTTGAAAATCTGTTTAATGGTGTAACTTTTGGTGGTATCTTGTAGAACGATGTTTGAATTCTAAATCGTATTTCAATTTCGTGTACATTTGCCGAATGTTTAGAACGTTATTGCTGTATGTATAAGTTCAAATTGAGGGACGAAACTTAAACTCTTAAAAAACATAGAGGACAAGACTGAAACATAATAACAAACATTAAGGACCAAAATGAAACATAGCATACATACTTAATGTCATCATGTCTCTTGGCTATTAATAAACATCCAGCCAATTAAGCAACAAAAAAAGGATTAAACATCCAATCCAAAATACCTATTGGCTATTAATAAAGATCCATCCAATTAAGCAACCAAAAAAGGATTAAACATCCACATCCAAAATACCATGTTTTTACAAAATAAACATAAAGCAAAATAAACCAACAGACATATTCACTGCCTCTTCCAAGTTGGAAGTTTTGGCCTAAAACTCTTTCTTTGCACAGTAGCAGCAACACCATTAGAAGATCCAGCAAGACAAGTAGAAGATGCAGCTCCAGTCGTAGCATCTCTAGTAGAAGTAGCAGCTCCAGTTTTCCTTTTAGCAACACCAAGTGTTTTCTTTACCCTTCTTGCTTGAGCTCCAGCAAGACAAGTGTTTTCTTTGTGTTTGGGTGGTGGTTTGACTTGGTGCATTTTGTGGTTGGTTGGTTTGAGTTGGAGTTGGAGTTGGAGCATTTTTGCAAGATCTTGAGTTGTGTCCAATACCTAACAAGACCTACGAAGACTAGGTAGAATACAGTAACTGAAACCCTAATACCTAACAAGCACAGAAATTTTGAGCTTCTTACCTTCAATAATGGCGAAAACAGAAAGCTAGCCTTCGTTTTTGCTTCGTTTGTGCTTCGATTTCACGTTTTCCCTTCCATTGCTTGCTTCGTCTTCTTCGTCGTTCTCTCTTCTTCAGTCTCTGTCTTCGTCTCTGTCTTCGTCGCTTTCTTCACTCGCCCTTCTCAAATGGTTCTTTCTAATTCCAGTTTCAACTTTCAATCTTCTGTTTTTGATTTTTGTTTTATTGTTTTGTTTTTAAAAAATGTTTAATGTTTATTTCTGTTGTTTTTCTTTTTAGTTGTAATTTCTATTTTTGTTTTAATTCTTTTATATCATTTAAATCATTTAGCTGATGTGGCATATAATATATTAATAAAATAATATAAAACTTGCCACGTCAATTAATGAAAAGGGATGTCACGTCAGCAGTTAACTGCCAGCGTGGCGTCCGTCAAATAAAACTAACAGTAGGGACGAAACCGAAACAAAAATGAAACATAAAGAACTAAAACGGAACAAAAAAAAGATAAAGGACGAAAGTGAAACTTCGCCCAAACATAAAGGACCAAAACAGGTATTTAGCCTAAATTTTTTAAGTGTTCTCATAAAAAAAGTTAAATTTTTTAAGTGTTATCTATATGAAAAATGTTTTTTTATCGGACGGTGCTTTAAAAACTTGGTCCCCTCCCCCCATTTAGGGATTGAATCTATGACCTTACAAAAAATTAAATATATGATCTTCTGGAAGATGAATATTGCAAAACCGTGGAAAGTTACATTAGGAGTTACTATCCAGTTCTTCATATGGCTTACATTTTTTATTATTTATTTATGATGCCAAGTCTTGCCTTATGATTGAAAATTGTAGTTCAACTGTTCGATAAGTATAGTTCAATATTTCTATTATTGAGTAAATCTTGTGTGTCAAACTGAACATGAATGATTTGAGTTTATCCTGGTTTGAGTTCCTTTTATCTATTTTTCTTTTAAATTATTTGTAAATTATTGTGCTTTTTACATTTTAATTGGTATTCGTCTGAGGTACCTGAATTTGATTACCTTCTAATCGGTTAGTTGTCTTCTTACTTTTTATTTGTATAGAAATATTTTTAACTTGATTTTAATTCGAACTATTAATTTTATCTACAAGAGTGTTCAAGTTTTCTAATACAATTTGACTTTGACCAACAGGTGAATAATCCTCAGATTTGCCATTAAAAATTGTTGGCTCCACTGGTGTTTTGGCTAATTTTCTGGGTGTATATATATTATTGAGGATGGTGCAGAAGTTTCCAGTAAAGAAGCTATAGGTTGATGCTTGAAGTTGTAGGAGTGACTCTTTTCATGGAAGTACATATATATAAACGACCACTGTGATAAAAAAAAACGTTTTTTATAATAAGGTAATTACCAAAATCCAACCCCAGCTCATACATGTGATTGGGTCCAAGCATCAGCAGCCAAGACTTGCTTGTGTAATGATCAATGTTTAACCTATGGGTTTTTTTTTACCCCCACCATCTTCTCATATACCCCCACGTACCCTGCGAAAAGACCAAAATACCCTTCACAAAATTTTAAAAACCCCAACATATTCCCAGCTCAAAAAAAAATTAAAAAAAAATTGGAAATCGGATTTAGGTAAATCCGATTTTCTCCTAAAAATTTTAAAAAATTAAAATCGGATTTATCTAAGGTGGGGGTAAATCCGATTTGGAAATCGGATGTACCCCCACCCATAGGTAAATCCAATTTTGTATCCAAATAATAAATAAATCATTTAAAAAATTAAAATTATATTTTTTTTTAGAAAAATAAATTAGATATGAATAATATGAATATCGGGTGTTTTTTGGTTCTGTTTAGGGTGTAGTTCGTTAACCCGTGACGATGTTATACATCGAACGAATAATTTAGGCTAAAAAATCGGTTTTTGGCCAACCTACTCCGATTGTAATGAAACCACAGCCATTAAATCCGAAAAAAATGAAGGATCATAACCCTTCAAGAAGGGACTTATTTTAGGATAGTGGGGCTCAAAATCCCAAATTCCATCGTTTACTATTTTTTTTATTTTTTATTTAATTTTTCAGTCTCCAAAAAATCTAAAAATATTTGCATAGCCTTATTTTGATTTTAATTAGATTTTCAGTGGTGTTTTTATAATTTTTTGATTAGTTTTGACTCTTTAACAGATTTTTAGTAGTGTTTTTATAACCTTTTTTAAAAATTTAAATAAAAAACAATTTTTTTATAAACAAAATCGGATTTACCTTGGGGGGAATAAATCTGATTTTGTTTTTTTAGGGAATTCGGATTTACCTATTGGTGGGGGGTACAAAATGATACATCCGACTTTAAAAAATAACAAATTAGATTTATCCCCTAGATAAATCCAAGCGAGTTTATTTTAGACAGGGGTATTGATAACTATCATTTATGATGGTTATTACCTCTTATTTCAAGCTTAAATCATTGTTAATTCTCAAGCATTTGTTGTAATTATTTTGTAATTATGGTAATTTAGAAGTAGTCTAAGGTGTAGGCTTGGAAATGTGATATTTGGGACTTTGGTGCCCATTTGTGTGTTTTAATGTGTTTGCCTAATTGCTGCAGCACCTAATGTGGCAGCAATGCCAAATTGCGCAAAATGAGAGAAAATGTTGCTGGAAACACCGAAAACAAGGAAGGGACGGGTGTCGGTAATCACCAGGCATGGGAGTGCGCGCTAGAAAGGGAATATTCGCTAACGCCCTAAAAGTTTGGGTAAAAAAGACTTTTTGGGCTCATGAAAGGACAAGGGCGCCTCCCAAAATGAGGGTTGCCTAGGATCATGAGCCTCATCTATAAATAGAATCATTTTTCCTCAATTAGGGTAAGCCAAAAAGGTTGGTATAGAGATAGCCACCATTTCGTGCACACTCAAGCTCACTCAAAGATCAATTGCTGGAACAGTTGCTGCAGCAACACTGGAAGCTACAATTTCGTGGAGGAATCTACATTGAAGAGTTAGATTGTTCCTCTATTGCTGTCTTTGGAGTTACCTTCGTGATTCAACAATTAGTAGTGTAACCCCTCTCATTGAGATTGTAGTATGACTTCTACTTCTATGTCTAAGTTGTTTCCTTTGTTGTTTACGCTCAGCATGAGCTAATTTCTTATAGTTGGGATGCTGAACTTATGTAATGAATTTATTTTGTGATTAATGAAGTATGTTTAAGTGTTGAGCATTTTATCTTGTGTGCAATAATATTTCCATCTTAGATTAGGATTGGCCGTCTAGTCTAAGTAGCATTTATGAATTCAGAGATGGTTTATAAATTTACTCACAAGATAAAATGGATTGTGTGCATTAAAAGCGATTTTAGTGTTCCATGCTTAAACCCTAGAGATAGGAGGGCATATTCCATAAGGTGAATACTGCGGGTGCCTAAGCAGCCTAGGGCGTACTCCTTTAGGGTGTAGAGATAAACTCTTGCGAGGAAACCCTAGTGAGAAGTATTTGAGAAAATATATATATATTGCTGCAGCACCTAATGTTGCAGCACTGAACATACCATTAACTGATTTTTAATGAAGTTACTGAAAGTGAATGTATTTCAACTTGATCCAATCATCTGATCTTTATTACCCTTTTACTTTTATTGTTGTGAATGTTACCAAATACTTGTGTCTTTATTTTTACCATCACTAATTTGTTGATTAAATTAAGTATTGTTTAAGTGTTAATCCTCGTGGGAACGAACTTAACTTCTAATATATTACTTGTTGGACAGTGTACACTTGCACTACCTCATTTTAAACACAATAGGTATTTTCGTCTAAAAACGTCTTGTGAGAATATATGGGAAGATGGTGGGGGTAAAAAAAAACCCTAGAAATAAATTGTGTATTGGACTTGTTTTCCTCATTTTTTTTGGACTTGTTACATTAAAAAAAAGGTTTTTATATAATAATAATAATAATAATAATAAGTAGTAGTAGTAGTTTTATATTAAAAAAAGTAAAAACAAAAAAACAAAACCCTAAGCTTAGATTCTTCTTCTCTGGTAACCAAAAAAGCTCTTCTTCTCTCTCAGCCAACAAACCTCTGCTTCTTCTCTCTCTGAACCCATCGTCCCTGAGCTCCGATTACACCTTTCTCTGCGAAACCCTCAGCTTCGGTTACAATGCGATTTCTGTCAGGTCAGATTCTTCCTCTCTGTGTGAAACCGTCAGCTTCTTCCTCACCAATACTGTCACCACGAATCAATGTTCATTTCTTCATTCCTTGTATCTCTGTTATTTTTTAAATATTTTCAATTTTGGAGAATTAGGGTTTATTTTCCATTTTATTCACCCTTTTGCATATGAAATTTGGTGTTGGCAGTTGAAGCTTTTGGTTTGTGTGTTGATTGTGGCTATACAGATTTTTTGTTGATTCAATTAACAACTTAACTATTGTTTGTCATATTATCATCTAAATTGTTATTTAAAAACAGAATTTGAAATTGTGGGGTCGAATTTGATCATCCGCCTCTCTATATTGACCTATGATTTGGATATTGTTCAAGGGAGTTTTTAGAAGACGTTTCTTCTGTAGTGGAGTCAACTTTACCTACTTGCTTGTTGCATTCACTACATTCTGATTGGAAATACACTTTATATAATTATAGTTAACTACATTCTGTTCACACTTTCTTTCTCTAAGAATATGTATTAATTGTTGCTTTTGGTTCGGGGAAAATTCATGAGGAATGTTGATGACCTCTACCATTGAGAAAACCCTAATACACAAATTAAGTGAAACCTTCACTCCATATGGCCAACTTGAAATATCAAATTGTGGAATAAAATACAATATCAAGCCAATACCAATCAACTGTGATGCATTTACACCATTTACATCAACTTTAAGGCATTAACACCATTTAAACCAATACCAATCAAACAACAAAAAGTACTATAAAGTTGACAATTTAGACCATTCTAATCACTTGCTTCTTCTTCATTGAGTTCATCTTGGCAATCCTCAACCCATCTCTAAAGCTCTTGATGGATTATACTTCATCATGCAATCCTAAAACACAACCAGGTAAACTCAATTAGAATTCTTAAAACGCTTCTCCACAATTTTATTGCTCAAGAAATCCAAATCCAAATCTTTTTACCAGAATCAAAATCTTTAATAGACCTCAGAATGTGGGTTCTCCACCAAAACACTTTATTTAAGACATCAAAATTCAAAATTACAGCATACCATGTCTATTCAGAATGGAACTAAGGAGCATAGACCTCAAGATTGTCTTCTTTTTCTTTATGATAAATTTATGAAAGTAGGACTTGGATAAACTAGTTAAATCTAGTTCAAAGTTTCAAATTTCTAATACAGTACAAAGTGGAAATTGTGAAGTTGTGCTCCTTCTTTGAAAAACCTAATCATCTATCTACAAAAGAAGTCACACAAATGCACTTATTTAAATGTCATTTCACCAATACACACAAGATGTCAACAGTCAAATAACAATCATTGCACAGAACAAAGCAATGGTGGCACAATTCAATAAACAGAAAAAAATAAAAACTCACAAATCTCTTGCATTTGTCTGCCCACATCTCCAATTTTATATTCAACAAACACCTATTTAAGGAAAACTCAAATCAAATTACAAAGTTCATCACAAGGAATGAGACAAACCCCTCCACCAAAAAAAAATGCTTTCAACAAAACCAGAATACCCATCATCAGAAACCTAGCCTTCAAAACCGGAATACCCATCATAGTAAAGAAATTAACAAACTAAAAAGCTAGCATTGTCATCGGTGCTACATTTCAACAATCAATTAGTGTGACAAGCTTATGCACACTATTGAAATCTAAGAACTAGAAACTAATTAGTTTGTGTGCCAAACATCAAAATAAATGCAACATTGAAATCTAAAACTAAAGTCATTTATGTACTTCTTCAGGCTCGTATATTAGACATCTTACAAGCCAACCATTCAAGGCTTTCACATAGCACTTCTGCATGTGAATCCAATTTGAGAAGCTTAAATGCCATTTCTGTAACTCTGATTTTAGTTTAATTGCTGCATCAATATCAGCATTGCCATTTGGGTTTCTGTTGAGAGAGACATCTAATGTTTGGCTTCAGCAAGTTTTTGATACTTGCATTTGTAACATTCTTGCATATCCTTCCTCATGTTGAGAAACCTTTCATCAGCAAGTAGAAGGGAAAAACCATAAGAATATAGGTAGAAAATAACAAGTTCAAACAATTTAACATCTACCATTTCCTATAAAAAAAACTTCTACATGCATCATGCAAGATCCAAATTATTAAGAAAAATTACCAATAATTACAAAGTTTACTCTTTTTGTGCAATAATTTCCTTCAAATTTTTTTACCATGGCAACGTGAGCAATGCCCTATTTATTAATAGGAAACAACAGGAAGCAAAGAAGAAGACTGAGTAAAAATTATACCTTGACTTCACGATAGAACTTTTTATTCCCACTGACATAGCTTACTCAGAGTAGAGCAGAATCCACATACAAAACAACAAAGAAGGAAAAAGGGGGTTAGGGTTTCGATTCGCAACAACAACTATTGATTCCAAAATCCATAACAACTAATCAAACCTAAATAAAAAATGGGGGTTAGGGTTTCGATTCAAAAATGGAGGGGTTAGGGTTGAATGCTTCAAAACGAGAAATAACTTCCTTAACAGATTTAAATGGAACTACTTTAGCAATTATGCTTTGGGCACCTAAAACCCATATTTCAAACTTGCAATCAAATAAAAGAGTAACATAGAACAGAAACAAAACACTATAACTACACAAAATCATATTATTTTCAAATGATATACTTCCAACCCCAAATTGCACAATTTTTTTCTGGTCAAACAAACATGCAGAATAAATGGAAGTCGCGATATACAGAGACATAGAAACGAAAGTCTTTTGCTAGCTTATCAATGTTTTTCCTGTTAAGCCTTTTGCTAGCTTATAGATGTTTCTGTTTTTATGCAACTGTAAACTTGTGAACTTTACTCAAATTATGTTGTTTTTGAAATCCACACATAATCATTTGAAAACAGTGACGTTGTAAAGAATTAATTACTATTGGGGTAGTTTATATACTTCTGTTGTTACAAAATTACATTTGAAATTGAATAGAAGTGCATTTTTTGAAATTGAATTGTTTTACTCTTGGCCAAAGTCCCAAAACTGTCTCCGTTGAGCTTCATTAAATTTCTTGTACATAAGTGCATTTTTTTGTAGTAGCCAATAATAGACCAAATTTGTACCTGTTATAGAGAAGAAATACTTCTTAGCAAATTAAAGTTAATTATTGAAGTTTGCAACCAAAACGACTTATTTTTGTTGTAGTTATATTTCATATAAAGTAGTACGGTAACCTCAAAAATAAAAGTTATGAATGATATTAAACATATTTTTTCATTTATTCTCTATTACTGCAATACATTTTCTTTTGCATCATTTTTTCTTATGATTCCATTATTTGCATCTTTGTCTCTAACATTGACAATCTGTCTCCGTATCATGTTTGAATGACTTTTGTAAGCAGGATTGTGGTGTTTTATTTAGATTTAGAATTGTAAATAAACACACCAAGAAAAATAGCATCGACTCACTGAGTAACCAACAATAAAAATAATATATAAAATAAATATCTTCTCAACCTATTATGTAACCCATGAAACATGAACTGAAATAAAAAATAGTACATGATGAAAAGAGAAACAGAGACAAACATAGATGAGTGAAACTTCACAATTTTGCAAGGTCATACAACTTATTATGTAACCTATTATGTCACCCATGAAATATTTATGATGATCCTTGTGTATTTACACTAGGAACTCTTCAATTTTGCATCTCTGTCTCAATATGAATACTAACAATCTATCTCCGCATCGTGTTTGAATGACTTTTGCAAGCTGGATTGTGGTGTTTTATTTAGAAAGAGAGTTCTCAAACCACTAGCGCCATGAGATTAGTCCATCAATGAGTTCTTCTGAACTGATTGAGTTAGCCTAAAAGGAAATGCTTGCGAGGGGCTTTCCTCCAACCATTTCTTCTCTGCTATTAGCAATTCCACCAATTGAAGGATATCATGTTCAGTGAGAGACATAAGAAATAGTGGTCCATGCATTTGTAACTTATGAGCCAGTTCCTCCCTATCAACACAAATAACATGAACAAAATATTAATGAATTAGTCTTTCAACAAGTAGCTACACAAGGATCATCCTAAATATTGGAAGGTCACACAACTTTCAACAGAAACTTCACGAAGCAATTAATGTGTTGCATTTGTTTTATTTTGTAGTTGGCGTTCAGATTAGAGCAAAGAATGAACAAGAGCAAGCCATACATTGCATAGCAAAAGAGAACTTAAGAAGAAAGTACAAAGTGAGTAAACCTGCTTCTTGACCGGGAAAGAAGACGCGATCCCCTGGACGTGAAAACAAAAGATTACACGTCATCCCAAAAAGAGTCGGTAGAAAATAACACGGGCATTCTTGAATGATTAACATCCATCTGTTCATTCTTAACAGCCCTCTGCTTATTCTCTACAGTAGATGTCGTTGATGGAATCAAACGCACACAAATCAGGAGAAGGATTGTTGAAATACCAATCAGGAGAAGGATTGTTGAAATACCTTCAAGTTTCTATACCAATCAGGAGAAGGATTGTTGAAATACTTTCCACTAAGATATTTCCCCTTGAGCACTGAATCCCACTGCCAAGTTATCGTTGTTGCAAAGCATACAGGACTATGTCCTGAACATGCAAGCAAGATATTGTAGTGGATAATACTAACTCGGTGGACTAAGCCGCAGAAGTCGAAATCTCTATCACCCGATATCAGAAAGAGGTGTACAGGTGGAGGATTTTGGGAAACCCAATCCAAAAAGCATTTGTTCTTGTTCTTTCCACCTGTAACAATGTAGTTAAAAATCATTATTATTTCAAAAGAGAAAAAAGAAGATAAAATTGAATGAACCATTTTAGTAAGTCCTCGTATGGACAAGATTCTAAGACTGATATGTTACTTGTACATCCATCTCAAACAAGAAGAACCAAGCTCCATAACAAACAAGGAGACTACATTCAAACTGCAAAAGAGTCGCACGCCTCCTTCCTTACCGTCACGGTTGATTTAACACGATATCTTTAAAATTAAACTTATCTTTTATGTCAGAAAAAGTAATATCCAAATTTGTCACAAACAGATGCTAAAATAGTTGCTGATTATTTATTTCAATGAATAAAATAGTTGTATATGACCCAAAAAAAGGGATTATTGCACTTCACTCCATCTAGGTATTAGTCAAATAAACATAAGAGCAAGAATTTTTATATCCTCCATCAAATAAACTTAATTATGCATAGGTTGCAGATAGGAAAAAAAAAGACATTCTACAAGGTCCAAAAACAACAGAAAACACAATCATAGTTTACCGACAAAGGATGATCAAAGTCATACCACATTCTTTTAATTCTCATTTATCATTCACCTTGCAACAAGCTTAAAATCTTGGAATAATCACGTTGTGTTGTGATAATAATCTTGGAATAATCAACGTCAGACACCAAATACGCCTTCGATCGGAAATGTCGGTGCCATAGAGCCAACAACAGATAACATTTTCCCAATGACATATAACTTTTACCCATTGAAACTTAAAAACAAAATATAACGATGATTTATAAAAAATCTAACTATTTAATATAAAAATTAGAGATATTTATAAACTCAATACAAAGATAGTTATACCAGTAACATATAATTGTTTCTCATTAAGACTTAAAAGTGAAATAAGCATTTAAAAAAATAAAAATATTCCGTGAAAATAAAATATAATTATTCTGACAAACATGTAATATTTCGCCATCAGGAATAAAAAGTAGTAAAAATTAACAACATTTATCGTTTTTCCGTCGAAACTGAAAAGCATGATATAAAAATAATTAAATAATTATTCTTACGATATCTAATGTTTTCTTGTCGAGACTCTAAAGCAAAATTGTCATTTATAAAACTTAAAAGACATTAATGAAACAAAATATAAAAAAATGATTATATGACAATGTGTTATGTTTTCCGGTAAGAAATTATAAGTAATGAAATTATACAAACAACGTGTAATTTATAGAAAAGGGAATTTGAATTTTGATAAAAGGGAAAAGAACAAATGATGAATTGAGAGTTCCAATTTTATCCTCGAAGTGTTTAATGAGTCAAAGATCTCAGTAATTTTGTTTTGTCTAAACTAAAATTTTGGTCCCCTATTTTCACAAATTTTGATATTTGGTCCCCTTATTTTAAGACTCAAACATTTAGCCCCATATTATGAAAAATTCAGACATTTTAGTCCAAATAGAGATTTTTCAATTTTTTTAGCTGATGTGAAAGTTATTAATTGACGTGACGCCTCACATGTGGCTTCCACGTCAATTGATGAGCCATATAATTAATTTCTGAATAAAATATTAAAACTAAAAATAATATTTAAAAACTACGATTAAAAGAAAGAACGATATGATACTAAAACTAATATCTGGAAACAGATTTTAAAAAAAAAAAAGCAAGATCTGAAAAAGAGAAGAAGACAAGATGTGGAAGAAAAAAAAGGCAGATTTAATAGAAATTCATATTTGGGGAAAAAAAAGTAGATCTGATTGAAACTTTCCAATTACTCCTTCCGATGCTCCATGAATTGGAATCTTAATACTCCATCCGTCACATATTAAGTGTCCTATTTGTCATTTTTCTTTGTCTCAAATTATCTGTCACTTTAAAATCCCAATACAATATTTATTATTACTTTCCAACAATACTCTTACTTTAAAATATTAATAACCGTGCATTTGCACCAACCAAGAAAAGTGTAAGGGTATTTTAGTCTTACCACATTTTTTACCGTAAAATTTAGCATATCCAATCATTTTATTAATACCCGCACATAACCTTAAACGACACTTAATATGAGACAGAGAGTAAAAATTGGCTTAATTACAGTTTTAGTCTCCCTATTTTCACCAATTCACGATTTTGGTCTCCCAAGTTTTTTTTCCATAATTTTGGTCTCCTATTTTTCAAATTTGTAAAATCACAGTCCCCTTTAATCTGGTCAAAATTGGTGATGAATTGTTAGGTACTTATCCTTCGTGGCGTGACATACAGACATGCCTAGTTGGCATTTATATTAAAATTTATTATTTTTAATTTAACATTTGTTTTTTAATTATTTATTATTATTTAAAAAATAAACAAACACAGGATACAATGTTTTCAGTTTTCACTCTCACTCACCTCTCCATTCACAAACCCAACAATCTCCAAAATAGTTCCTATAAAGTGAAAATCCAGAGTCCGAACAATCTCGTAACCCCAAACCCAACAATCTCCAAAATCGTTCCTATAAAGTTTCGATCCAGAGTCCGAAATCGTCCAGAATCCATTCATCTCCTTTCCACATTATCAGGTAATGAGGTAATTGATGTTTTTCAAGGAATCAACGAGGAAGCCGAGTTTGAAAGCTTGGGAGTGAAGAGAGAGTGCGAGGGGGAGAGAACAAAGTTGGGTAATGGCTTTGAGGATAAAAGGGAAGGTGTGGAAGTCAGGGGAGAGAGAGGAAAAAGTGGAGGGCGAATAGAGAGGAAGAGAGGAGAGTGTGGATTTTAATGAGGGTGTTGATCAAGAAAGTGGTTGGGTTTGGAATTGAATGGAAGAGGGAGAAAACATTGGTTGTTAAATTGGAAGTGGGAAGTAAAGAAGTGAAAGTGGAGAGGATGTTGTTTAAAACTTGGGGGAGCCAAAATCGTGAGTTGATGAAAATAGGGGGATTAAAACTGTAATTTTTTCTTCCTCTTGGAAAAAGAAGCACAGAACAGGAAACCACTAGCTAACTCACGAAGGTGTCTCACTTTAACTTCTTACTCTTATCGATGAAAGTGAGAATCGAAAAAGATGAAAGTTTGAAACTAGGGTTCATCTAGGTTGTTTTAATCTACGCTGCAGAATTTATTTTTCAATATAATTTTAGTTTTAATACTTTATTAATATGTTAATTGTGTGGCATGCTTATCTGTCTCATTATAAATGACGTGGCAGTCATGTGTGGTGCCTACGTCAAGTGTCATGTCATTTAATGAGAGGCACATCAGTTTTTTTTTATAGACCTTCAAATCAACAAAAAAAGTGAAAATCCCCCTTTGGACTAAATGTCAAGTTTTTCATAATACTGGATTTAATATCTGAGTTTTAAAATAGGGGACCTAAATGTTTGAATTTTTGAAAATAATGGGAGCAAAATTATAATTTAACCTTTTGATTTTTTAGTAGTTGGTGATTTAATTATATGGATAAGTAGATGTTAGTAGATTATCGGTGTGTCCGTGTGTTTTGATTAGATAGTTTGTAGATAAATTAAAAAAATGAAATGCGAAGAGAGAATAGAAAATATTAAATTTGAAAAGAAATGAAAAGAAATTTTTGGTAAATATGCAGTGGGCCCCATGAAAATGTGAGACAAGTTTAAAAGGTGAATAGACAATATTGTCCTTAGATTTGATAAAAATAAATGTTAGTTTTGGATTTTTGGTGATGGTTTGTTTGTATAGATAGTAGACAGATTATTAGTGTGTGTTTCGATTAGATAAGTAATAGATAGAGTAAAAAAAAGAAATGTGAAGAGAGTGAATATAAAAATTAAAGTTGAAAAGGAGTGAAAAGAATTCTTTTGGTAAATGTGCAGTTTGCCCGATGAAAATGAGAAAAAGTGTGAAAAGTTGTAAAGTTTAAAAAGTGAATAGACAATATTATCCTTAGATTTGAAAATAAAAGGTTAGTTTATCCTTAGATTTGAAAATAAAAGTTGTAAAGTTTAAAAAGTGAATAGACAATATTAACTTTACTTTTCTTTATCTCAGAATTTTCATTTTTTTTTGTTATTTTTGTCTTTGATTCTCTTAAATTTTGAATGTATGCTAAAAATCATCAAAGTCTTGTCAAATCTCACAATGCCAAAAATCCATTTAAACTTTTTTATGAATTCTTATGATACAAATCCATTCAAATCGAAACTAAAAAGTTTTGAAAGTCATGCAGAGTCCTAAAAGTCATGAAATTTCTACAAAGTCTTTTAAAATCATTTGAACTTTTTTCTAATAAAATAGTCCTTTTAATCCAAATCCAATACAACCCCTTAATTTCTAATAAATAATAAATAAAGAAAAACAATAGAGCTAAATATGAAGATAGTAATAGTTCTAAGGTAAGAAAAAAGAACCTGGAATGTGGTGGAGATCAACGCCGGATAAAAAAAGTGCTTAATGGTTGATCTCTAAAAGCTGGGAAACATCGCCATAAGCGTCAATATGAATAGGGCCCTTAATCCCGTTGGCTCTAAGAACTCCCATAATTGAAGGTGCTACATTCAAAAAGAAGGGACGCCACAACTGTCGAAGTCCCACCATACCGAAACCCTAAAGTTATCCCAATGAGGTTGCGGAGCCTGACTAAGATCTTGTTGTAGTTCTGATGACTTGGGCTCTTCAAAATGACTAGCATCCTTGCTGCTAACATACGATGAGGATATTCTGGGAATCCCATCCGCACTTCTATCCATATTTGTATCCTCATCGTGTAGCTTTTGCTTATTCTTAACAGCAGATGTAGTTGATGGGACCAAACGCACCCAAAAATTACCTTTTCCTAAATAGTGGAGTTGTACATGTGGTATAGATGGAAAGATTTTTATGTCCATAGAAGCATTTACTCAAAGGCATACCACACTTTGTCAACTCTGCACGAAGATCTCCCATGGAGATCCCATTCGGGTGCGAACTCAATAACTTCATTACCCGACTAGAAACTAACTTTGAAGTTTCACCTAACTTTATGTCCGAGGAAGGTTTGTAGATCTCCGCATTTTGTGAAGATGTGGTCTGCTCAACCGCTAAGAATGGGTTTTCAAGAGGCACGTTTGAGTTTCCATACCACGAATTAGACGGACCATCAGGAGGATAGTTGAAATGTTTTCCGGTAAGATCTTCCCCCTTGAGCATTGAAGACCACTCCCACATGATAGTTGCTGCATGGCAGAAAGCAACATGAGCCCTTTTTGGACATGGACATGCAAGCAAGATATTGTAGTTACACATTCTTAACCTGTGCAATACACCATTGCCAGGAAAATCTCCATCGCCAATTATCAAAAAAATGTGTGCGGGTGGTGGATGTTCGAAAACCCAACCATTAAGACTCATAAGAAGAGCTTTATGGGAAAGGTTCTTTTTGACTACAACAATGTAGTTATAAGTCATTATTATTTGAAAAGATAAAAAAAATATGAAATTGAAAGAAACATTCCACTAAAGTAAAATGGTAAAGCATAAGTCTTCCCCCTTCTTCTCAATTTGTTTACCACTAAAAAAGCACAAGCTTAAAATCTAGCAACCACCTTACAAATCAAAGTTTTTTCTGAAAAAGAGGAAATATTGTTGGGATCGGAACCGACATGGAGGCTGTGGCAGTTACGAAGAGAGGAGAAAGGAAAAGAGCAATTTTTTTTTCCTTTGATTTGTTGTACCGTTGGTTTTTGATTTGGGTTTGTGTGGAAAAGAGCAATGTGCAACGAATAGCTATTCAACAACAAAGAAAGGCATAGCGAATTCTGTTCTTCTGTGCTAGTTCTTCTTGTGATGTTGCTGCGAAGATGTTTCGACCAGATCTACTAGGGTTTCTTTTTGACGCTCCTTCTCTCTCTCTCTCCAAGGTTTTAGGTTGTGTAACTTGTGTTCCCTTTAGATTGAGTTGTACTCTTCTTCTTTTTTCAAGAAGATTAAATTGTACAGATCTTGATTGACTGTAGTTGGAATTGACTACAGTCACTGCAGTCAGGGATCTTGATTCACTTAACAACAAATCAATCAGAATCCCAATTTTCGGATCACACCACGCCTTACGTGTAATGTGATTGGGAAGGAGAAGGAGCAGGAAGAGGAGAGGTGTAAAGTTAGGGTTGAAGATGGAGCTCCCAAGGGAATTCGCGTTGTGGCAACGCCTAACTCCTTGAAGCCTCTTCTATTGCCTTGCAGTACGAAGACTAGTGGTAGTAATGTGATTGGGAATGGTCAAAAATTTTTACCGCTAGCGTCATTTTCGGATGTTTATGGCGAATTGATGAGCCGGGAGGAGCTCAATTGTGGGTTTTGTCGTGACAAATGCGGTTCTGGACATTGGACAATACCGAAGTACAAGGTTACTTTTTTATTTTACTTGTTTATTTATATTATTGCATTTCTATTGTTATGTTTCATTTTCTCTTTAGTCTTCAAAAATTGCTTTTTATCATTATTATTATTATCAGTTTTTTGCAAAGAAAATGGTTCAACCCAAAGGCTCAACTTTGTACACATGTAGACAAAAAATAAATGGAAAATAATAGTACAAAAACTAAAAATATAAAAAAAGAGCAGCGCATGCTGCTGCCCATATGGTCGTTGCTGCCTTGCAATAGTTTTGGTATTTTGAGCGTCTCTTTACTTTTTGCAATTTAGGCAAAAAACCTTCAGCACACCCTGCTTCTACACCACACCTATACCACACATATTTGTCTATAAATACACATGAATAGTGAAACCCTAGAGGAGGGAGCAGCATTCACGAAAATACACAGAAAATTCACACAAAATCAGAGCAAAAATTAGGGTTTTACACTGAAACCCTAATCACCAAACACTCCAAAAAAAACCCATAAACAGAGCAGCAGCAACACAAGCAGAGCAAAATAAGAAGACAAGTTCAGAAGCTGGAATATAGGTGGTCATTCCTTTTACTCATTCATTTTTAAATACATGTGGAGGAAGCTGTTTAATGTGTAATGCTTCAGTTTCTCAGATGTTCACATACTAAATAATCATGTAAAGTTTACTTTTATTACGGTATGCATGTATATATTTGTCCTCTGTAAAAATTAGGGTTCAGTTAGGTTAATAAAGACCAAAATTAGTTTAGTTTTATTTATCTTTTTTAGGAAAAACGAAATAAATTAGATATTTAGGGTTCTGTTCTTCTAAAAAAATTATTACCAATTAGAAAACTAGGGTTCTTATAAGTTAAAAAAAGACTTTTTTTTAGCAAAAAGGTTTTCAAAAAAACAAGAAAGATCAGAACATAAGATCAGAAGCAGAATAGAAGAAGGGGGAAGAATAGAGAAAACAATGTGAGGGGAAAAATCAATTCCGGGAACAAAAAATAGTAGAGTGGTGGGAAGAGGCAAAAATAAAACCATAGCCAACAGTCCTTCAAGCTGAACCTAAAATTCATTCATGAAGCCACAAACACTATAGCCATCACCACCACACAAGAAAACCAACAAAAAAAACAAGCAAGAGAAGAAGAGGCAAAGAAATAGAAGAAACTCACCATCACTGGCCTCGACGGTGCACCACCGCCGTCGACACCGTCGCGATCCCTCCACCGTGTCCACCACCGTCACCAAAAGCAGCACCGCCATCTCCCTTTCAACACTCATCGTTCACATCACCACCAAATAGCCCCCACTCTCTCCCTCTCTCTCTCTCTCTGTCGATCTCTCTCTCTCTCTCTCTCTCTCTCGATCTCTCTCTCTTTTAGGAGAGAAACGGCGCTAGGGAAAGAAGAGATGAGAATTAGGGTTCTCATCATCATTGTTTCCTTATATAATCCTGCCCTTTTCTCTATTTTAATTTTTAGATCAGATTAATAATCATACCACCCATTTTACTCACCACGCCCCTCAGACAAGCCCACAATTCGTGGGCTATTAAGTTTGGGATTAAAACAAGGCTGTTCGCTACTTACACCCCCTGTTTTACTTGCACAGCCCCCTACGCAAATCCTTTTTTTTTTAAATACACCTATTTATTTTTATCATACAGCCCTACTGTTTCTACACCCCACTTTTACTAATGTACCCCATTTCCATTTTCTTTGATAAAAAACAATTTCTTTTCGTAAATTTTTTTTATAAAAATACAAGAACAAATAAATAGGAGATTAAGTCGAATGTACATTCGGGTTAGTCAGCGTTCTAGGATGAATGAGTCGTACGGCTCAGTAGTCCTAGAATCCCTATAAAAAAAATAATAAATAAACCCTTTTTTTCAAAAAACGAATAGGGGATTAAGTCGAATGTACATTCGGTTTAGTCAGCGTTCTAGGACGAATGAGTCGTACGGCTCAATAGTCCTAAAATACCTATTCTAATAAAATCAAACGACCGCACATCAAACCTTTTCTTTTCAAACTACAAAGAAAAAACAATTTTCAGAAAATAGGGGACTAAGTTGAACATACGTTCTAGTTAGTCAGCGTTCTAGGATGAATGAGTCGTACGGCTCAATAGTCCTAAAATCCGTATGCTAAAAAAAACCAACCAACAAACTTTTTCTACCCAAGAACTACGTAGCTTTGATTTCTCCATCGCACCTGGAGATACGTAGGAGCAGGGGCTCCCTCCTGTCAAGCGCAAAAATAAAAAAAAATCTTTTTTAGTCTTCTTTTTAATAAAAGGGTAAAATAAACATAAAATACAACCAATTAGAAGGCAACCTTCTTTAGGAAGGATGCCGTGGGGTGCTAATACCTTCCCCATGCATAACCGACTCCCGAACCCAAACCTGGTCTCAAGGACCCTTATCCAACCGAAGGGATTTTTCAATATTTGCCCTTAAACTAAACTTTGGTGGCGGCTGCATTTTTGAACCTTCGAGGAATCCTCACCCGGATTTTTTGGTCGCTACACCAACTCTTTCAACGAAAGACTTATCTCCGCTCGTGGTAGGATCAAATTACTATGAATTCTAATGATGGGGTTAAAAAAATCATCACCCACATGTATTCTAATGATAAGATGGGCCGGTCCAACTCGTTTTTTGGGCCTTGACTAAATAGCCCGAGTAAAGTCGAGCGACCCTACCTCGTACCTCTACTTATCCTAAACCTCAAACTACCTTATCACTCATTCATTATTCATCCTTTATGTTGAACAAACATGTATAATCTTCTGAATTAATGGTAGTGAGGTATTTTGGTCAACAGAAAATCTATTAAGTTGTGGTGAACGAAATACCATGGAAGCCCAATTCTGCCATTATGCCATAGCCCCGAATAAGTTGTCAAAACTCAAAACTAAGAAATACAAAAAATATTCGTTTCTTCATTGGTGAGACGCTCGCATAAAGATTCTGGAGCATAAAAAAAATTAAAAATAGAATGAAAATATTATGAAGTTTGAAATATGGTATTACTTTCGTGTAAGGCTAAGTTGAAATTTCAGCTAGTTGTATACTAATTGGTATATGTGAAAGGTGACTCAAGAAAGGAATCACATGAGATGAGATTGAGTTGATTTTTTTTTTGATAAGCAAGATTAACAAACTAATACACAAGATGAGCTGATAATATGATATGATACGTACAAACAAGAGAGTATAGAGACAGAAAGGACGACACAAAATAAAAGAAAGGGGTAATAAAAAAGAAAATTAACAAACTAAAATCCCACAATTTTTTTAAGAAAATAACTAGAGTAGTGCCACCTCAGCCAAATTCTTCCCAGTGGAACCTACGAAAATAACTAATCCCACTTCAGTCAAATTCTTCACCTACGCTTGAAGCTTCTCCACATTGGCTGCAAGATTTAACAAAAAGGAATCGCTTCACATATTATTCTTTCAGCGGTTAATAAATGAAAAAAAATAAACGGAGATGTAATAACTTTACCTTAAAAAGGTTAAAATCCATATGCTCCGGCTAGGAGGCTTCCCCAGACATACGATCGGTCAACCACCTTTAAAAGCGTTTTGTCTTTATCTAGCGAGGCTGGGTTATAAACTAAAATAACTTTGATATCCAAATTTTTTTTCAGTATTATTATCGGCATAACATAATCACTATCAGAGGTGGCTATGAGGAGAAAAATTTGTTTTCCTCTCGGAGAACAGAACAACTTCAACATGGAACTAATCATGGCCTGATCGGCACTTTCTTTCTCCCCAGACGTGGGACGATAATCAAATCCATAATTCGGAAACTCCTCTATCAGCGTTGATGAAATCCGATTGTTGCAGCCGTAAACTTTACCTGAAAAGGAATAAGGACGTGGGAATCTAGCTCCCTCGAGATGCAGAATCATACTGAAGCATATGGTCACTCTGCGCAAATTAAACAGTTTAGATAGTCGCAGATTTTCATAATCCCATTCGGTAGCGATTATACTAAAATCTTCAGATATGGTGGTGGTGGTGGATGGTTGAGAGGTGGTGGTGGTGTTGGGGGGTTGAGAGATGGTGGTGGTGTTGGGGGGTTGAGAGATGGTGGTGGTGTTGGGATTCTGATTGACTTGGACTGCAGTGACTGTAGTCAATTCTGACTACAGTGGATCAAGATCCCAATTTTCGGATCACACCACGCCTTACGTGTTCTTCCCACTCCCCCTTTTCACCTCTATTTCTGTTAAGCATTTTCTTTCCTCTCTCTTTCTCTCTCCTTTCTGTTAGGCGCACGCATTTTTCTTCTTCTTTATAACACTAAGATTACACGCATATTCTTATTACCAAGACTATCTTCTCCGATGCTACCCTTTCGCAATATTCGGTCACTTTTTCTGTACACCGACGTTGCTATGATGCGAGCATTTCGCAAAGCTCCAATAATACCCCTCATTCACCCCTCCTCCCTTCAACTCTCCCATTTTCCTCTCTCTCGACGTGCAATGTCTCATCCTCAGGTTCGAACCTTCTCCCAATTCCATCCAAAAAAATCGACCAGATAATATACATTTACTTGCAGGGGCGCCACCACCATCTCTCAACCCCCCAACACCACCACCATCTCTCAACCACCCAACACCACCACCATCTCTCAACCCCCCAACACCACCACCATATCTGAAGATTTTAGTATAATCACTACCGAATGGGATTATGAAAATCTGCGACTATCTAAACTGTTTAATTTGCGCAGAGTGACCATATGCTTCAGTATGATTCTGCATCTCGAGGGAGCTAGATTCCCACGTCCTTATTCCTTTTCAGGTAAAGTTTACGGCTGCAACAATCGGATTTCATCAACGCTGATAGAGGAGTTTCCGAATTATGGATTTGATTATCGTCCCACGTCTGGGGAGAAAGAAAGTGCCGATCAGGCCATGATTAGTTCCATGTTGAAGTTGTTCTGTTCTCCGAGAGGAAAACAAATTTTTCTCCTCATAGCCACCTCTGATAGTGATTATGTTATGCCGATAATAATACTAGAAAAAAATTTGGATATCAAAGTTATTTTAGTTTATAACCCAGCCTCGCTAGATAAAGACAAAACGCTTTTAAAGGTGGTTGACCGATCGTATGTCTGGGGAAGCCTCCTAGCCGGAGCATATGGATTTTAACCTTTTTAAGGTAAAGTTATTACATCTCCGTTTATTTTTTTTCATTTATTATTAACCGCTGAAAGAATAATATGTGAAGCGATTCCTTTTTGTTAAATCTTGCAGCCAATGTGGAGAAGCTTCAAGCGTAGGTGAAGAATTTGACTGAAGTGGGATTAGTTATTTTCGTAGGTTCCACTAGGAAGAATTTGGCTGAGGTGGCACTACTCTAGTTATTTTCTTAAAAAAATTGTGGGATTTTAGTTTGTTAATTTTCTTTTTTATTACCCCTTTCTTTTATTTTGTGTCGTCCTTTCTGTCTCTATACTCTCTTGTTTGTACGTATCATATCATATTATCAGCTCATCTTGTGTATTAGTTTGTTAATCTTGCTTATCAAAAAAAAAATCAACTCAATCTCATCTCATGTGATTCCTTTCTTGAGTCACCTTTCACATATACCAATTAGTATACAACTAGCTGAAATTTCAACTTAGCCTTACACGAAAGTAATACCATATTCCAAACTTCATAATATTTTCATTCTGTTTTTAATTTTTTTATGCTCCAGAATCTTTATGCGAGCGTCTCACGAATGAAGAAACGAATATTTTTTGTATTTCTTAGTTTTGAGTTTTGACAACTTATTCGGGGCTATGGCATAATGGCAGAATTGGGCTTCCATGGTATTTCGTTCACCACAACTTAATAGATTTTCTGTTGACCAAAATACCTCACTACCATTAATTCAGAAGATTATACATGTTTGTTCAACATAAATGATGAATAATGAATGAGTGATAAGGTAGTTTGAGGTTTAGGATAAGTAGAGGTATGAGGTAGGGTCGCTCGACTTTACTCGGGCTATTGAGTCAAGGCCCAAAAAACGAGTTGGACCGGCCCATGTTATCTTTAGAATACATGTGGGTGATGATTTTTTTAACCCCATCATTAGAATACATAGTAATTTGATCCTACCACGAGCGGAGATAAGTCTTTCTTTGAAAGAGTTGGGACACTCTGTGTGTATCCATTGATTGTCCGAACAAAAAAAAACGATTATACAGAGATATATAATGTCCAGAAGTCTATTAATATGCAAACACATTTTTATCCCTTTTCTTTTAAGTATTTCGTTCAATTCAATACCATATATACCGATCAATATTTAACAAAAAGTCATCGGAGATGGAGGGCTAGAGCTGTTAGGTGCACAAGAAATCATTCATTACATATTTTTCGAAAACATATGTGTGTTTTAGTAAAAATAAACTATGTGTGTGCAAATTTAGTGGTTATGTAATCTTATACTAATATTCATAAAAATATCAATTTAAACATGATATTGGTAATCTTTTCAAAAGATGAGACTATACGCGTGCGATGGGTCAATTATTCTAGTCTATAAACAATACAATTGTGAATTTCCCCAAATTGAAAATTCACACTTGTGATTCACACAGTTAACTATTGTTGATTCACCTTGCTTACGTGTCATTACAATATATATTGTTTTTCCATCAATTATTATTATGATTAAAAATCTTTAAAGATAAAATTAACGGTGCAATCACAATGAATCTATCTAATATCTAATCTATCTAATATAATATAGATTTATACAACCTAACCACATATGAAAATACTTACTTGTCCATTTAGGAAAAGTGACACTTAAAATAATTGAGGATAAAAATATAAATGTGTCACTAAAAGAGACAAAAAATGCTTTTTTGATCTTATTTTTTTCTTTTTCTTCTCTTTTTTATCACATTCTCTCTTTCTCTCTCTTATATGTCCTCTCCTCTCTCTCCCACATTCTCTTTTCTTTTCTCTCTCTCCAACATTTTTTCTTTCTCCACCTTTATTTTTCCCTTCTCCTCTCTCTCTCTCATGTGTTCTCTCTTTTCTTTCTTTCTTTTTCTTCCCTTATCTCCTCAAAATTTTAATTTCTCTCTCTCAAACTGATTCACACTCTTATGTCTATCTATTCATAAATAAATATTTCTCACTCAAAACTTTTTTATTTTATAATTTTTGTTACCACTATAATAATCTTTTATATTTTGTCTTTATAATATATAAATGAATATATTTTGTTGACTTAACCACATAATTCAGGATAAAATTGTAACTTAGTCACAAAAAATACAAAAAAGACAATTTATGACAATTATTTTACTTTTTGTTTTTATGCTTTTTACATTTTCCTCTCTCTTTTTTCTACTTTATCATTATTTATTTCTTTTACCTCTCTCTCTTTCTTCTAATATCTCATCTCTCTATCTTTTTTCGTTCTTTTCCATTCTTTCTTTTATCTTCTCTCTATTTACTCTCTTCTTTCTCTTCTCTTATTTCTTTCCTATTTTATTTCCTTTGTATTCCCTCTCTCAATTTATCTTATTTTTGTCCATCTATTTTTTTCTTATTGGGAAATATTTTAATTTAAATTAATTTTTATGAAGCATTATCTGTTCTCATTATGATTTTATCGTCACAAGCAATTTTTAATAAATGGACTTATACAATGTATTTAATCAAAACACCTAATACTAAAATATCTATTTTACATGTTTATACCGTTTGCTTTGGAGTCTCGACGGTTAATAATTACACGTTATTATTATAATCATTTTGTATTATGACTTTTGATTTCTTACGCGAAAACATAACACATTGTGGCTATAACAATTTTTTATATTTTGCTTTCATGAATATTTTTATTTTTTAAAATGAAAATTTTGCTTTGGAGTCTATACAAGAAAACATTAGACGTTGTCAAATTAATTGTTTTTTTATCTTGCTTTGGACTTCCAACGGGAAAACGTTACATGTTTAATTTCTTTGCTTTTGATTCTCGATGGCGAAAGATTACAAGTTATCAAAATACAAATACTTCATATTAATATGCTGAGATCTAACTAATAATTTTATATCGTATTTTACTAATAAACTTCATCAATCAATTATCTAATTAATCTAAACACTCACTACTAAAATCCCGATTTTATCCATTGCTATTTTTTTGCCACATCATCATATTATACGTTGTTAACCCAGGGGGTGTGGTTGAGCGGTTGGGGCCCATCCTCCCTTAAGTGTCAAGGGTTCGATCCTCGCCTTAGGTACGGAGCAACTTTAAATCCCTGGGCCAGCTGTCCCACCCTTCGAGGTGCCTCCAATCCAGCTAGGGGAATAGTCACTTCGTTCGGCGGTGGGTACACTGGTCTCGACCAAAAAAATATTACACGTTGTTGAAATACAAATACTTTATATCTTATTTTCACAAATGTCTTTATGTTTTATAAATGATTATTTTACTCTTGACTCTTGATGGGAAACAACTTATATGATTGGCCTTTTGCAATAATTAACAAATGCATCTTCCAAATTTTTCAAATCATTATTTCAGCTTTTCGCTTAACACTTTTAAATCAAAACCGTAACTATTTTACTTAGTCATCAAACTACTAAAAATATAAGTACTCACGTGTCGATTGGTGGCGAGGGTTGCGAAAATTATTTACTTAGTAATCAAACTACTAAAAATATAACACCAAAAATTTCGTATCATGTCTGTCATATTAACTCCACCATATATAACTTACAATGGCATTCGATGGACTTTAAACAATAATAATATTATTGTTACAAAAAATTCAATCAAAATATTGTTACAAAAATTACAATTAAAACATTTGAACAACGAGATTTTGAACTGATTAGACCAACTCATTGGGTTTTGTTGATATACAAAATAAATGGTCCCATTCAAAGACGTTTTTTTTTTTTGACGCGTCCCATTCAAAGACGTTGTACGTATAAATTCCCAAACTTTCTTCGGTCCGCACAACCGTCTCAAAATCCGAAATTATGCACACCTTTCTCAGTTAACAACCTTCCAAGTTCCAATATATTACCTGTACACACGTTTTAACAAAAATATTGGTTAACCTTGCAATATATTACCTCTAAAAGAGAAATTTAAAAATCAATTTTTATTTCATACTTGTAAACAAATTATATTAGTTAGTATCAAAGGACATATAAAATTCAAACTCCGAAAGTTAGCATTTTTCCTTTATCATAAATAATTAACTACTAATATTGGTCTATAAAAAAATATTAAATATTTTGTTTCAAGAAGATGTACAACAAGGACTGACAAGAAAATAGATAAAAAAATTTATCATAAAACCCATGCAGTATAGCAAAACTCGGAGAGTGATTTAGGGTACTAAGGATTTATTTAGTAACTATTACTAAAAGGGTATAGGGGTAATTTGACTAATTATTAAAAAAAACTTCAGTTAACTAAAAGGCGCCCAAAAAACCCTTCATTTCAAACCTCCGCGAAAACACTTCTCCGCAAAAAACCTTTCTCCTCCGTGAAAACGAGACGCCGTCACAGCCTTCTCCTCCGTGAAAACGAAACTTCGTCACAGTGCCTGCTCCTCCGTCATAGCCTTCAAACGAAACGCTGTCACATCCTTTAAAAAACCTTTCTCCTCGCGACGTCGTTGCCGTTTTTGCATCACTGCTTCTCCATTGCCGTTCTTCTTCTTAGACTCAGGTAAATCTCGCTGCTCTTCTTCCATTTTTGCTTGTCTGTTTGAATGTAGTGTGTCCTTGTTTGCATGTTTCTGCATTGTGTTCTTTATTTTTGGTTTTTGGATTCCACTAACCACAAATATGAAGTCTGTGGTTAGTGGCATCCAACTAATGTTTGTAGAATGCATACTAAGTGTTTGTAAAAATGCTAATCCATTTCACAACACTGCATAACATTTGATATGACATCACTACTCACTAACCACAAACTAGTAACACAGTGGTTAGTGGCTACTAACCACTGTGTTACTAGTTTGTGGTTAGTAGCTCTTAGAAGCAAATAGACATTATGCATAAATCTAACCACAAACTAGTAACACAATGGTTAGTGGCTACTAACCATTGTGTTACTAGTTTGTGGTTAGTGAGTTTTAATGCTCAAATGTGTTAGTAACAATCTTATGCTCTTATTGAATTGCTTGGACCATTCTGGTTGTGTTCACCAATTTCTTTGTAAGCTTGGTAATGATTTTTGTATCATTAGCTAGAGAAGAACTAATAAGCTTCTCTTCATCAAATATATCAGAACTCAAACATAATTCAAAAGTTACTAACACAGGATTTCTGTAATTGCTCAATAAATTGAATAAATAGAAAACGAGTTTCTAGATGGAAACTTACCAACTTAGACTCTCATGAGTCATGATGAACATATATGTAAGCAAACAAAATGGTACTGGTGTGCATTTGTTGTTACTTGGTACCAATTCTTCATTACATCTTCATTACCTCATTGATATCCTTCTGTTTGGCACATTAACCACACATATGCACAACACTGGTTAGTGGGCACTAACCACAGAATTGCTTGACAATGGTTAGTGGTCACTAACCATAGAATAGTACAATTGTGGTTATTTTTTGTTAGATTGATAATGTTATTCTAATTTTAGTTTTTGATTTTAACTTTATGGTTGTTTCCCCCTCAATTTTAATTTCAACGTGCATGTTTTTTTAGATAAAAAAGGATGGCAAACAAAAAGAGAGTAAGAGAAGCGGAAAATACAAAATACAGACATATGTGTAAACCAGAAAAGGTTTATCAATTGCTGAATGACATTAATGAAAGACAGAGACAATTGTTACAATCAACTGGTTTTGGAGCCTTTCTTCTCATCTGCAAATGGAAAAGGATTCCAGGAGATTTCGTAATGGGTATCCAACAATTTTGAATCGGAGGAAACACTGAAAAATGGGTATCCAACAATTTTGAACCGGAACAATTTCGTTAAGGGAATCAATACAAGAGGAAGCAAACAGGGGGGGAGGCTCTAAGAAAAAGAAGGAAAAGATAGGAAAATTAGAACTTCTGTGTAATTGCTTTGGCTAGTGTATGGAATTTATTTAAGCTACTAAAGAAGAAATTGAATTTCTAATGTACTATTCTAATGAAGACATTGTGATTTCTGGTATTAACCACTGTTGCACTATTCTGTGGTTAGTGGCCACTAACCATTGGGGTACTAATTTGTGGTTATTGCCACTTACCACAAATGTGCATAACATTTGTTAGGATAATAATTTGCTCTTAATCAAAATGTGCATAATTTATTTAAGCTACTAAAGAAATTGAATTTCTAATGTACTATCCTATTGAAGACATTGAGATTTCTGGTATTAACCACTGTTGCACTATTCTATGGTTAGTGGCAAATGTTTATCTTTCTTGAAGGCTTTATGCCTTTTGTAAGCAAGTGATTTCAAATTTAAGCACAATAATAAGTAGTTTTGTGTCTATTTACCTTTATGCTTGTTTGCTACTTGTTGACTTTTAAATTTAAGTGACAAAATTTGACAGGGTCTTATTGATGTTTTGTGAGGTCTGCTTATTTGATTGTTCTTAATAAATGCTTAGTTTTCATTGTAAAAATTTGACAGGGTCTTATTGATGATTTGTGACTTTTTAAACAAAATCAAGTAAAAAAACTGAACTTGAGGTCTTACACTCTTTTTTTCCATACACTCAATCAGCTCGTACAATTAGATGATGGAAATGGAAAATATAATACTTGTACAACCAGGCTTGTGTATTGTATCATATGACAAAAGCCCAACTTACAAGATCAAAAGTGATATTATTGATGATAAGTATAACAATAACAAAGAACATTTTATTACTGCAAAGGCACTTGGTACAAGTACTATCGAGGCACAATTATAATAGATTACACTACAGACAATACTGCATCAACAATAGAAAAAAGCAAAAAAAACAAGTAGACCCCTAAGTGACTACCATCAGCGACCATAACACCCCAACAGACCCAGCAGCGCCCCACCCCAACAAAAACCAATCAACATTAGTATCCACTTCCCTTATATCACCAACAGAATCGTAGCCCTTACACCAGGCACACAACATAGTGCATAAACTAAGACATAGTGCACTAAGAGTCTAAAACCAAGAGTAACAACAATGCTTATTAGAAAAAAGACTGTATAGCAGCAAAAAATCAACGCCAACAGCCCTCTAATTTCAATAGCTTAGTGAATTTCTAGCCATTCTTCCAATAAACCTGCTCCACGAAACCTCAATGATTCGATTGAATTTCTTACACTGCTGCTCTTGTTTGTTCAAGCTTCACTTTTTGATAAAGAATTGCAATGAGAAAAGGCTTAGCTCCCCTTTGAAGCATTTCATCAAACACCTTAGTTGCATCACTTAAGCAGCATAATTCCCCATGTACAACTAGCACACATGAATTTCCAGAGACCCAAATGAAGTGTGTACGAATTGCAGATGACCGGAAAACACGGAATACTCTGATGAGCTTGACATCTTCTCCACCGAAAGCGCCGAGAAAGGCAAATAATCACAACGGCACGCGAACGAGAGTAAGACTTTTCTATAAACTTCCGGCGACACAAGCATGCGATATAAGATTTCTATGGCGGAAGTTGCAGCAGCAAAATCATATTTGACGATTTGGTAGTTGAGGTAGAGGACGACAGGGGAGGAAAACCGATTTTAGGTTGTGGACAAGATGATTGTGGTTCGTTTTTTTTTACTTTTTTATTATTTAGAACGCAGAACGTGAGAACTTGACAGCTGCCGGAGTGTGATGGTTGCCGGATTGATCGTTGCTGGAGTGATTGTTGCCGGAGGTTGCGCAGAACATGAGAACGAAGAAGAAAGTGCGATGCGTGATGCGTGAGAAGGAAAAATTGAAGGGTAAAATGACACATATGCCCTCGTTAAACACTGTCCGTTAGATTAAAATTTATTAAAAAGACTCTGATCCAACGGCAGCAACAGATTTAGTATGTAAAACTAAGCTTTTGGCTTAGTATTGTAAACCGGTGCCCGGCTTTGGCTTATGTTACTAAACCTTTTGCTTAGTAACTCTTACTAAATAAATAGTAGCTATTGGATTCTCCTTTTTTAAGCAAATTTAATCTAATGGATAGAAATAAATAAGGGCATTGTTGTCACAGTCTTTTTTTGTTTTAATTAAATTAAATAATTAAAATAAATTAACCGTTAAATATGTCCCTATTTTTTAGGGACGGTTACAAAACTAAATCAGAATTTCCACGTTTCTCTCTCTCTCTTCTTATTTTTTCTTCTTCTTCTTCACGTTCTTCTTCTCTATTCCACGCTCTTCTTCTTCTTCACGTTCTTCTTCTCCATTCCACGTTCTTCTTCTTTGCACGCCATTGCATGACGCAAAGGAAGTTGCAAAAACACACTCACGCGAGGAATTAGGCCGCGACACACACCGTTGAACCACGCCATTGAAGCACGCTCTTCCTTTACACCATTGATGTCTCATTACGCATGTTGATTTCTTCTTCTTCTCATTATATGCATAAATCTGGTTAGTGGCCACTAACCATTGCTATGCACATGTGTGGTTAGTGACATCTAACTATTGGCATCTAATCACATTTATGCATAACTGTGGTTAGTGGCCACTAACCATTGCTATGCACATGTGTGGTTAGTGAAATCTAACTATTGGCATCTAACCACATTTATGCATAACTGTGGTTAGTGCCCACTAACCATTGCTATGCACATTTGTGGTTAGTGATATCTAACTATTGGCATCTAACCACATTTAGGCATATCTGTGGTTAGTGGCCACTAACCATTGCGATGCACATTTGTGGTTAGTGACATCTAACCATTGTGGTACAAATCAGTGGTTAATGAACGATTTTTTTTGTCAGTGTGAAAAAAAAAACATCCAGAATTTTTTTGATAAAAGATGAAACGAGAAGTGCTTAAGTAGGAACGAAAGAGAGATGAATTCGTTTCGGTGGTGAGTTTGTTTCAGAAAATTGAATTCCATGATTAAAAATATTTTTGGCAATTTTTAATTTGAAAAAAAAACTGAATTCCATGATTTTAAACATTTAATGTGTTGAATTGATGAATGCATGATTTTAGGAATTTATATTAGATGGGGTATATGACAATTTTGTCCATTTAGTAATAGTTGCTAAAAACGGACACCGTTGAACCACGTCATCCAATATGACTTACGTTACTAAACTATTCTTTAGCAACTATTACTAAATGGACAAAATTGTCATATGTCATGGAATTAGGGCATTGTTACTAAACCTTATGTTACTAAAGGCTTTGGCTTATGTTACTAAACCTTTTACTTAGTAACTCTTACTAAATAAATAGTAGTCATTGATGCAAAAATGGACACCGTTGAACCACACCATCCAATATGACTTATGTTACTAAACTATTCTTTAGCAACTATTACTAAATGGACAAATTTGTCTAAAGTCATGGAATTAGGGCATTGTTACTAAACCTTATGTTACGTTCAATCCATAGAGACTGTGATGCAAGGTTTATTTGGAGCTGTGCAACTTCTTTTGACAAATTATTGAGCATGTATTTTGGGTGTATTTTTTTTGGAAGGGATGTAGTTTTTTACGTGCTTATTTTGATAGATAAGCCATGTAATTAGAATTTGCCAATGAATTGAGCAACTTTATTACAAGTTGCTTAACAGAGAAAATATTTAAAAGTATCAGCAACTATAAGATTCTTGTGTTGTAGTTATCCTATGTGGACATAAGGTTGCAAAATAACTAGTCATCGATGTTTATATAGGAATCGGTTCTTATTACTTTTTTTTTTACAAATTGCATTAAAAAATTACCTTTTTTTTTCAATTTTCTCTCTCCCACTATCTCCCCCAATCACCAAAATGGAGGGATAAAAAATAAATATAAATAAAAAGTTTTAATAAGTGGGGTCATATATGATTTCTTATAAACAACTATCATTGAAGTAAAAATATCTAAATCAACTATGAGTTTCTAATCCAATGTGGCAATTTGACCCCACAAAAATTAACTTACTTCACCCAAATAAGCTCCCCCATTAAAGATGCTCGTGTTATTTGATCCTTTAGTAAAGACTTAGACTACTATTGGTACTTTGATGTCACCATATTTAATTTTTTTTCTTTTAGTTGTAAGGATTTTGAGTACTACTCTCAGGAATACAGTTGAATTAAATATGAATGTAAAGTGTTTTAGATTTTGGGTCTGTTTGGATTAACTTATTTTTGAGCTTATGAAAAACAACTTATGGAGATAAGTAAGTTTTTATGTTGATTCACAAGTTCTCTATAACAAAAGTTATATCTCCATAAGTTGTTTTTCCATAAACTATATTGACAAGCTTATGAATAGTACCTAAAAGCTCATTTATTTACATAAGTTGTTTTGCATAAGCTCAAAATAAACTCTATCCAAACGGCCATTTATGTTTATCAGCATTAGTACTTTAACTTGGGGTCCGTTTGCGGTGGTTGTGAGTTTCTGGTTTTCGGTTTTGAAAGTCGAATTCAAAACCAAAACATGTTTGGGTAAAATGGTTCTGAATTGGTTTTTTCCTTATTTTCGAAACAGTTTTCCATCAAAACACAAAACCAAAAAAAGAGGTTTCCTAATTTCAGTTTTTGTTTTAACACTAACACGCCATCACCAACCATCACTTCAACAACCACCGACGGCCACTTTGACCACCGCCGACCACCATTTCGGCCACTGCCAACCACCACTCTGGCTACCACCTACCACCATTCCAGTCACCACCAACCACCACTCCGGCCACCGATGACCGCCACTCTGACCACCGTCAACTACCACATTGACCACCATTTCGACCATCGATCACCATTCTGACCACCGCCGACCATCACTCCGGCCACCACCAACCACCACCATGCCCACCGTCAACCACCTCCGACCACCACACCGGTCACTGACGACCACCACTCTGACCACCGTCAACTACCACTTTGACCAGCAATGACCACCATTTCGACTGCCGACCACCACTCTGACCACTGTCGGCCACTGCTCAGACCACCGCCGGACACCTCTCCGGCCACTGCCGAACACCTCTCTGGCCACCGTGGAATACCACTCCAATCACGGTCAACTACTACTTTGACCACCACCGATCACCACTCTGACCACCACCGACCACCACTCCAGCCACCAACGACCACCACTCCGACCACTGTCAACTACTACTCTAGCCACCAGCGACCACCACTCCGACCACCGTCAACTACCACTTTGATACCACTTTTATGTTCATGTTTTAAATTATAGTTTTTTTTAAGTTTCTTAACTCAGAACTCAGTCTGGTTTTTGTTTCTGAAATTTTTAAAACACAAAACAGAAACTGCTTTTGGTTTTTGAAAATTTCAAAACAGAAAACCACCCCAAACAGGGCCTTAGGCCCTTAGCTAATTAGTGGAGCGGGTTTAAGTGTCAGTAATTTTGAGCTCTGAGTTGTTAAGCCTCACTTCTTGTAAATTTGTTTCCAAATTTAAAATAATTAGCTTCTCATTTAAGTTGGCCAAGTAAGTTAATGATTTTTCTTGTTAGTGTGCCGTAGATTTTTGTATAAGTGAAGATTTCTTCCACCTTTAGAATGATTTCTGGTCTGTTAAGTCACACTGAGAGACACAGATCAAAGAGAATTTAGGCAAATAGAATAATAGTAAAAAGGAGAGAAAAGAATTAAGCATGGATGTTGAAATCAAAAAGTTGAAGTCAGTATACCAAAAGTAGACACAACTGCAAGTTACCGTGGCTTCTAGGGTGAGGGAGCGTTTAGGTGCCTCGCCGGAGAGTGAGCAAAATGACCCGGTATTGTAAGTACACGCGGGGTACATATTATGAATATCAAAAGTTCAAGTTAAAAAATAGAAACTTCTTAAATTTATTTTAAGGTCCCTTTCTTTTAACAAAAACACACCAAGTTGGTTCATTTTGATTTCCAATTCGTTTTTTATTTTGAATCATTTTCAGTGGAATTTTCTGCTTCCGTTCGTTTCCTGCAATCATTTCGAAACTATAGCAACCGGTTTCATCCAATTTGGTTGAGAATTGAGCATTTTAACATCTCAAAAAGCCAAAACGCATTTTCCATTGTAAAATCGCGTTTCGAGTAAGTTCTTCAACTTTTTTGTGCAAATTGATAATTTATTAGTGTTCCTTGTGAAATTTCGCACAAGATGGACTACTCATTTGCTTAATTTGGTTGAGAATTGCAATTTCCGAAAATTTTGGTTTGAAGGTTTGAATCTTCATCTTCAACCTTCATTTTCCAAAATCACTTTTCTGTATAAGCGCTTTTTAGGTTCTGAAAGTTGCATAGTTGAATTCCTTGTGAAAAATTAAGTGAAATGGAGTCTAAGTTTGTCGGATTTGGTTAGTATTCACTGAGACATTTTAAGAAATCAAACATTCAAAGTGTTCTTGGTCACATTCATATTGTTCTTGAATTTCTGGAATCTGTTTGATCTAAATTTCTGTTTCCAAACTTCAAAATCTGTTAGGGAACTCAATACAAGTCCAAATCAAGTTATTCAAAAGCCAGGTAGTTTGTCTCAAATTCTACAATTTTTTTGAGACATTGAAAAAAATATTTCAGAAAAAAGAAAACACAAAAAAAAGATAATAGCTAAAAAAAAAGTATTATATTATACTAAAAAAGGCTTCTGAATGACTAGTTTATCCTCAATTTTTCGACCAAAAAATTTAAGAAAGTTGGTCCTCAATTTTGTCTACAAATGAGACGAGACGGGATTTTTTTATCCCTTTTCTAGGGCATGTCATCTACTTGTCAATTGAGTAAGAATGTCTTTCCCAATTATGCCAGTTTCTGGTGCAAGATTAAGAGGAGTTTTGCCTTCTTTATCTACCGCAAGTGTATTGGCCCCCCTGAAAACAATTGGCAATTTATTTTATCAAATTTTCATAGAAAACCACTATACCAAGTATCATAAAGTTAGTTACTAAAATTAATAAAATAGTTTGATGACTGTTAGGTGAATTTGAATACAGAATCCAATAGGGATGCAAGAGAAAAAAAGAGTGTTATCTGAGAAACCTTCAAAAATAATAATTACCTTGTAATAAGCAATTTTGCAGCTGTAGATTTCCCTCTCAAAATGCAATAATGCAGTGGTGTCCTACCTCTTGAATCAATAGCATCTACATCTGCTCCATACTGTAGGAGAAGCTCAATCATTCCAGTATCACTAGTTAGGCATGCCAAGTGAAGCACACTAAAACCATCTTGTATGTCTTCCATTAGCTGAATTTTACTCTTAGACGATGTGTTTGTATCACTTGAAGAAGGTATACTGGAAAAAAAACCTGCACAGCAATCCATTAGCCGATTTTTTAACAGCAAAAACGTTTCATAAGTTTAGACTTTTTGGATTAGAAGACATACCAGATAATGCTTCCCCACTAATAGCTTTGACATCTGCATCTGATTTGACAATATGCCGGTACACTGCTTTCTTGTCATTTGCACAGATACTTTCCCATACTTGTTGTGACACTGGAAGGAGATGATGGCTTTTCGTCACCCGTCGAACGAATACTTTCTCAGCATACTGCAAAAAGAGAACTGTGATAAAGTCTCCCACACACACATTAACCTTCCATGATCAAGTAATACTCAATATCTTCCCTTCGGCTAATAGAGGTTTCTAGTCAAGGGAGAAAAACTAAAACCATTTCAGATTAAATAAAGGAAAAAAGAATGGAGTTACCGAATAATCAATAATACCTGTTCCGCTGAAAAGGAAAAAGGAGGAGGTAAAGGACTAAAGGGTAGGCATGCATTCTACCAGGTGACTAAGATATACTCACAAAGAATGAATATTCTACTTGCAATCATCTTTTCGCCTACTTTATAGTTTACGTGATGTGCAATGGACAAAAAATTAGAGCATAAAACTCCAAGCACCAGAGTTTTGTTAGCAAATGGTGACAGATGATGTAGAACAGTTAAGTTCATCTTGGTCACTCTTTAATTTTAAGTATGGTACTTAATTTGTGAGATAAAAATTCTTTAGTCACTCAAAACATCTCTAGCATTGTGCAGTAAGATGCCATGTGGGCTCAGACTCTAGCATCGAATATAACTACATAGTACTCCTTTGACCAATGAACTAAGAACGCCACTGAAAGTTATTATTATATTAGTCACAACCTATTCCTGAAGAGATTTTTGTACCCGATGCAATCATATATTGTTTTCTAAGTAGGAAATAACTTAAAATAATCATTAGATTACCTTTGCATGAATGAATCTCTCCTTCAGTGAAATAGGATCATCATGTTTTGGCTTTCTTGCATGAAATAACTTGCTCCTACCAGCCTTGGATGTACTGCATTGTAGGGTGTATGTTAGCAAAAGTCAATACAATTAATCCTAGCAATCTCAGCAATACATACCAATGAAGAGTGTCATCAGTTAATGAAGTACTTGTTGAATGCAACAGCTCCTCCCAAACTGAGTTTGCAAAGAGATTTCCCAGTGATTGAAACATGGTTAAGACGGAGGAATCCCACACTTTCACATCAAGTGTCAGTGATCTTACCTGCGGAAAATGTCACTCAGCCTTAGCTGCGAAAATGAGGATTGAAAACCGAAAGCCTCTAAATTTATTTTCACTTTTACTAATAAAATCAGTACAGCACATTAACTAACAAAGAGCATTGTTGTGTTCAATGAAAAAACTAATAGAAAAACAAAACAAAAAGTATGAACAATAGCAAATGGATAAGACATGAAACATTTACACCAGTTTAAGAAAATTCATAATATGAAACATCAACTGCTTACTTTTGATATATGTACACCAAGATTTCGGTGAACACCGGAACATTCAATGCATACAAGGATGCCAAGGTTTAAGGATGCCCAATCTGGATCAGGTTTACCACAATCAGCACATATATCATTCCCGCTAACCTTTCTAAGAACATCAATTGGCTTTTGCTTTTCAGCATTTATACTCTGCTTATTCTTCTGCAAGTCTTCAGATGATCTACTAGTGGTGATAATGTTCTTGACTGAAAAACCCCCACTCACTGCTCGATCATAATCTTTAGAACGTTCTAACGAATCACTGGCGCTGACAGAGTCACAGTTACGGCTTTCTGAGTAAGCTGAGAGAGACTGTCACATAATTGTCTTATAATTATAGTAGTCATAATTAATACATGCGTCAAAGGACATTTTTGAAAGAAGAGAATCCTTTAGAGTTTATACTATGCAATTGGATAACAAGCGTTTAATGTCATTTGAGTCATTCAGTCCAATAATATTCATTTTTAGAATCGTCAGAAGTACAAAACTCAAAAATGCACATAACTATCATGTTTGAAAGGATGTATTGATTATTGAATATTGTACTTTTCATTAAATATAGTTTTTAAATTTCTTAGCAAACATTTTTAAGACACTTGATGGCAAAGTTCTTAATTTCTAAAAATAAAAAAAAATCCAAAATTTGGTTTTTATATCACTATACTTCTGTTCCTATTTTATGTTATTTAAAGTCAAATATTGTTTCATTCTTAATGTAAAAGCTTTCTGCACAATCATTCAATCATGTGTTGCTACTCCTTGAACAGTTAAGCTCTCATTTTATCAGAGATAAATTCGTTGACTACAGGAGATCAAATATCGGACAATAATACAAAAAATGTTTTTCAATTTCACACAATAGATTAAAATCAAACTCACAGTTATATATTAGACCCATATAACTATAAGGAGTCTTACTATTTATGTTAGGTGCAGGTTAACAAAAGCCAAAAGTAAATTCATTACATACCCTTCCCAGTGTCTGTACACTCAACAAGGAGGCAATTACTCCATTTATCTTTTCCATCCAATCCATCTGGTCAAGGGCATTTTCTGCCTGCACTTTTTGTCCAAAGTTTAGTGAAGAGTAGTAATAGATACCAAAGTACATGATAATACATTCATGGAATGTGTAATACCTGTAACGTATAAATCTTTACTGGTGAAATAATCCTGAAGCAGAACCTTAAATCCGATTGTTCAGCATCAACCTTGATTGTTGATGTCAGCAGGTTCACTGTGTGACGTGCTACAGATTTTTCATCGGGTACAACTCCATGGTAATGTGAAGAAAGCAACCGACTCAGAATCCCGGCACTATTTTCATTGGGGCAATTCCTTTGTGGAGATGGCTGATTACCACTCTGAAATGGTTGGTACGATGAGAATTACCTAACTTCCAATACTATATAGTATATACTTAGTGGTTAACTTTTTGTTGGACTTGCTTACTTACATTTGAATGTGACGCAGTCCATGGTTTACGATAGTAGTAAAGCATTCCCCGGCTATCAAGAACAAAAAATCTTCTCTTCCAGGCACCCCTCAAATTGGAGGAACGTTTTGAAAGATACCCTTGTCGAATGATTCGAATCTAAAAGTAGAAAGTGCTCAGCTCATTAGAATTATAGAAATGCCAATGCATCGGACTCAAATGAAATGAAGTATATGGAAAGATCATATCATGAAATACCTTTCCATCTGCAGCAGATTCTGTTACTACATCTGCCACTGTATTTGATATCCTAGAAAAAGGTTGCATTTGCGCACCTTCCCCACTGGGAGAACTATAAGGGCCATTCAAGGACAGCCTACTTTCTTGATGAACTAGTTTTTTGTACTCTACCATTCTCTCACAAAGAGAAATCTGCTCCTCATTGTAACTTTCTCTTGCTTTTTGTGCGTAAGACAAAACCTACAACATAGATACAAGAAAGGAAATTTTCCATTCGATCAATATTAACAATATTTTAAAAAAAATTCAAACCAACAATTTTGCTCGATACATGAAACATATTCCATTTTGGTTTTGTAAGGGTTTTACATCTCAAGGTATTAGAGATGGAGTTTTGAGGAAGTACACTATACTATTTAATATCCTAAAATTAAAAATGTAATCAAAAGAAAACTAGATAAGCATCTGGGGAAATGAAGTTCGTTTCCTATCTTCAGTCAAGCATAAAGCAAAAGAAGGACTTGACAGCGAATTACCTCGATAATGAAAGGCTCCAAATCGTGTAATAGCTGATATCCCTTCAGGAGAAAGAATTTTTAAAATCAGCATAAGTGAATAATTGCATATGGAAATTGCCATATATGATTTTGCCATATACCTGTTGAAAGTATCGATGATGAGCATCCATAACTCCAGTTACAGCCTCCAAAAACTCAAATCTCTTCTTGGCCTCAATATTATGAAGAGCCCCAACCTAGAACAGAAGATGAAATATATTCTGTAGTTAAGAGCCACACATGCCTTTCATACTGTTATTCTTATCCAAAGCAGCATATCTTGTTCCATTAATATTACCAGATTGAAACGAGCTTCTTCAAATGAAGTTCTTGCATTGTGCAGGTCCTGGAATGTCTCTACCAAATTAGATTAAAAAAGATCATGGGAACCCATGACAAGACACTAAAATATTTGTGAATGCAAATGCCAAAGATGAGCTGCTGGACGTACCTCTTCTATGACAGAGGCAACATCAAACTTGGTGCTTTTTCTTAATGACATAAACTTTTCACGTGCCTGTAGCATAAAACCCACGTTATATTTGTGTTATGATCAAGAGATAGGCCAACAAACTTCCAATTATCTAATTTATTTTACAATGCCCTAAATTTTTTTCCTAGGTATGGCAGCATTGAATTCACACATGCATCGTATTTATTTGAAATTTCTTCAAGAGAGTCACTGAAAGTGCAAACTCAAATTGAATTTTGTGATGCAAGTAAAACAATACAATACAAAAGTTCTTTGGAAGTCCATATAAGGTGAGAATGATTGAAAGATCAGATTTCATTAAAAGTACATAATTATATATGTCAAAAGTGAATTTCCTCCTCTCAGTAATCAAACTTGAGAGATCAATATAAGAAATTCAACAAGTGAGTTGAAGATGTTATAACAAATTAATGTAGGCAAATCATACATTGAACTTTTACCAATGCAGCAATTGAGTGAACAATGAATTTGGAAAACTAGTTGACATTGAGAAATTGCCCCTGGGTATCAGTTATTAAAGAAAGTTTCAATAAACCCAGTATAATAAAGATTACTGTAGAAAGACTAAAGGATCATACGATTCATACTGAATACCCAAACAAATATCATCAGAACACCTTCTCGTTCCGTGAAATAAATAGTATAGCTAGAGGAAGGAAGGGAAAAATGTGGATGCAGAGATCATTATATTATGCAATTCTCATAAGCACCTGATCATATACAACGGAAGCTTTATCAAAACGCCTTCGAGCTTCCTGCAAGCATCACTCGATGCATTAAAAGAGTTTAGAAGTCATATTAAGGAAGGAATCACGAGTATTTTATTGTATATGAAAATCAGCTCTCGGGAGCATTAAATATTATTGGAAGTTGTCAACACTATTAATTATGTATAAACGTTTTAAAAAATTCTGCTATTCATTATATACCTTGACATCAAGGATTTCAACATTTAGGATGTTCAGTAACCGGTCATTCAGCATATGCTCCACCTAAGAAGCCACATCAAGTATATCAGCACAGTAATATTAACTAGAATAACTGTTTCTAGCTGAGTTAATTAAAAACCTTTCCGAAAAATTAACAAAGGATTTTAAGCAATATTATCTAGTAGTTTAATCCAATTTAGAAGGATCATAGATAAACAATTGGATCGGGGGTCGGGCACATTGTTAGATCTGAGCAGGAGACAGGTGATAAATTAAATTCCCAGCAAGAGCTCATGTCTTGTAATTTTACTAACTAGAAAGTAGAAAGTCACAAGTTTCATCAGTGGTCTAGTCTTACTAAAAGCTTAAATTGCTGAAAAATAAGACGAAGACTACGCTTTTCAGATCATTTACCTGCGACCGAAGAAGCTCCTTGTGAGTACTGATTTCCCTCAAAGCAATAGCGAATTTGCTCATCACAGGTCCTTGTAATACCAAGACAAAATTTATCAAAATTCATGGTTAAAAAAAGGATAATTTTTTTATGGAATATTCGAAGGAAGCACAATGGTTAAAAAAACATAAGAAGGATAAAATAAACATAGCATTTTTTTAAATGAAATTGATATTGATGAAGCTTAGAACAGAACAATAGCACAGGTAGTGCTAGAAGTTAGTAATACATACACGGAGGTCCAAAACAGAAACTGCAGAATATGTTACATATCAAACACCCACAGTTAAGACTTTTTTTTATATTATAGGCAAATGTTAGCATATTAGTTGTTAGTATTTTCTCCTTCATCAGAATTTGAACCCTGGTCTTTTAACTCTTTCAACCCTTACCTCAAACCAGATGAGCTACGCCCCATAATTAAAAATGTAATGGGGGTTACAAATAGCCAGCACCAAGACAATATAACCAAAATCAGAAACTTCTTCAATAACAAAATTAGAATTGCTCCACGTACCCTAATCAGAGACAGAACGAAATAGACATAGCATGAACTAGGCTAAAATATCTGAAGCGTCAATAACCATATTTTCCAAGGAATTGTGGAAGCTCCTTTCATGGCCTAAGATATCATGCACAGTACTGGAGTATATACATCCAGTAACAACTTAACAAATTAACAATATGAATTGTTAAGTTGTTATGCTCAACCTGAATTTTCATGGTGGGTTAGGGCGGCCAAAATATTACCCAAGGTATTACCTCCAAAGTACACACATAGCTCCAGTCAATGCCTCTTGTTAA